>JAHLSL010000043.1:3998842-4018208 GCA_025920805.1 Petroica traversi | reverse complement strand
CCCAGCCTTCCCCCGCCCTCGCTGCCTGCTCGGCTGGAAAGTCCGCGCCGCGCGGATGCTTTCGGTGCGGAACGCTCTGCCACGCAAACGAGCGCAATTAATGCCTTTGAAACAATTTATGATTTCCGGCCTACTTCAACATGTATTAGCATATACCTGGTTTCTTTAATATACACTTTGTTTTTCCAAAACCACAAACATAGTTGCTGGAATTTCATGTGGAAGTGCTTAAGGGGTTGAAAGTTAACACCTTTGTGAGCCGAGCAGTCTCACAGTTGCTGCTAAACAAAAGCCTCTTTGTAGGAGCTTTCTCGAAATGTTTTCTTAACATGTTCCAAGTAGTTTTAGGCAGGCAACTAAAGTAAACAAGATGTTACCATGATAAAAACACTTGTGAAAACATTACAGAGTGCACTTAGTAGTTTCTTTCACATAAACTCCCCTTCGTTTCATCAAAGTTAAATGCACATGAAGCAGATTACCAGCATCACTGCAACACAGGACTGCCAGATCTCTCCAAAGCTCTGTGTCCTTTCTTTTAAAGAATATATTTGATTTTAAAATGGTACAGCCAGGATTAAGAACATCTAACTCACAATCAAATTATAGGGAAAAAAAAGGGGGGGGGGGGAATAATAAAACCCTATTCAATCTTCTTAATTTTTTGCCCTGGATACCTGGCTACTCTGCTGAATAAACCACCCTCCCTCCAGCCGGGATTTCCGGAACAACTTGCTGTATAAGGGGTATATATTTCTATCTTCAACGGTCCTTAAACACATGCAAATGAAATCAAGGATATAGTCAATTTTGCAGGAAAGTCGCTCTGTGCTACTAATTGCTCCTTTCGCTGCCGCCTGCGAGACGGGCACTGGTTAACAGGCCAGACACGTGTGCACCCTCCAGCCCTCACCTTGCTCCCTGCAGCTTGGCAGAGGCCACAGGGTCACCGCCCTGAGACTGGACTTGTTTTTGTTTTTAGGCTCAGGGAGTGTTCTGGAGCATGCAGGGTGCTGCTGTTTCATTAGGCAGAGCAGCAGCCCCTGCTGCTCTCAGTTAGCTCTAACTGATACCGCGTCACATGATAACCGATGGCTGATGGATTAAAAAAAGAAACACAACGCAACAATGCTAAAACTGCGACTTATTTCAAAAAGGAATAGGGAAATAAATGCGTACAATAGCCCGTGTATCTGCTGGTTCTGATAAGCATCCTCCTGTTGGCTGTGAGTGAAAGACAACTAGGATCGTTATTTGTACAGTATTTATCTTTGAAATCAAGGGCCCTGTGGTGTACCTCACCTTGGGAACAAACACTACAGAACGATCACAGAAGAGTGTCAAATCTCTGGTTTTGATTTACCAACAGTTATGATATTTCTTCCTCAGGAGGAAAAGAAATGAACCATGTTTTAGACCTGCGAGTCCTTTTTTCTCCCTTAACTGAAGAATCATTTTATTGGCATACAGGGCTTTCATTCCACATACAACTTCTCTTTGCCTTTTCACAAGGTAAGTGAAATTAAGCAATACTTGATATACACGCTGCATTTCACTTGGTAAACAAGAGCTTTTCTCTTGAGGGGACCATCGAAAGAGTTTCACAGATTATACAAGTATCAGAAAGAAACTTCAACCATCTACCTGTTATCTTTTCGTTGAATAATGAATTCTGACAAACGGCAACATAATTTAAGGACAGATGCTCAACAGGAGACATGGAAGACTATCAGTATCATTTATAAAGCAACATTCACTTCTTAACAGTGTCAATACACTGCTCAGGGACATCCATTTCTGCATTTGTTCTGGGTTAAATATCACTCTGAACAGTAAGACTGGACATTGCAGCATTTGGATTATGAGAAAATTTACACAAGCTGATGAGTTTAAGAAACTCACACAGAATATTTCTGTTGAAAGGTTTCAATGGAGGCAAGAACCAGACTGATAGTGAAAAAAACTGAAACTGATAGAGCAGCTAAAGTCCAGCCCTGACTGGTGATAGTTTTTGGGATATTCCTAACTACTCATTGCTCCACGTATCTCCTCCAGGTGAACTGGTGGACTGGGATAACTTACTGCAACATGTGCAGAACACCACATAAAAACCAGCCTTGCCTCTACCCATGCTTGTGACTTAAGAGCTGCATTCTCTTTCTACCCATGGCCACCTCAAGCAGATCTCTCCTCCCATGGAAATCTTCCTGAAAGCAGCTGCTCTCACCTGGAACATGGGACTAGCACAGGACCTCTGACCACATGTGACCACACAGGTTATTCTGCTGTCTAAGGCTACCACAGGACCTCTCCCTTGCACTTACTGCAGTAAAGATGAGAATTGTTTTAAAGGTCTAAATGCTATAGTATGGCATATGAATATGAATGAGCTGGCAAGTATGGCGAGATTAGCATTTATTTCATTTAAGTGAACAACAGGATGAATTACAAGGAATGAGGCCACCCTTCATGGAAATTTATGACTAGCACCTCTTATTTTGTAATCCTCTTGTAATGAGAACCTTCTCATTACTGTACCATTCCTCACTTGTAATATATGTTTATAGTAGGACCAGTGCCTATGAACCCTCAGGAGGGTTTTGCCAGTGGAATCACAACTGGTCCATTCTGTTCTGAGAGCAAAACCCTATCTGTATCATCTAACATCACCCAACAAACATCATCTGCTTGCTGCTGCCCTTCCCTCCCTCACATAAAAATCCAGGGAACCGCCCCAGAAAGAGCAGGTACAGCTGAACCTTTTGGGATTAAGTCTACTTATTCATCCTCATATATTTATGGGGACTAACTTCATGAGATGGCTGCTCTAAATGGGAGAAAAAATTGGCCCTTTGTGCATTTAAATCATAAACATTATTTGGGTGGTTGGTCTTTGGTGATCTTACAACTGACCAGCCACAGAACCTGAGCAAGGACCAGGGACAAACCTTCAATAACCTGGATGCACCCACAGCATGTGTGTACCTGGTGTCCTACCCAGACAAAGAACTCTTTTGTGATGGGAACAGGGGTGAGGCTGATGGTTTAGCTGTGGAGCAGCCATGTGTAAGCTATTAGGCCTCTGAGGTCCTTCCCTGCATCGGGATGCACGCACTACCACACACCAGTCCATAATGTGCTGTTTATGCAACGTGTAAAATTGTGTTCTTTGGCAGCAAGGAAAAGGTCTGCAGCAAACTGCAGGGGCCCAATTAATATAATTATAGTTTATTTTTAGTAGTGTAGACTTTGTTCATTAGTTACTTATTTGACATAAATTAAATTTCACGTGATGTTCTGCAATTCTCTGTTCAATTATGGAGTTAATTTAAGACTAGATTTCTAAATTGAAGTGAAATCAAGGTTAAAACAAGGTTTTATTATTTACACGATCGATACTGCAACTTAAAAATTATTTAAATAAAATAGAAAAAAAAAAAAACTGCAGAACTGCAAACGCATTTTATAGCAATACACTGAGCAAGACCATAACTTCCCCATGGGGCTAATTTACTATCCCCTGTTAAAACGTTCTTGAGCCTGATCCAAAAGCCACTGAAGTGAAAGGGAGCTCTCTGTTGACTTCAATGGGCTTTGCATCAGGCCTGGGGTGAGTGACAGCACAGAAAACTTCAGGGCATGCTTTCTGTACAATGCAAGTGCCAAAAAAGCCATCCTTACTTTAGAAACGACTGGAAGTCTTCACATACTGCTTCACAGCCCGGCCATTTGCAAACGCCGTGTCCGTACAGCGGGTGGCTGTGCGAGTGCTCCTCGTGGGATAAACTGCAGGGGAGAGAGGAGAGAGAAAAAGTGCTGTAAACTGAAGGTACCATGACAATTCGTCCTCAAAAAGAGAAGCAAACACCAGATCCTGAAGCGTCCCCAACATCTCACGGTACCCGCCTGCCTCTTTCCCATGGTTTTCAAAACAGAATTAAATACCATTTGCAGTGTGAAACATGTGTCATTCTTACTTAGCTATCCTCCTACATTTCATTCATTAATTAAGAGGTTTGTAAAGAATTTAAATTAACATGGACGGGGGAGAAATCATTTGACAGACCTGCTTAATATCCTGCTTGATATTTTGCTAAGAAATTTATGAACATTGCATATTTACAATTCAACTTTGTCGAGAAGTCATCTCCATACAGCAGTGTCCCATTATACCATTACACAGCCAGAGCTGAGGCTTTCCTCATGGCTAGACAGAGGAAAACCATCAAATTTGCAGCCTTGGCTTTCCCACCATGTTATTTATTTACTGGGTTGGTATTTTTTTCGGTTTCTTTTTTTTTTTCTTGTTCTTACAGGCTGTTTCATTGCACAAATACAACCCCCTTATATCCCAAGAAAGAAGATTTGAGACGTATTTTCAAATGCAAAAATTACCATAAAGTAGAGGGGCCATGCAATCAAAGGACTCCTCAATATGAGGGGTTAGTTGGGGCTATTAACCTTGCCTAAGATTGGGCAGGAGCATCACAGAGCCTCCCAACTACTGAACCCAGGGTTAAAGAACAAAATTCCTATGAGCACTAAGGGGTTAATCCTTCAGCGGGATTCCAATCAATACGTAATGATTTGGCTGCACTGATCCAAGTCATGAGACGCTTTGATCCAGGCCATGTGGTGCTCAGGGAAATGTATCTGTTGCACTAACTGATGAACCATACTCTAAAATATCTTCTTTATTCAACTTCTGCATGCAAACTTCTTAAGGAAAGGAATTATTTTTTTGCAATGATCTCCATAACCTTAGATGACTTTAAAAGCAAAATGTCCAAATAATATTGAAATCTTTATTTTATGCTCACACACACGTATGTATTTTTCATGGCAGATCTTTTTGCTACAGCATGTCTGTGCTGTATTATGGACTTCAAACATACACAAAGGATATGAACGCATACCAGCATCTAGGTGTGGCTTTTATGACTTACTTCATCCTGGATTACAGGTAACATTATGGATAAGTGCCTACTTTCTGTCATTTTACTTTTACCAACATGTGGAAATGCTGTTTATTCTTCTTCTGTAATATTATCTGTCTGTGCACTCTGACAAAATTGTGTTCCTCTATTATTTCAGATGCACTGGGTAGCCAGATCGCTGTAAATACTCTCCTGAGATGCATCCCAAACATAAACAAGCTGGAAGAGAAATTCCTGCCCAGATTTTGCCACTTTTGACTTTAGGCCCAATGACAATCTGAAGATTACTGAAGGTGGTTTTTAAAATTATTTTACTTTTTAAAAAAAATAATTTAAAAAGTACTGACAGAAAAGGTATTATGAGTTTTACATTAACCCAAATCATTATTTCTTTAATATCTTATTTTTGGCTGTTTACAAATAGTTCTTCAAGGGTGAAAATATATATGTGCAAGGCAATTTCCTGAAAAAACTACAGTAGGGGAAGCGCCTTTTAAAAAAGGCTTTTTCTATAGGAATATTAGACTGGTTTAATTGAATTAAAACGTTCAAGTGAGGAGAATCTCTATGAAGCTTTTCACAGAGAACAAAGAAACCAATGCATTCTTTGCAAGGAAATTAAAAAAATGTTGCAACCACACGTTTCCTCAGCTGAGGAAGAGGAAGAATGGCTGAAGAATACCATCACCCAAGCCAAACAGGCATATGGTCAAACATCCTCTGTACACATAAAAACACTCAGAAAATAAGAGAGTTTATCATCTGCTTCCGTACCTAGATACAGCAAAGGGTGAGAAAAGAGGCTTTCATGTTAACACTTCATTAAAGTCCATGAAGACATACACATATGAGAGTTATGATTTCAGTGTGTTTGGAAGAACCCAAAAAAAAAAAAAAAAAAAAAAAAAAATATGAATCTGCCCAGTGCATCTTCCCCACACACTGGGACTTGTGATGGCCAAGTAAGGAGTCAGTCCCCCGTGGGGTTTAAGCACTGTAAATCTCATTATAATATCAACAGGAGTCACATGGCTTAAACCCCCAGCAGGGATTTTTAAAGTTTCTCTGTGAGAGCCTAAAGGCCATGGCCAAGTCAACGGAAAGAGCCCTACCGAGATTCGTATTTATTTTTCAAATCCAAGTGCAAATCTCTCTTCTTTCCAGGGAACTTGCACAAGACAAGACAAACTATGTAGGACATGACACCCTGGTGTTGTGTCCAAAGCAAGTGACGGAATGACCAAGACAATATCAAACTCTGAATGATGCTCAGGATGTCAAAGGCTCGTGCTGTCAATAACCATAAAGGCTGGTGCTGACTGTAAATGGGAACTTGAAAGGTCACTTTGCTAACACGATGTTAAGCGTAACACGCTCAACACCTACGCAGAGCTTCCACTGCCATTCAACCAAGCAGAGGAACTACTTCAACTTACCAAAAATAAGACATTTCAAAGAGAAAAAAAACCCCTCAGTCCTGAAAGTCAAATGCCAGCCCCCTCTGCACAGGCACTGTGCCATCCTGAAGGCAGTGACTCCCATCCTGCTCGGGGGGGGTTTCAGCACTGCCTTTCGGTGACCTTTACGTGTCAGTATCAGATTACTGCTATTTTATCCATCCCACTTTTGAAGATATTATAGATTGCCACTTGTTCCCTGATAGAGCCTGAAGAAGCATCTCAAAACAAAACAAAGAGCGGGTTTATACAGACGCGGATGTAACGCACAAAGGATACAGCCAGTGGAAATGAATGGAGAACTCTGTTGAACTGATCTAAGTACTCACTTTGTTTGAGCAAATAGGGGTGGGAAAAGAAGATTTTAATCCAGTACATAAATAAACAGCTTTGTGAACACAAGGCAAACCTATGATCTGAAATTGTTCACTGATATTCTGCCTGCACGCAAGAACAGCTTCTGTAATCTGGATGCATCCTTGGTCTCGCTGCCGGAGACAGACTTTTAGAAGATCTGAGCATTGGCAAGCAGAAGCAAGTTTTAGGTCTGTTTGATTTCTAATGACACATTAGAGTAGGTGTTTGTTTCTGTCACCCTCTCCTTCCCAGGAATGCATATTCATGGCTGGGTACTGGTGATGCAACACTAGTTAGTGGAAATGATTTTATAATAAGACATAATTTTCCAAGTAGTGAAGGAATAAATGATGTAAATTCAAGACAATGTGGGGTTTTTTTTTTTTCTCTTTGTAAGGTACTTGCATAAAAAGTAGTTAATGCAATAGAATTACTTCCAAATAATGCAATAGTGATGCATTATTACATCAAAGTACAGCAAAGAACACTCTGGCAAGTGAAATGTCTTGCGAAAGTCACTTATTCATGACATATCACATAGTAACAAAATCCATGTGCAAGGCTAAAAACTGTGTAAGTGTTCACTAATTTTCTGCTGCCTCCAGCTCCGTTTCCAGTATAGAAAGGATGGGTGAAGGGACAGGCATTTCCACAGCTCCTCTGGGTTTGCTGGTTAGAGGAGAGGAAATTTCACCCCTTCCTTCTTCACCCTACATTGCCTCATAAACCCAAGGATCTTGAGAGAGTCTGGAAGCAATTTCACCTCCCATTCCTACAGGGATGGCTGTGGAAGCTGCTACTTGCACAGCCCACTTGTGCCAGCCAGTCACCTTATGGAATACACCTGCTACAGCATTCTGGAAGAACCACACTCTGGGACACAAGAGCACAGGAGACAGAGATGCCAGAGACAACCAAGTGCTGATGGAGTAAAAATGACACCCCAAAGTGAGATGAGAACATGCTGGGTATTTGGGAAACCAGTCACCAAAGCTCCAGCATGAAAGCTCCCCATGCTCTTTAAATTGTTTAATCCAACTCACACTTATTAACCACATGGAATTGGGTACTGTGCTTGTACACACTGGCTAAAACGTCATGGGCAGATATAAAATCCAGCTTAGCAGAAGTCTCAGTATCTGTATTTCTGCCACACAGTGGACCATATTTTAAATATTCATGATGCTGACATACTTTTCTTCCACATCTGCTTGGGCCAATGATCTTTGCCAAAACACTGGGGGAAGTCAGTGATGTAGAGAAGCATCCTTAACTTTCTGTTACAGTTATGAAGCATCTGCTCACGTTCTAACAGAGCTCAGAACATGCCTGAGCCACCTGCAAGCTGAAAAATCAATACCACATCTCCTGCTTTCCTCCTGGAAGGAGCTGGGGCACAGCACCGTCAGAAAGTGCAGAACTCCTTTTTAATTTCATTTTATTCCTCAGGGTCAATGGGAAGTGACCTCATCTTTGCCAGCTGCCATGAAACTGATATCTGTGTACAGCCCAGGCAGGAGGGGCTCTGTCTCACACCACATTCCCCCTCTCTCTCTGATGTGAATGGCACAGCCATTGAGGCAAAATGCCACAATTTTGGCTCTGTACAGGAGAAGGAGGTACACAAATGGGAACCAACATGGCTCTCCCTAAGTTGTGACTGCCCAGTGAGCTCTAAAGCTCATCGGAAGGCACCAAAAGAATAAGGCTGCTGAAGAAGTCACAATTTTCTGAGTCAGAAACACTCACTGTAGTTGATTTAAAAAAAAAAAAACAGAAGCAGTAATGATTAAATCCTCGTGCTAACTGTACTCAAGTGCAAGTTCCTGCCTTCATGACAGAATCAACTGAACAAAGATGTGTTTTGCAGTGAAGTTCCACTGGCATAAACCCCTTCAAATTCTTAGTAAGGAGGCAGAACCTCTTTCCTCTCTAAATTGTCAATTAAAGAGAAACTCAACTAATAACAAAAAAAACCAAAAAAACAAACAAAAAAAAAAAAAACCAAACCAACAAACAAACAAAAAAACCCCAACCAAACCTTCTAGATACTTGTGCTCCTGTCCAAGTCTCAGGAACTGCCCAGGACGCACGTATGTGATCTGAACAGGAGGCTGCCCAGGCAGACTGATGCCTCACTGGATAAAGCTTAACAGAAGGTTACAAGCCTGCAGGAGAGCTGGCATTTGATGTGAGTGGTCAGTGACAGCTCTTTCTACACCTGGCTCGCAAATTTTTGGATGCTTTTTAGAGGATCACTTCTCCTCTTCCTCACTACTTCAGTCCACGTCCAGACCTAGGTCTAGAAGCAGCTCATGTTTTACATCAAGCCCTACTGGCAGTAACAGGAGGGTATATTACATTTTAAATGACTACACCAATTTAAGACAAATCTAGTTAAAACTGCAGCCCACAGGCTGAAATCCTCTCTTCTAATCGGTGTGCACTAACTTGTGTACTCCTGCAACACAGGAAAGAAAATTGCAGTGCTGTTGTAACACAAGGCCACCTGTGCACCCCCAAATCACTGCCCCCCCCCACCCATCATGCCTCTTGTGGCTCTATTTCCTAAATCCCTGTTCTGCAAGAACACTGGAGAATCTGCAGCAAGACTAAGACAAAATCTGGCTGACATTCCCCTTCCCTTCTACCCCCACTCTCACTGCGAAGAGCAGAACCAGACTGGATAATTATACGCATCATCTTCTGGTTTTGATCTCTCCACTGATGGTTTGGATTATTAATCAACGTTATGACCCTCCAGCACTCTAACACATCCTCCTTCCAGTGGCAGCACCTCTTCCAGCCCCGCAGGAAAACTGCCACAGGTCCTGGACAGTTACTGCCCTACATCCCTTCCTTGGAGGAATTAAATGTATTTCTAGAGCATTTAAAAGAAATGCCCATTGCAAAAAAAAATCCATCACTTATCTCAGGTGCAAATTCCATTTCTGCATTTGAATTAACGAGTTTCTCTATGATTTAAAACTCTTATTTTTTTATTTCAACCTTGTGCCTAGGTACTGTAGTGAAAAGTACATCAAATATACCCAGACACACACGATTTGAAATGCTGGATTTTAAATTCCAGCACTGCTAACTAATGAGAACAATTTTTTCCTTCTTCTTCTTTGTAGCATCACTTCATGTACTTACATACCATAATCATATCCTCCTAGAGCCTCTATTTTTCCAGGGTGTAGATCTTTAATTCCCTTTAATCTGTCTTCATAGCCTATTCCCTCCAACTCCTTTATCATCCTAGCTGCTCTCCTCTGTATTTGCTCCAGCTTCTCTTTATCCTTTCTGCAAGAGAGTGGCCAATTGTACATCACTCTCAATGTGGTTTAACTGGTTCTGCATAAAGTAGAACAGAAAAAAAAAAAAAGGACTCGGATGCAACATGCATGTTTATGCCTCCCATGACTGCATTTACCTTTTTGACTAAGACATGGCACAGAGTGTCCCACCTTAATTTCTCAACCCCGATTATGCCTCAGCCATTTCCCACACAAGCGATGCTGAGCAGCTGACGTGTCATGTCAAACCCGCAGTTTGGAATTTTGATTTCCTAGCTGGGCTACTTTCTACTTATCCCTGCTAAATCTCATTTTATTCCTCCCTGAACAGTCTCCTAATTTATTCAGATTAAAACGGATTGATTCAGTATCTTAGTTTAATTAGGAAAAAAATGTGATCCAACCACTTTCCTGGGTTTTAGGGGCTGGGGGGATGTTCTGCGGTTTTCTTTCAGCTTTTTTTTTTTTAACACTGACTTTCAGCAAAGCAATACCATCCCTCTTACACACCCAATTCGCATGGCAGAGGGAGGTGGCAATGGCAAAGCTTTGGCCCCAATTCAGCAACCCTTTTAAGAACACACACAAGTATAAAAACACAGGATTAGACCTTGGACTTCACCGAGACCGAGGTGTAAAATTACCAACGAACATACATACTTTGTAAAAAGATCCTGTTTGCCAACCTTATTTTACTGTAATTTATATTCTGTTGTAACATTTAAATTTGTAGCAAAAGAAAACACTGAGAAACAAGATCTATTCTTGTTCAACAAAATTCTATTCTGTTACATTTGGAGTTGAGGCAAGTCTTCCACTCTTATATAAACCGGCGATACGTCAACAAATATGATTAACAGGGATTATTCACGTCAGTATTTTTCACCCCTGTCCCACAGGCACAACAAAACCTGTGCAGAAGGTGACTGTCACATCACACACAGCCTGGCAGCTCACTGGGAGGGCCTTCGCCCACCCCACACCCCTGCAGCAGCAGCAGCAAAGTGCCCTTGGGGAAATGTTTATAAAAATATAATTAAGATAAATAATGACTCCAAGGGAGAACTGCAGCTAGAGCACTCCATTCTCTCTGCCACATGCTTTCCCCTTGGAAGAATGCTGTTTGAAAAAGCACTAAAATCAAGAGGACACAAGCCTGCTTCCCCAGGGAAGTGTGCTGAATCATACAGGTAGTGTAAATATCATATGCTGCTGCAGGTGCTAGGCGGTCTATTTGTTTGTGTTTACTAAAAGGCATAACAAATAGCCCCACTAAAACTGAACAACACTTGGCACTGGAGTGATAGGTACCAGAGCAGCCACAAATCACATTCATGTGTTTAGAACTGAACTTCTGGGCATCACTAGAGCTTCAGCCCCATTTTTGGGAGGGCCTCTTTGCTATGATGTGACCCTCTCAGAGCACAGAGAAGCTCAGCATCCCTTCCTAAGCATCCCACACCCAGGGAAAACTATGCAGCAGCAGGAGAGAAAGCCAAAAAAAGACAAGAAGTACAGAACAGACTTGTATGACATCCAGGGCCAGCTAACATCGTTTACAGCTTTGCAACTTCTGAGTTAATTCACAGTATAAACAACAAGGAAAATGTTTCTTCCGAGCAAGACTTCCTGTAAACTGTTCATTAGAGCGCGCGGGGCGCAGGGCTGTGCACCTGCTGATTAACCATGCGCTCCAAGAATAAACACAAACCCCAGCCAGCCAGATTGTTCTGGAATTTGCTCTGAGCTGGTTTTTCTTCCTCCATGTTATAAATTGGATTCTACAATAAAACAAACAGCAGAACATAGGTTGCCGAGAGTTAAAATCTACTTTTTACACTACATTGACCACAGCACCCACAGGCACAGCTACAATGTCTTTCTATGAATGGGACAGATTGCCATATGGATGCAGACACTGAACAAGCTGTACAACTCCTGGCGACAAGTGCCTAGGGGACTGTCCTATATTAGCACCACCTGTGCTGTGGAAATTGTGCTCCGTGTATGAAATGGTATTTAAGGGCCCATTGCGATGTTATTTTTGAGTATACACAAAAAGGAAAATTACAGTTAAAAAGAATTCGCTGGCTAACGGATCTGCTGCTCAGTTCCCGAGATCGTTTCCCAAAGGAATAGCTCTCCTCTTTATTCATGCAGCCCAAAATGACAAGCTGCAACACATATTAGCAGTTTCCCTGCCTGGGCTTATACCATCCTTTTAATGACAAGAATCTACTTTATAATATACATATGTTTTCTTGATCACATGGAAGAAATTACAGGCCTCCTACCTTAACACCACCACTTTTACAGAAAAACACCCCATGGCATTTCACAAACATTGCTCCAGCAGCAAGCAATGCAACAGAAATGTTCCCTGGGCTCCTTCCCCCACCTCTCACTGTGTAGCAGGTAGAGCCACAAATCCCGATTACCAAATTTAAATGTGCATCTCACTACTTTGAAAATACAACCATGTCTGCCTGACAAAAACAGAGCTCCAGATTAACACAAGATGTCAAGGGAGTGAGGAAAAGGGAGAAGTAGGCAAGAGAGGTTTGAGAAGCACCTAGGTGCTCTATGAAAAGAGATTTCCCCCTCTCCAAACTGCAAGAAAAAAAAAAAGGATGCCAAGAAAAAGTAAAGTAAAACAAATTGAATTAAAGAAAAACAGTTGTAAAGTGAACATTACAACCTGGGAAAAATGATGTCATTTTATTGAGAAACTCATTTTTTTTCCATTAAACCACAGTGAAACGGATAAAGTTTATACAGCTTAATGGTAGAGTTTTACATTAAATGCTGCTCAATATCTTAGCCGTATGATATAACATGATATAACAGCTGTCATACTAACTGCTCCATTTTTATTGAATAGCACAGAAAACAGTCACACAAAAGTCACCTAACTCCTCTACTTCTACAGCACTCTCAAGGGTGTTTCTGTTCTCAGACTGGGCTATATATGTTAAAAAAATAACACAGCTCTTTATCAGCTCCCTGCTCAGCTCTTCAGGACAAACAGACCTGAGCAAATTCTGAGGAGGGACAACTTACACATAGGAGGAAATAAAAAGAAACAGAAATCCACAGTGCAGTAAACCAAAACCAGGTCCCTTTTTAAGAGTACTACATAAACACCTCTAATAAAAGAAGAGGACAAATTTTCATTGGACTTTAAGTATTTAGACAGGAATGTTTTAGTAAAAGTTTAACTGCAAAGTGCTTGCAATTAACAGAAAGCCATCAGCTATTTCTCTGGTATGTAAAAATAGCATTAAGCTGTATTAAATGCACGTGTAAGTATCTCAGTTGCAAGAAAAGGGAGGAGATATGCAAAGCACTCAGATATCAAACAATGATCTGTTGGCCAGATGGAGGAATAAAACAATACATATGCTAAAATTTGGAAAAGTTCTGTTAGGCGTCTGCCAAGGCTCACCCAATCTATTTTAAGTGCTTTTTGATACATTAGCTTAGTTTTTGGAGTTGTACAACTGATGGTTATTACACAGGACCAGAGAGCAGCAAAGTGCTGGCTTGCAGGAGCTCCCCGATGCCGGGGCAGCTTCCCAAGCATCAAACCCAGCACCCTCCTCCAGCCAGGGGCCACATCAAACATCCACAGGCTGGTTAACTTTGCATCTTTCATGGGGGAAAAAAGACCAAGTGAAATAAACTGCTTTTAGTTTAGTGAAGGAATTCCCTGAGAGGCATGATTAAGGAGCTGCTGGGCAGGAGCAAGTGGAATTGTACAACTGATTTAGCACCGTGGCAGACGGTGGGTGCGGGCGACGCACAGGAGGCTCCACACCCGCATCTGAGAGGCACGAACAATAAAAAGTGCCTGATAAGGCTTAAAACTGAAGATTAACAGCCCCAGGTCTGAGTCACAGCTGGTGTTTTTTCAAAGCTGATTACAGAGGAGTGACTCAGAGGGGAGCCCGTTCAGTTACTGGTGGCGTTTCTTTGGCAGGGGAGTGAGTGCCAAAGGGATCAGGCACTGGGACACTTTGGGCTGTACCTGCACAGAATACATGGAAATGGCCAGGCCAGTGCCCTGCTGTCACAGTGTCATCTTCACCAACAGCCCAAGAAGCCCCGCAGACATTCCAGGTGCAATGAGAAGGACAGCAGCCATGAAGACAGCAGGAAGATTTATCAGACACCCAGCTGGGCATCCAGACTCACGTCTCCCACTCCATCCTGGCTCCATAGCAAGGATGGAGGCACCTGAGCTGCTCAGACCGTGGATAGGAGCACCAGAGTCATGATAGGGTTGGAGTAAATGGAGCAAGCTAAATACCTTTTGGGAAGAAAGGCCTCAGGAACACCTATTTCTTAAGGGAGAATGGATCTGAGGTAACCTAATCCAACTCTCCTGATGGTAAAGGATAATGAACTAAAATCAAGCTGCAGGGAGCAACTGAGGGGAGCTGACATGGCTGAGCAGATTTGATGCTGGCACCAGTGCAGAGTGAATGCCAGGGACAAAGTGGAGAGGCTGGCCAAGAGAGGATCGGGTCCTGGGAGCATATGGACTGCAGGCTGAACTGTTTCATCCCGAGCATTAATAATGGACCCAAGTCTGTAATTCTTAATTGTGCTGAATCCTAATGCCCTCATCTAAGGGCCTTGGGATTTTGATGGAGGATCAGCTGGCATGGAAGATAACAACAGTAAAACATGAGGCATTAGGCCTAAGCAGCAGATCAATGGTCTGCCACGCCAGCCCTCACTTCCCTTCAGAGCCTTCTCCAGACTCTGTCCTCCTGCCACGCTGGCAAGGAAAAGCAATTTTAAAATCCCCTTGTTTATCCCATCTATTATTCCCATGAGGTGGCTGCTTGCTTATGTGGAAGGACAAGAGACTCAAGTATAGTTGTAAAGGGGATAAAGGCAATGAGGGGAAGAGATGGGACTGCTGGCAGATGGAGAAAGGTCTCTTGGACATGTAGCCTTTGAGTGTAACTCTTCACCTTACCTCTGGTAAACAACAGATGCACTTCTTAAATTAACAGGTCTGGACCTTCATTAAGTCACTTGTTTATGTACAGCCTGAACCATCCTGGCTCTGCTGCAGTCAGTGCAGGATGGTGCCAGGGGATGGGACCAGCACAAGGTGTCCAACAGCTCCACAGAATCCCCAGACCTCCCAGTTCAAGCC
Source organism: Petroica traversi (assembly GCA_025920805.1). Taxonomy (NCBI): domain Eukaryota; kingdom Metazoa; phylum Chordata; class Aves; order Passeriformes; family Petroicidae; genus Petroica; species Petroica traversi. Next base: position 4,002,988 of record JAHLSL010000043.1, on the reverse strand, counting down.
TGAACTGAAGCAATCCCTGCCCACTGTGAATTCTGCACTGTTCTGCTTTTTCAAAGCTACTCTCATGGGGAATATTCCCAAGCAGGCAGGTTTCAGAATGGCCAGAATGCCACCTGAAGTGACTGGGCATCCCCTCACTTTGTTTTGGTGTTTTTCTTAAGAAAATAATCAAGCTTCTCCCAATTAAGATGCAGTGGAATGAGATGGAAAGTGGGTACTGTCCCTGACATTTCTAAGCACAGCAGATGTACTTAACTGTCTCCCTGTTATTTATTTATTTACTTGTGTAGAGAAAAAATGCTTGTTACTGAAGAAACCCAAATGCTGATAAGATGATGAGAGGTTTGCATGCTGGTTGATGGTCTCACTTTCCCTTATCCTGAATGAATACAAGTATCTATAACTAAACATTTCCCTTAGGGTACTGATGACTGAGGTATGTTTATTGCATTGAGTGAATTTATATATATAATCAGCACAATAAACATTATTAAATTGTCTGAGTAAAATCAAAGCATGAAACACATAGTCAGTGCTGAATTCTAATGATGCTGAATGCCCATGATTGCATGGGGAAAGGATCTTAACAAGCCTTGATTTGAGCTTTGGCATCCGCCTCACAAATCACACGAAATGTTCTCTCTTTAATAGTGCTGAATATTGATAAATGTCTCTGCACGGCACAACAGGGAAGTTGGTCTCTATTGGCAATCTTTACCAAAGTGTGTTTTTTTCCTTCTCTACACTCAAGGGTTTACCCTGAATGATTTAATTATAATTTTCCTTGTGTAAGACAAATTAAAGAGGAGAGTAGGAGTGTCATGCCAAAGCAGATTATTTATCTCCTTAACAGATTGCTGTGCACCAAACCCCAGAGCTGCTGCTGCTGCTACTTACAGAAACTGGGCGAAATGTGGGACAAAAGCATGGATGTAATATACATTTAAAGCCCAAATGAATGAACGCATTAACCCATTATTTATAGCTGGAATTGTTCCATTCCCAGAGAAGCCATACACACAGAGAATGCAGAAACCAAGAGCAGCACCACGGTGCTCCCTGGCCCAGGAAGGAGGATGCCTCCTTCTTTTGGATGTATTTTTGCTTTTTGGACATCCCAGGCGACTCTGGCCACCCGCCTGCCTTTTGCTTTTTAGCCATAAAGGAGGAATTTTGTTGCCAGTGGGCCCCAAGCACAGCAGCCCCACAGTGGGCAGTGTCACCAGTGCCACCAGAGCTGTGTCCCTGCAGCCTGTGCAGAACCCCAGTCTGGGCTGGCGGCACGGCGACGCGTGGGCACGCCAGGCAGCCAATGACTACTGCTCCTGCTATTTTAAACCCCTTGTTTATAACCAGAATGTGTTTTTTTTTTACCCAAGATACAGAGCAGATCTGCTGCTCGCCTGCTGATTCCAGCACAGGTGCCTCCTGTCTCGCAGGTCTGGAGCAGCCTCACAACCTGACCTGTGGGATCGGGAACCCCCTAAAACACAGCCTGAACTATCCCAGTGACATGTGCCAGAGATGACAGCGATGATAGTAACTCCCACATAACCAACTTGCCTCCTGCAGCTCACTCCTTCTCAAAAGCCCCAGAGAAAGGGGTTGAAAACAGCTTTACAGCACACCCTAAAAGTTAATGTTACCTGTATATGATTATTTATGGCTGCTGGGCAGTCGTTATGATGTGGCTGTGCTTAACTCTTAGGACACTTAGAGATTTTACTATGTGCTTTTTATTGTTGGTTAAATCTAAATAAATAGCTCTTGGTTGTATCAGACCAGAGCTAACAGCCAGTTGAACAGAAGGTGCAGGAATGAGGAGGAAAGCCACGAGTCAGAAACATACCCTGGCCAGCCCAGGTTGTGACTTAGGTGATGGGAGGTGGAAGGGCTGGTAACTCCCTGGTGAACCCTTCCCACAGCTCCACCTGACCTGAGCCTGGGCTAGGGACTGCTTCCAAAAGTCACCTTAGATTTGTTGTGCTGAACCAGATGGGTACAAGAACCCACATGGATTTCACTCTAAGTCCAGCAAACTCATGCTCCCACCAGACCCATGATTTTTTCTAGTCTTAACCTTGGCAATGAAAAAATTACTAAACCCCTTCTTGTGCCTGGGCTCTCTCTTTTGCAAGCCCACAAAAATTTCACCTTCTGTGAGCTCTGAAGCATATTTGTGAGGGCAGGGCACAGCAACTCTTCCCTCTGCTCACTCTCCACCTCAAACTCCCTGTCTGTAGATAAATAACCTTTCAGAAAGGAAACCAGTGCAAAATATCTCACCAAGAGGAGTTTCTGTGTCACATGAAATCCAGGCAGGCACCACGGTGCCTGATGAGACTGCAACAAAACCCTTAAGTGCATCAGGAGGCATTCTCCTGCCTGTAGTCTCCTGCTCTACTATGGATAAACATGTAATTCAATCACTCCAGCAAATGGATGGTGTAAAGCCTCCATGTACCGAACAGAGGCAGGACAAAGAAAATTCTGTAGCTCTCCTATTTGTATTCCTAAATATGCCTATTTTGTATTTTTGTATTCCAGAGAATTCAACAGATATGCAAGAAAAGTATAAGGCAAGCTGAACAACACAGCTATCAATTCCATCACTGAGGATTTAGTCTTCCAAACTAAGACAATCTCAAATAATACCACGGCATGTAAACGCCTTCCTAATTCATCCGGAACTTTATTAATGAAAGCATGTTTATCACCTTATCTGTAGATCCCAACTGTGCCCAGGCCACAATTACAGGACCCAGACACATGAATTTCCAGGTCTGCTCAACACTATTCACAGAGAAAATTCTTAATTCAGAACAGGTTCCTGTATTTCCACTGCATTTCAAACTGAACTGAATCTGTTTCCTAGTTTAGACTGCCATTAGCACACAGCACGTGGCTCTATTCAGTTAAAGAAGATCCATCCTGCTGCATGGGTTTTTACTTTATATACTCGGTAAGAAAAACAGATAAAAAATTTATTGGAAAGCCATAAACCCATCTTATTCAGCTCTACATGCTGCAAAAAGGGAATTAATTGTTTAATAAACATCAAAATATTTTTAGTATCCCGTGTAAGTCTTCATGAAAACCACGTCCTTGGCACTTACATGCATTATAAACATATTCACTGATGCTCCCCCACACGTCCTTGCAATGGGTATATAAAGGATGCCTTACACACACAGCAGCTCTTCCAACAGTGGGTGTGCTCTCCTTTAAGATCCATCTATTCCCAGCAGCACTATTTTCTTAATATCAGAAAGATATAAGAGGTATTTATATAGCTTCCCTATCAATCCACTTTCAGACCACCAGAAATACAAACTCCACGGCTTAAAAATTCCATTATCCTTCTTTCTAATGAATGAAAGGAGGACGGAAAGACAAAGCCATCAGTTTCCATAAAATCCAGCTTTCACTAGTGTCTGCTGCAACATTTCTAGATGGGCAAAGGGACTCTCCTGAATGCAAAGGAGCAGTGCCCTCCCCACTGCACCCGCTCAAGATCCTTCCTCCTCCTCCTCCTCCAGCAGCGACGCCGAGGCTGCAGCCGGTGCTGGCACTCACGGCCCCGGCGCCTGGGCCTGTCTATCTCCCCAGAAGCAAAAGTTACGTTGTTAGACACGCCTCAGTGAAATCTGGGGGTGTAAAGAAACAAACCTGCAATAAAGCATCCTCTGGAATAAAGCAGAGCCCGCGCCGAGAAGCACGTCAACAGACAACCCCTGATTTAAGCCATTTCTTTTAACAATGCAATCCGAGCAAGTATAAATTAACTCACACTTTTAAAAGCCAAACAACACCAGTTAGCTAATTTTATCAGCACTTAAAAAAAAAAAAGCCACTTTGTTTTAGAGAAACCTGGTGAACTCAAGCCTACTGGGTCTTGTGAAAGCAGGTACAGAGGGCAAAAAGGCAAATATGTTAGATGATTTAGGGCACCAAAATTTGGTAGAAAAATGTAGACTGTACTGACCAACAGATTGTCTTGCTCACCTCCAGGCTGTAAACCCAAAGCACAACAAGAGTCCCACCACCTGTGATGCAAAACTCAGCGTCTTCACACTCCTCAATATGCTTATCCAATGCACTTCTAATTAGCTAATTGTGCCCACATTGATCCAATTAACAAGCCAT
>JAHLSL010000043.1:3975328-3998832 GCA_025920805.1 Petroica traversi | reverse complement strand
TGGACAGGTCCAGGCTGCTGTGGTTGTTGCTGGCTGCCTCCTCCGCTGTGTGCGAGCTTGTCACTTCCTTCCAGAGCTGCTGCAGTTCTGTTGGAATCATGCCTGAAACAAACAAATTGGATAATTAAATCAATTAACAGCTAATTCGGCCGTCTTCAAACAGTAATTAAATCAAAGAGTCAGTAAACAAAGCCTAGTGTTAGTTTTGCCTGTGTGTGTTTTTGCGCATGTATTTTTTTTTTTTAATAACTAAATGCTAATACTGCACTGCACGACTCTGCTGTGACACCTGCAATAGTCATGGAATGTAAAATCTGAGTTGCGGGGCAGGCAGATCCATGCAACACCACACTCATACCAAACATCATGTTAAATATTACAATTTTTCGTAATTTTTAGACCAAAAGCCCATTTTCAGAGTCCCTATTGGGCAAAAATCACCTCTATGCCCACAGCAAGGCTAACAGCCAAGGTGGCCAATGGCTACTCTATGTTTAGCTAAGAAATTAAATTTCTTTCTTTTCCCACTATTTTTCTGCCCTTTTTTTTTTTTTTTTAAGTGACTACTTTCTACCTGTTATTAAAAACAAGGAAGGTCTTAGGAAAAAAAATACTCAGTTTTATTATTATGACAACATGAACCACAACATGACTAATTTTGTGCTTAAGTTTTAAATGATGACAAATAGCTTTGTTATTAAATACAGTTTTTATTAATCACTTTTAGACGTAAATTATGAATTCATATTGTCTTCCTGAAATGCTTTTCAAATTTTAACAGTCAAATTGATTATACTATGATTATTTCATTAACACACCTATCTTTCTCATTAATTTTGGTTTCTCGAACTGCTCACTTAATTGATGGATGTGTCTACCGAAAAACTGTATAACTTTCTATACAAGTAACACTATTATTACTGTCATTTCTTAGATCGATGCTAATGAGCCATTCAAAAGTAAAATGAAAACAGAAAATAAGCCTCAAAAAAAATAATAATAAAAAATTGTATTTTTTTTAAATGTCCCGAAGTGGACACCAGAGTTAGGGAGACAACATTCAGTAACTAAAGCAAGTGAAAACTGTAAATTCCAATGGGCCAAATGGAAGGTGAACCATGTGCTCACGCTGAGATCATGCTTTTGGATAAAGCTGATGTTTGTGACATGATCAAACAAGTCAAGTTTCTCTCACTGCAGACTATTTCAGTGCTCTTTCAGAGAAGGCCATGGGAAAAAATTAGCAGTAGAGACACGTCACTCAAATACTCAGGGAAAAAATAATAATAATAATAGCCAGTGTCTGTGTGTTTTTAAAGAGGTTTCTCATCAGAGTGCTTCCAGCTCATCGTTTGGGTGACTGTTCATTGTTTCACCATGTTGTAGCTCTGGAGCTATCCTAAGGAAACCTGCCATTTTCTGAGTGTACAGCAGCAGCTCACACAGGCATGTACCTCACCCAACCTAAGGTATTGAAATAAAAAAAAAAAAAGCAGAATGCATTATATTCATTTGAAACACATAATAAAAAATGCCAAGGTCTAAATTTAATTTATTTTTGTCATTTAGAATACAATGGATAGATAATCATCTCAACGTGATCAGCCAAACATCTTTACTTTGCTAAACTGTTAAAGATTTTAATTATGCTAGCTTTGGAGAGCACTGGTCTAATGAGGCGATAGACTCCAGAGAATCTAAGTGGTTAAGAACTGTGAAATGAGTCTGATAGGATTTTTTTATATTCACCGTGGATCGTTTGCATATCAAAGAGGAGTAAATTATTGCACGACAGACCAATAACCTTCCCCGCCTTTCCCAGAGTAGCATTAACAAAAACAGTTGGTCTCCAGTAACGGTTCACTACAAAAAAATGCTGAAATCCTTAAGTATCTGCAATTAATATATATTAGGGAAGAGGCTTCAATTTATACATTAAGTGATCAGATATTCTTAGGACACATCTGTTTCTCTAAAGCCACGTCATTTTCCTTTCATCAGCCCCATATGCCAATTATATTTTGATGGATTTTGTCCCAAATGAGCATTTAGTTATTAGACATATTCAATTATTACCTGTCCCCTGAAATTAAACCTCTGAGCAAATTAAACAAAGAAAAAGGTCAGTACACAGGCCTGTGTCCTGTTTTGCTGTGTGGGGGCTATTATTTTCAAACACCTTGCGAAGTGACAGTGTGGGATGTATTTTTAGCTAACACGCTTGACAGGACTGTCTGCGCACTAACAATTACCTGTGAGCAGGGCTGACCCTTACACACTGTTTACTCAGTTGAAACAATAGTGAATAGACTTGTCTGTTGATGATAACATATTGATATGAGACCGTATGAGCCGACACCTATTTTTATTTTCCAGAATAAGCAAATAGGGAAAGAATAACCGGCCTCTTTTCTTTTTTTTTTTTTTTAATCTGAATTTCTGCAGGTTTTTAATTAGACACAGGCTATCAAGCACTCTCCTCTTCCTGTTCTCCACTTTTCTCTCCTCCTGGTCACTTCTGGATCTATCAATGCTTTATCCAAAGGAAAAGCCTGGAAGTGTTACAGCCATTAAAACAGACATACACCTGATATTTATGCCTCGAAAAGTCAAAGTGTTTGGTCCAACTTCCCATACAAGTGTAACTCTCCTTAGTACTAACAACTATACCACAGATGGAAAGAAAAATAAAATATACCCAGTTGTGTGTAGGAAAATGCTGGAGACAATCAAGATTTTAGGCTGGGTGACATTAATTTAAGGAGCTAACTGTGATGTCATACATGTCCGCACACAACCCCTTGCCAAAAACTGATTACATCACATGATTAATACAATAAAATTAGAAATAGCCTCTCTCTCCTCCTGCCCTAAATTTAGTTCCTTTAGAATAATTCTGGAGAGAATTCCTGACTAGCCTGTCAAAGTGGGCAGCTGAAAGGTATGCTCATCACTCATCCAGCAAAATGGTTAAATAAAATAATAGAACAAATGGCAAAAGCAAGTCAAATAGATCCACGACCACTCGCAATAAATTATGCAATTCACCATTTAACAGTCTCATTTTAACAGCGAGAGCTAAATTTCCAGTCAGATTCCCAGAACTGCGCTGCAATTACCCGGGATTGCTGCAACTTCCTACAGACCAGGAACGGGATTCAGACCTGAAACTGCCAAATCTATGGGAGCAATCAGGCACCCGGATGTCTCAGTCCTATTATTTTCACTCGCTGGTGATCTGAAGTGTGATTTGCAGCTTCATTTTGAAGATACTAAAGATCTCACCCTCGCAGCTCAGAACACTGCTGAAATGGGGTTTGTTTTAAAATTGCTGCTATGTACAGATGTAAAATCTAGATTACAGAAGTGTCTAAATACTAAGCAGCAAAGATTACACAAATGTAACATTAAAGGATGTGCTATTTTGTTTAAGACAATAGGCAAGCACTAAAATCTAAAATGAAACTAAAATACAGATTTAAACAATCTATTAGTTCTGAAAACACAACGAAAATATCACTTATGAAGTAGCATTCTCTTCTTGGAAACATTTATTACTATTACAGATACTTAAGAATAAAAGCAAAACGCTTTTAACCAAATTCACAGCTACATTTACTAGAGGGATGATTTTATTTCTTTTATACACACATTTACAGCATTTGTCTCAGTCTTGCAAACTGTTCTGAAAACAAAAGGGAATGAGAGATGTAATTTTTTTTTTAAAATAAGAACCCTAAACTATAGCCCTGGCTCTTCATTGCATTTTTCGGGACAACTATTCCTCTTGATTATGAAAGAAAATGTAGGCACAGGTTTAAAAAATGTATGTTGTGGGGACAGTTGACAGATTACTGCTCACGGAACTCAATTTCCCAACCCCAGGTATCACCGGCTCAAAGACAAACAGAGTTGCTCAACCTCTTTGTGTCCTTGTACCTCCATACCCAGGTGACCATGTTCAAGCAAGCAGAAAGTTGATTTAAACCTCATAATGACATCAGTTTTAAGCCATCGTCTCTCTGATAAAAGGGAATAAAATATCGTGCTGGACTGCAACCCACCTCAAGTCTCAAGTCTCTCTTTCCTGCCGGCCCCTGCCACCCCCAACGCTCGCAGCTCATTTCCCTGCCAGCACCAGCCCTCCCTGCTTATGTTTGCGTCGTCTCTGGTGTGCAAGTCAGCACCCCTCAGGTTTTAAATACGCTCCTGGGTGAGGACTAATAGTTACACTTCCCTGCTAACCATATCAATCAATGCCACGACGGCTGAATTACCTACTGGTGTCTCCGATGTGTTACCGCACAGATTACACTTCATGCATCACCACATTCATTTCTTTCACATTACACATGAGCGTGTCTTGTCACTGCCCAATTGCCCTCCTTTGGACAGCTTAACTGATGGACTATACAATGAACCTTACTGAGCCAACTTAATGGTATAGGAGCTGTGGGAAAAATTAGCGAGGTTGAAGCTTGAGTCCGGTGGGTGTGTGGGAACGGCCTGGGATTCTTTCAACAATAAATCTGAAGCGTAATTAATGCACGTTACAACATTTTACAAGCATAAATGGCATTTCATCTACATGCCCTTTTTTCCTCGGCTTGTTTTGTGCCTTCCCCCTATCACTCTGCATTGAGGGTGATGACCAGGTACTGCCCCAGACCTGATCCTGCAGCTCCCAGCTGGGCACCACCTTCCCCTGGATAAGCCTCCAACTCCTGCTGCTCTACACCAGGCATCCAGCTTGGGGATGCTGGGAAGCTGAACTGAGATTTGGGGAGTCAGGGTCAGGCTCTCAAAAGCTCGGCCTCTCAAGACAGGAGTTAAGCACTAAAATACCTTCCTGGGTCTGGCAAAAATAAACCTAAATAAAGCACGTCAGCCACACAGCAAAGCAGGCTCCACTCCCCAGTTTGGCATCTGTTTATCCATATAAGTTAATAATCACCAGCCACCTCACTCCCCTTTTTTGCAGCTACGTACACAGAAAAAAAAAGGAGGGTGAAGAACTGGAGCAATTTTGTCTTGTCCCCTCCATTTAAGTGAGCAGAGCTGAATGTAAATTCATTGTATGACTTAGAAACTAGGAACAGCCCTAAGGCTGCTTTCAAGATCCCAAACCATTCAACCTGGGCTGACTCAAGCTATAAAGGTGAATGTTCAAATTTATTACGGGGCAAGGGAAGGAGAAGACAGGATTATTTAGAAATACCAGCATCATGGTTGATGCCATGGCATGCCTGAGCCATGCCAACTCCCAAGAGTCTGCTTTAACCACAGCAGCCAGAGCCAGGCAAGTCTGTTAAAATGTCCCACGGCTTGCAGACAAACCCATTTTAAAAGTAAAATAATAAATTTAAGCCAAAAAAGAAAACAGAGAATTAAAACCCTAGGTTATAATCACTGTCAAACGTATTGTGGAATTAAGTAGTGCTTTCAGTGTATCAATGTCTTAAAAAAATAAAATAAATTGGGATTTCAGCAAAGCAGTAACTTCTTGCAGAGTGCAGGACTGAATAAAGACGTAGGAGGATCTAGTTGTCAATAACACCATTAGAATTAAATGGAGTTAATCCCAATTTGCCTCAGTGTGGAGGGAGGAACAGAAGCACCGAGGCAATGACACGAGGGCCGTGTGAGCAGCTGTGGAGAGCTGCCGTGTCCCCTCTCCCTGGCAGCCACAGCCAAGGGCACTCAGAGCTCCCCATCCTGAGGTCAGAGCTGTTCTGTGCCAGCTCATGGCCAGGCTGGGACCAGGAAGGCCCAAACAACACATCTGGGAAAGGAAAAGCTGCTCTCACACGCCCTTAGCCATGAAGCCAGCGCCAGGAATCGATAAAGACTCCTCCTGTGAAGGATTCCAAGCCCAGATGAGTACAACCAGCAGCTCTGAGTCTGCCAGACCGGCTGCAGCTGTGCAAACTGCCTGTGAACTCTGAGCCCTCTGCACCCCACCAGTCAGAGCAGCCCAGGATTGCAGCACCACCCTTCTCAAAAAATATCCTTATAGTGCCCACCCCGCCCATCAGCATCTTTCTGTGCTTATTAATTTATGAGCCTGCGAGCTCTCTCTCCCTCCAGGTGACAATTCTGTGTGAGTGTGCACCCAAACCCCTCACCTACCTTGTGCAAGGGGTTGCAAAGGCAGAGTAGGCTGCCCGGGCTGGATCGTCAGCAGCCCCTGACGCTGCAGAGACAGGAGGTGCTGCTGCTGCAACTGCTGCATCTGTAAGAGCTGCTGCTGAAAGGCCAACTGCTGCGTGGCCACTTGCTGCTGCTGGGGCTGGAAAAGACAGAAAAAAAATAAAATTCACACCCGTTAATACAAGAGCAAAGAGGATTTACAGGGCTGCTTGCCTCAACTTGCTTCAATTCCTGACGGCAGGCAGTTGGTACCAAGGCCAAGCCAGTGAACCCCCCTGCCCTGGCAAAGACCCCAAGGATGTTTAGGTGCTGGAGCTAACACAGGGCTGCAGATTCCCATATCCAGTGGTTAACTTCCATCCAACCTAAATCCCTGCTACCATCCCAACTATAAATGTATCCTGTCCACGTGTTAATGTTTTACCCCAGACATGGCCGTGTTTCAGTGATGGATGAAGTAAATGCTGCTGAAAATCCTGGGTTCTTTGAGGCAAAGAATATGAGAGTCACACCCCACAATCACATCGCACTTAGATGTAACAAGAAACCCTGCACTGTGCTCTGTTTGCTCATTCAAGGGTTGTCTTGACTATTAAGGCAATTCAACTGCCTTAATTTATGGTATTTTATACTTACTCTCTCTTCTTCATCCATCAAGCCCCACAATACTTTCTGTTACACTGGAATTATTCTGTGCTGTATTTAAGGCTGCTACTTCTGCACTTTGAAATTTTTAATTATTCTCACTAGAAAGAAGATGGACTTGCTTTACTCCACAGGGATGTGAACCTTGAACCTTCGAGGTGTAAAAGAACATGTTGCTTTTCTCACTACTGTACCCGGAGAAGCTTTTAACTACTCTGTTTATCACTTCTGACATAAATAAATGAGAAAAAATCAGACCTTTGAAGAAGAAAAACTTCATCTAATATTGTTAATTAGCCATGACAAACGATGAAATAACATTGTAAATCTTTCATAGAAACAGCCACTAGATTTTAATTACACACATTCATAATTTAGCAAACAACATCTTACTTGAATGTGAGTGTTTAATATGTACAGTACTCGAGGCTTCAGAGTCCTTAATTTTGTTCAGTTAAGGAAGCCTCTAGGTTTTGCTTCCATGCTCATCTTGTATTTTATTTGCTTTGTTCTTTAAAATCCATGAAAGGCTTTGCATTTTGATAAATATCTTTTTATTTATTGTACAATGACAGGAGGAAAACTTTTGTTGTGTAAAACATCAATACATCATGCCAGTGTTTAGCAGTTCCTTGTGCTAGCCAAAAAAAATTAATGTAGATTTCCTTAGTAATTATCTGAGTGATAGAAAGATAATACAGTGCAGTAGTACAATAAATAGAAGGAAATTATCTAATATCCCTAATCTGCTAGGAATCATATCAAGGTGGAGGTCTTATACACACTATGGCTAACAATTATGGAAAGAAAATTAACTCTTACCAAACTGCACACTTTCACAAACAAACCCCAGCCAGACCCCAAGCTTTCTGCCACCCTTCCTTGACACCAAGCCAGAGTGATCACTGGCCCCATTCCCTGCTGGTGTTACACAGGGAAAAAGTTCCACCAGAGCTCCTGGAGCAGGACTGACAGCCACCAACTGTGGGTTTAACTCCCACCTTCTCATACTGCCATGCCCCATCAATCCTAATACTGCAACCGACTTTATACCCACAACTCAGAGAGTCAGGCATCCTATTCATCTTATTTATAAACTTAATTTATCTTATCTCCAAAGAAAACCGAGGACTTCGGGAACACATCTAAACAAATAGGTGCTTGGATTTTCTGAAACTCTAGCGTTTACACGTCTTTGCAACAGCTTGCTCTGACACATCCATTTGTTGCAACTATTTGCAACAGCACCATATGCATGCAGGCCCCAGCAACAGTTGTATTAAGAGCTAAAGTAATGTTTGCCTCCATAAATATTAATTTTAAAATGTATGTACTTAATATATTTGTATTTATGTATTCATATTATTAGTACTAGGTGTAGTAAGCTGTGTTTTACCTATTTGCCATATGAGTGCAAAGTTAACACGCAGGTTTTTTTAAAAACCCCTTTATATCAATTGACTGATGCCCATTTGGTTGTCTTCTCAGCTATCCTAAGAAAAGCTCTTGAACACACTCTACTTTGAAAAGCCAGGATATAAAAGTATACAAGGCCCATTGTCCAAGAAAGAATTTAAAAGCAAGACACGTTGCCAAACTGCGCTCCCCACCCAGTTACCAAACACAGGATACAAGGCAGTTTGTTTACTTCTCACAATTGAATGCATACAAAAAAGGTCTCGGTGCAGTCCTGTTGTCAGGTCAGTAGTCAGTGTTAAAATGCTGAAATATCCTGATAAAACTTGCATTTTTGATCCCCTCCCTAAAGCTTCTGTCAAAGGTCTGTTTTCCTTTCTTAGGTTACTCCCTACTGCCTAACATAAACTGTCACAGTGCCGGAGGACAAACGGCCCCGCTCGGGAAACGGCGTGCTCCGTCCAGCACCGTGGCACCCCCTGGCTCTGGGGAGCCCCGACTTTTCCAGGGGAAAAAGGGCTGTGATCCCCCCCCAGCACCTCTGCCCTGTGCTGCTGGGCACCGTTCACCCCCTGCTAAGCCTTGCTTAAAATCCCCATGAACCTCGCTGGGGTCCGTCTGCTGCTCTGCTCGGGGGTCGGATCCCTTTCACCAGCGGGGCTGGGCAGGTTTGTTGTGTTTTCCTTCTTTCACGACAGGACAATAGGGCAAGGCACTGGCAAAATGACTAGGGGGCTGCCGTACATGAATACACTTGTTCCATCTGTCAAGGTACACGCTCAGCCCTCGTTAGCGCGGCAGCCGCCGGCCCCCACCACGGCACTGCCCGTCAGTTTTCAGTGCCAGAGGGAGGGGAAGAAATAAAATAATACAAGACCACCTTTTCCATGCTAATTTGGCAAGAATAACCTCCTTAAGCTGGGCTGAACAAACCTGTGGGGTGAAATGCATTGTTGAAATGGACCTCCACTAAACCCATCAGCAAAAATACTCCCCCCTCAAACCCCTAGAATAAGCTGAAGAGACTCAGGTCCTTGTTCTCTTTCCAGCTATCGTGCTAAAATGCTCTTCTTGAAACAGGAAGGAGTCCTTTCTTATTGTTGCTTTCGCTAGTGTAATATCAGAAGTGTGACCACAGTAAATCAGTGTGTTAGATATTGAAATGCCATCACATTGTCTAACTTCCCTTCTTGTCTTTTTTAACACAAAGTATTTTTTTTCTTTAAGCTCCAAGCCCTCATCTTTGTGTCTGAGATGCTCTCCTGTCTGACAACAGCAATTTAGAAGAGTTAACTTTTATCGTTCATTCTGCTGTGTAACTTTCCCCTTCAAATTTCTTTATCTGCCCTCTGAGCTCATCTGAACTTTCATGTTCTCCCAGCATGCAGGCTTGCATTCAAAACTATGTCTAATAGACCAAATAAGAGGTTAATAAGAAGTGGCAACAGGAAGAAAAAATACAATCCCTGGTAACCGATAAGAATGACAGTGGCAGCCCTTTATTGTTTGTCTTCAAATATAGAGTTAAAGATCTTTAAAAAACTAAATTTTGACGCCTTTGAAAAGAAAGAAGCACAAAATAACAACAGGGGGTTATTGCCTGCCAGCCACAGGGGAGAAGCTCCATAATTCTTATTCTCCCTTTTGAAGGCTGTTAGAAATCTGATTCAAAAAAGCAACAGCAGAAGGAGAAAGCCTCTTGAGGCTATCGCCATTTCCTGTGATCATGCATAATGCGTTTCAAAAGTGGGTTTTTACCAATTCTGTTGATCAATTGCACCTCCTTCATATTCTCTCTTTTTTCTGCTGTGTTTACATCTGATGTGACTCAATGACAAGCGCTGTCTGAGACTGTGAAACAGACCTGTCATGTTGATTTATGGGCGCATCAAACCACGACTTGTCCAAACTGAAGCTCGCAGTTCATTAATTAGAGAGTTGTGACTTTGAAGTCAGCTTTCAGACTGTGGTTTTTAACATTTGGCTTAATTTATATGCTCTTGAATGTGGATCTCTAAGGAAAAAACTGAAATTCCCTTCTTGTCTTTGAACTTCTTTTGACCGCACAATAATCATTTCTTTGTCCAGAGTGATGCCTGCATCCCAGAGTCATTAACGCGCATTGAACTGCCACTGATGAGTAAGCCCTACTGAATTAGAAAAACAGCCAGCAAAACAAAGCTGAGAGCATTCTGCACAGTGATATCTCACAATTACATGCCTTCCCTCCCTGTGCCATTTCCATTTTAATTACTGTTAGTCCTTTAGATTTACATTTTAGACACTTTTTAATCTGTTCCCTTTTTATTATAGTGGCGCCCGTAAGCGCGCTATGGTTAAGGTTGTGTCAGCGTTTCCATTATAAACCCCCCTGTTTTCAGGGGTTTATAACTCAGCTGGAAAAATTCACTCTGGGTTGAAACTTGGCACAGGTGACACGATTTGCCGAAATTTCAAGGGGGCTGGGGAGCAGAAATCAGTGCATGCTTCCAGCAACAGCCCTTGTCAGGTGACACAAGCGTCGCCGCTATCACCGGACATCACCCGGTGTCTCACGCCAAGAGGCAGCTTTCTAGGATCTACCTAAGCCAGCACTGATTTCAGATTAAACAGGAAAGTCTCAAAATCCTCCAGACTTAAGAGGTGGACTCCACACCTTTAAATAAACGTAATTGCAGGAAAATTAAATTTAGGCACACCAAACACAACAGGCGAAGTTTCGGATGTGACAGG
Source organism: Petroica traversi (assembly GCA_025920805.1). NCBI lineage: Eukaryota > Metazoa > Chordata > Aves > Passeriformes > Petroicidae > Petroica > Petroica traversi. The sequence continues at coordinate 3,987,888 of JAHLSL010000043.1, read as the reverse complement.
TATTTTGGAAGGGAAGTGTAGCTAAAGGACAGGCAGAAACTGCCCTGGTCTATCCCCTCCAGTTATGGACTGTGGTAGCATCAGAGCCAAGGTCTCCTGCCACCTCCTTGTCACAACTGATGCTACTCCAGCGTGGTCCCTCCTGCTCAGCCTGTGCTGCGAGGAATGCACAACCAGAACCTCTCTGGCTGGAAAGTGCAAGCCCAAACTCAACACCTCCTGGCATTTTGCCTTGTCCAGAGAAGACAGCAGCGATCTGAGCCTGCTGCCTTGCCCCCTCCCCTCTCCACCATAACTAACTCCCCAAAGCACTCTCCCAAGAGCCAAGTCTAGATGCCTGCTCCAGGACTCATACCGAACAGCAAGGCCTGGTCCCCTGCTATAAAATATGTGGCAGCGAGCAAATGGAAAGCACAGGAAAACACAGGCGAAAACAGGACAATAACTCTCAATCTGAAAGCTGAGGCCCGATAGAGTCAGTTCAGTTGTGCAATCATTTATAAGATGAATGACAGTTTAATAGCCACTAGACAGTCCCTGGGGATCTGTGGTTTGAAAGTAAAATGGGTATTGTCTGTACCTCTTTAGGCTGTTTTCCAGCATGTTGTTGCTGTAAAAGTTGAAGCTGCAACTGTTCCTGTTGTTTCTTATAAAACTCTTGAAGCTGCTGCTACAAAGAAAAGGAAAGATGGTAAGTAACAAAGTGGAGAGCCAATTCAGTGTCCCTTTTGGTGTAACACACAAACTGTGATTTGAAAAATAGCATCCTTTTATCTGTAATGGTCTGACCTTTAGTTTGAAACTCAACAATAAATTCAGTGCACACTGACTATTCTTGGCATTATCGTTTGAAAAGTAATCTCCAAAATGAACTGATGAAAAACATACCATTTTCTACACAAACTAATTAAAATAAGGCAAGGAATGACCTTTGATTGTAACAACAAAGCCGAAATGCCCTTGCTGAGAGAGCCTGGCGAATCTCTGTTGTGAAACACACATGCTTTCTAAATGATAGGGTTTGACTGTATTAAGTGTTGTTCCATACATGCATAGACATCCTGGGAAATGCTCTCCTCCTCCCGCTCCCCAGATGTGCTCTGCACAGGCAGGACGGAGCCTGGGAGCCAGGAGGGAGCAGCAGGGTGGGGCTGGGTAGATGCTGACACCCACCCGGGTCCATGAGACCCCACTGTGCCAAACCCTGTGATAACAGAGCCTCAGGGCTTGCTGGTGGCCAACTTCCAGCTGAGAAAGGACCATGGGCAGTGAGAAGCACTGACACAGCCCAGCATATGTTGGTTGAAATCAAACAGGCTTGCAAACCTCTCCACTTCTATCTCCACCGTTTCCACTGCCCTTTACGGTTCCAGATGGAAATAACGAGGTCTAAATTGGGAAGTATGGCCCTTCTACCTTGTTTATTCCAATTAGTCAGGGCACACCAAGCCTTCTGGGGGATGCATGCAAAAGCAACAGGGACATCTGCCGAAGTCCTGACACTTAAATATGCATCTGTATTATTTAGCTGATCTTGGAAACACTCCTAGCACTGCTCCCTGGATTTGTTTCCAGTAGCTATTTCTAGAATTAAAAACAAAAGAGCAGTCAGCTCAGCTCACAGCATGGCTGCTCCAAGGTTCAGACCTGAGATGTGGGCAGCTTCTCTCCCCAAGGGTGATCCAGCAGGTGAACCCTCCAACATCCAGAGGGGCCACCTGAGCAGCTGTTAAGGAAACAATTACCTGTTGAAGCATGAGTGCCTGCTGCTGTTGGAGCAGGACTTGGAGTTGCTGGGGAGTTAGCACTTGTTGCTGGAGGATCTGCTGCATTTGCTGGGGAGTGATCACTTGAGGTGTCATCATAGCCACCGACACTGGAACCTGAAGGCCAAGAGGAGACAAAGAGGGTCAGAGCACATCCCCACAGCTCCTCCAGCATCCCCATGCCAGGGGAGTCCATGCCTGGAATCAAGGGGGCTCAAGGTGAGAGTCCTTACAGCCCATCCTGGCCAGCACAGAGGTACTGACCACACCTTCTCAGTGACTAAATTTCCCGTCTGCAAAACACTACTGGATGGAAATTCATTAAAGCAAGTAATATGGTAAAGATTTATTTATTTTTACAAGAAATCGTCAGCTGGGTCCTTTCCCTCCCAGAAAGCCCTTGCCTTCTGCAGAGAAATCCAACAGCCAAACATCCCGTGCTGATGGGATCTAGACCCTATTACGACAGGTTTTTCAGAAAATTGAAGGAAGGCTCAGTGATGTGAATAACAGCACTAGACTCCTATGCAATTTTTACAGAAAGGCCCTACCACGATGTCTTTACCATTCCACATTCACCCAGCATACAGATGTCTTCAATTCTTTCATATTATGTGAGATACCATTAAAAGCCGCTTTCCATGACATTTCAGTGACAAACAGCTACAGTGATGAACTTGATAGCATTTCATATTTGCAACTGTTAACACATTTCTGCACGGGCATCTTTGCAAGGAACCTGTACACTGTATCTGAAAGGATGATGTCTTGTTCAGATAAAACACTGACATTAAAATGACAGGCTGTCTTGGCCAAGGTTACACAAATTGTATTCAAGCGGATACCTAATGACAATGCTATGAATTCTGCAAGCTTTCTAGAATGTAATTTAGCTATTCAAAATAATCACTGCACTTGTGTTTAATTTGCAGACTACATGAGAACCATTTTGTCAGTCCCAGTAATGCAAGAAGACTATTTCCCTAGAAACCCACCCCTCTACCCTCCACCCCAAAAAAGGAAAAGAAAAGGAAGGGAAAAAAAAACAATAGAGGAAAAGACAAAACCCATATGAGTTTTAACAGTAATATTGAAGCACCTTACTTTTCTATAGTTTCAAATCAAATACATGACAGCACAAAACTAAAAGCAGTAAAGGATATACTTTGCTAAAAAGGATCTCCTGTCATCTCATGTATTACAATAAAAGGTAATAATATGTTTAGCACTTTTTCCGTGCACCACTTTTTAAAAAAATCAGCAGACAATAGCTGATCAGAAGATAAAGGAGTTTAAAAAAAAAACCCTCCAGTGTAGTAGTAAGCAAGAGAGAAATGCAGTATTAATTTTATGTAACATAATGTCTTAATATGCAGTTTATCTTGACTTTTTCACATGATTTGTCCTGTCATTTGCATAGCAAGCTCTCATTCCTAATTTCACAGTCATTATGCACTGATGTCCTGATTTCTCAGCATCACTAATCTTGATGAACTAAAAATGGTTCCTGAAGGTCAGAGGCATGTACAGTGCACATCTCCCCGCGTTGTTGTGTACATGTTGTGTGCCAGGGCCAGACACTGCCTCCAAAACATTTGCCTGAGCAAAGCCCAGTGAGGGCTCGCACGCCTCTGACATCCCATTAATGCCGACATGGCGGGGTCCTCTGAGCACTCCCTGTGGCACAGCACATTCCCACACCACTGATGAGGTCCAGGCTGCTGTGAACACTGGCAAAGTGAGATTTAGTTATGGGACAAATACCAGCACCACCAAAACCAGTGGCCATTCTCCTATGGCCAGCACCACGCTCCCGTGCCTATGGGAAAGCCACCACCTTGCCATGGCAGCTCTGAGGACACTGAGTCAGAAGGATGGGTAATCCCATTAATTCAGAATATCTTAATCCGCAGTCTTTTAAAAACTTTTCTGGGAGTAGAAAATTATTTAATTAAATCCTGCCGTCACTATCTTCACCCCAAAGCGTGACTCACCTTCATTATTCTCATCCCCAGAGAAGTTTACTTTACCCTGGGGTTTGTACTACCTCCCATTGAAGTTGGACCAAGCAAACAGAAGAGGAAGCATGTTTAAGTATGTTTTCTGTGCCCTTCTTGGAAGATAGACAAGACAAATACTCTTCAGTCAGATTTATGACGACAAGCAGGGATACAGACAGGAATAGGGTGGGGTGCTGTAAACCCTACACATCGGTGATTAATCCAAAGGGCCGCATTCTGCCGTCAGCTGGGCAGGGACAACTCCCATTCACTTCCATGGCCTTTCTGCACGTTTATCTCGGGACAGATCTGGCGATTAGGCCCTATCTTTGAAAACTGGCCATGTACCTTCCAGTAACAAATCTCTCAGCTGCACACGCCTTGCTAGAACAGAAGCACTTAAGCAGAAAGAAAAAAAAAAAAAATCATGGATGTACTGCACACAGCTACAGAGTACAAGTACACAGAGTACAAGTTTGCATCGGTCCGTTCGACTTCATTTTACCATCTGAAACCACATTTTCACACCCCACCTGCACTTCTAAAGAAGGTGCTGCCTTCCATTTATAAACACAGCTCACAGCCACGTTTAGCCACGGCCTGTACTTTAGTTTATCACGAAAGCAACTTACGGAAAGCTTGCACAAACAAATTCAAATCAACCAGAAACTACTGTGTTAAAAATTACAACACACATCCTGGACAAGCGTGGGCACACACGTACGGTCTGAGGGACTTTAAATAGTTAAGATAGATGGCCTATATATGCACACTCTTAACTCCCAACGTCCAACTTTTCCATGTAGCTAGTCCCTGGTAATACTAGGAATCAAAGGGCATGCAGCACCAGCAATAGGCTATTATAGCCCACACTTTATTACCCATTACTACTGAGGTCATTAGCGGTAAGAGTGATTGTACCGGTCTTAACCTATTGATCATTGTAACTACTATCATTTAATCCCGTGTTGAATGTCTGGAAAGCTGCTAAAGGCACACAAGAGAGAGTGCTTTAGTGATGAGAAATATAGCCAAAGCTTGGAAATTACACTTTGATTCATAAAATCTAGCCAGTGGTTTAAATCAATAGTATTTAAAACAGTCATGTAAGTTCTTAACTACAGCTCTCTAATATTTATGGGTCCCTTTCTGAGTGTATTCAGTCAAAACTAAACTTTATTTTAGATACCGTGCAATATACTTTACATTATGTTAGATAAAAAATATTTATTTCTGATATTTTGTCCGATAGTAAGTGAAATCTAAACCAAGAGTTATAAATTCATTTTAGATTTCTATCTCTCAGATGTCAAGTTAAATGTGTTGCCAAAAAAAATTACAAACTGACTTTAAAAATGACTTAACTGTTTAAGTACATGAAAATGAGCGTGTTTTATGAGTTAACAATGAATCACAGAAGGCAGTTTATGAAGAACTAAAATAATTCTGTCTTACTGCCTTCAGGGAGTTGAAGTTCAAATTAAACTACTGGCAGATATATTTAAAGAATGCTAAGTTAGCATGCAGAGAAGAAATCAATCTTTTATTTTTTCTTTCAAGTTGTTTATTTCTATTTTGCACTTGAAACACGATTGTTGTTATTGATATGATTAATGAACTGCTTTTGGTATTGTTGACTGATAACAATAGGGTGTGGTAGATACCCAGCTGCATGTAAACCTGGCAGCAAAGGTAAAAATACAGCTGCAATTTGGCTTTGGGAGCTGTGCTAGTATGGACCTGCTGACATGCTAATACCATCAACGGCAAAAAATGTCTTTAATACTCACAATTGTCTGTGCTCACTGTTTCTCCCAGGGTTTTGCCTCTGCTCTTCTGCATCCCCCAAAGCCCTCCCGGCCCCGCAGTCCCCCCTGAGACTCTCCCATTTCAAGCCCTACAAACGCCCTATTTTGGCAAGACCAACCAAGGAAAACTTTCACAAACTTGGGCCAAGCTTCCCTTGAACTTCCCCACGAAATTACAGCAGGGATGCATTTGTCACTCCTCCACACAACCCAGACAAGGGTCACAGGGATGAAAATGATTTAGTCCTATTTAATCATCTCCGTTCCCTCATTTTCGGTGATATTAATATAATTAAATACTAGCTAAATAATTTCAAGTAGTTTAATCTTGTATGAAGAAAAAAAAAAAGAAAAAAAAAAGAAGAATGCCATTTACACACCCCGTGCCTCCGATGCTGGATACGGCTGGGGTCCTGTTAACTGTTAGCAGGCATGCATGGGAAGATGGGGAGGATTTCCTTAATTCATAAAGAATAACTCTGCCAGAAAATCCTTTTCTCCTGCAATCTACATTTGAACTTGATTTCAGTAAGCCCTCATACCAGGCACCTTGGATTTCCAAACAGCAATTCTTCGGTTAAAGATTTTGTGATAAAAGTTAAACGGAGCAAAACAGCTGAACAGAGAAAAGAACAAGACACTGAGGAACAGTTAAAAATACTGAACTACAGTAAAAATAGCTATGGCCAGGCAAAACCAAACAATGAACTTGAGCTGTCCTATTAGCAACCTATTCTATGCAATATATTTAAAATTTAAAAAAAAAAATCAGCTGAAACAATGCAAAACAGGAGAAGATAAAGCACTGACACCCTGGCAATCAGAGGCGCACGATGCCACAAGGCAGAGCAGAGCCCAGCAAAATAAGAAGTGCTGAAGGCAGGCAGGACCTGCTTCCATCCTGAGACTAAAACATTTCCGACACAGTATTTCATCCTCCAAAATCCCAGCACAAAAACGCCGCTGTCAGAATTATTCACGCAGGAACTGCAGTGCTGGTTCATTATGCGAAATGGAATCTCACTTTTAGACTTAGTTCTTGTGCCATAATACAGCACAGCGCATTAAGACAGGTAATGTTTATTATATTAATGTAAAATCAGCTAAGTAGTCTGTCATTAGCATAACTGTGCTCTCTGTAACAATACAACTCCCTATTAAAAGAGGGGGGGGGAACCTCCTTAAAATTAAATTAGCATTTTATTATTATAATTTTGTTTATTGTGTTTTATCAGGACAGAAGATCTCCTTCTGACCCACAGAAAGCAGAGCGATGGGCTATGCTGACATTCCCTGGCATGTCAGGATGTCTGCTGTCTTCTGTATTCTCTTCTAGCTGAGGAAAAACGGGAATATTTTCGTATTTGTTTACAGAATGAAACATCTGATCTTATCTTCCACTTCTCATGCATACCAGGTTTCTCACTAAGTGCCAGGATAATTGTTTCTGCTATAATAAATACCCATTTAATTTGCATAAAAATATAAAGTTTACATAAATTAAATCCTTTCTACATCTAACATTTGTCAAATAGAGACTAAACCAGAACATACACACACACATCCGAATACCCCTTTAATAAGACAAGTGAGATTTTAAGCTTGAGATTACCATCATAATTTTTTCACATTTTAAAAAGTTACCGGTTTTACTTCTGTCTCTAGCATAAAAAGAAAAATTATATAACCTGTTGTACATGGTTCCTAACAGTGGTGATTTTATAATAATTCAGTTTAAAACTAAAAAAAAAAAAAAAAAAAGGAAAAAACGCTGCATTTTTTTTCCAGAGTTTCGGAAAGGAAATGTTAGATCAACATATTCTGCCAAAAAAAGCCTCAAATAAACCAAAAGCAATCCTGCTTAGAAACATCCAAAATACCCCTAAAGCCCTTGAAAACCCCTTGAAACCCTCTCTCCCAAACACCCTTAATATACTGAGAATGATCACGGTGTCACACTCCTTACATTTGTGTATTAATTCATACATACATTATGGAGAGCTTAATTAAATAATAAAAGACCGTGATTGAACCAGCAACATTTAATATGCCCAGAATTTCATGTGAATGGAAGGGAAATGTTATACAGAGGGGTTTTTTATTTATTTATTTATTTTCTGATGGCAGATTTTAAAGAACAGCAATTCCCAACAGATTTCTAGGAAGGATGAGCTCCCTACATCCTTGGCTATTTTCTCCTGCAAGAATCAAATCCATAGCTGCCTGCTCTTAAGACTCAGGGCATTTGAGATGACGTACATTGTGTGGCCAGTTGAAAAAAAAAAAATTAGTGATTCTTCAAAAACAAAACAAAAAAAAAAAACCCCACCTGGTTAAATCATGCTGTTTATTTCCCACACAAACCAGAGCACTGCTTAAACACTCGGGCTGGCTTTGCCACTCTGGTTCCAAGTGACGCCTTTATAACAGTTGTAAACTTTATTTGCTTAAAAATGTGCAGGTTTTCACACCTATGGCAGACACCTACAGCTGAACATCACAGCTAAGCACAACGGTGCAAATTAGATTCTAATGAGAAAACATCAGTTGCTTCTTTGACAATTTTGCCATTCACTGATTTACTTCTAATGAAGACACACTCCAACCAGCCAGCTCACCGTGTTAAAGGTCAAAGCACGTTCAAAAAAATGCCTCACAAAATCAAGGCAAATGGGAAACCCGTAAAGAAACCTTCTCATAAAGTGGCGTGGCAATTAGAGTAATTGTGCAAAAAAGCCGTCTTCGGTAAAAAGTAAAAGAAATTAAGCTGCCACTACTGTAACAGGTTAGATGAAAATCAAAATTTAATGTATTCTCCCTTGTGTCATCTTGTTTTGTCAAGACATCAAATAGAATTGGAAAGTACAAAATAACAAGCCCTTGAGAAATCACAGAAGCCGACCTTTTTGATGTTGTTGGTTTACCTTGTTCTCAGTTATTTGAACAATGATGTTTCAGATTTAAGGGCAAGATAAAGCTTAAAAATTAAAACCCGTTGTCAGTTTGGGGAGGAGGGGGTGTTGTCCATCCCAAATAACAGAGCATCTTACCTAATCAATGAAGGCAAATCCGTCTGAAACTACTGCACAGAACAATTAGCAATTCCACTTATTTGTTCAATATTCAGTCTGGGTTCTCTAACATTCACTCAACTTCAATTCAGACTACAGATCCTCCTGCTAGCACAGGAAACTGTGCTGGAAAGGTTAAAAAGGAAAAAAAAAAAAAAAAAAAAAAGAGAAAAAAAGGCTGGGGCAGAGATATTTGCTAGTGCTGCTTCTCTCCCAATCTCTACACAGCCACTTTAATCTGCAGATGAGTATATGGTGGATTTTTTTCCTTTTCCTTAAAACTGGAAAGCGAAGCTGAACAAGTAAGCACCTTATAAAAACAAAACAGGACAGAACATTTTAACTGAACTAAAGCAAAGTAGTTTCCAGTAATGCAGTCCTGCTTTCAATAAAACAAACAAACTGCTTAAAACCAGCCAAGCCTTTCACCAAACAATAACAAATTTAGCTTATGGTGTCAGGACTTTCCCACAATCTAGTTTTGCAGGTGTTGATAAAACTACCCCTGCTACCGCTTTTCCCTAGCAAAGAGGGGAGGAAAACAACACCAGTAAGTTATCCTGCTACTGGGAAACCTTTACAGAAAGTAAATCCAAGTGCTGTGTCCTCCCAGCTCATGTTTGTCTACAGCAGCTCTGAAAAGACTAAGAAATCCAGAGCAGGAAAGCACATGAGCTTTTCAAACTCCTTAAACTTTTGAATGTAAAAATCCTTCTCCCCTTACCTTTCTTCAGCTGCCGGAGCGTGTAATCACAGACACAGAAACCAAGGCATTTTGCATTGAAATAATAATTTCAGGATTTTAAAAACAACTTCATTCTGAAGTAACAACGGTGCTCGAGCACTGTCAGGTTAAAATGGTGCATAAAAAATCTCTCTGACTGCCCTACCTCGCTTTCAGTGCCTAAAATTCCATTTTACCCTTCTCCACACAACTGTTGCAACCCTTTTCTTCCCTGCACACAAGTAAAACCAACTCAACTGGCGCAGACATCAGAGCCCACCGTCCATCAGTGCAATCATCCATCTGTGACCCATTACCACCCAGGGGTGACGAGCTACGACTCTGCTGTGGGGTCTGATGGCCATTCACACCCAGCACAAATTTCAGTGTGGGGTTAAGAGTTACATTTCTAAAATGTGAGCCGGGCTCCTCCAGCCCTAGAAGAACGTGAGGCACCCCCACCTTCCCCTGAGCACTGAGGTCCCTGCAAAGACAGCACAGGGATTTCATTTCTTCCCTGTCAATCCCATTGTATTTATGACTTCTCTTTAGTTCAGCTGAGTGACTGGTCAGAGCATGTCTCAGAGCTTTTTTTTTTTTATCTTTTAAAGCAAAAATAACACTGCTTAGAAAAGGGAGGGCACAATGGCACAGCACAGTAAAGTGAATGTTAAACAAGACTCAGAAAAAAAAAAACAAACCAACTGTAGCAAACAAAAAAAATTTCAAAGCAGCCCTTCCTATCATAAGCTTTCTGATGATTTATGGTTTACCAACTCAGCAAGGTTACGCAACACTGCATGCCTTTAGATGCATTATTTGAGTCAGTTGAGATTTAATTAAGATCACAGCCTCCAAAATCCCTGTCAAATGAAAATTCACAGAAGACAATACACTATATATCCTCATGCAGATAGTCTCCATTCCATGCTCTGGAATAACATAAGTTAATCCTCGTTTCTATGGTGGCAGACAAAAGTTCACTAATTTTGTTTTCTTTTGACACTTGTGTTGTTTTCTGTTTTATGTCATGAGATCATTCCCTTTTCAGAGGGGAGGGGAGCTGATATAGGGGGAGAGGAGGGAGAGCAATATGTCTGAATACGGCAGCAGATGTATTTTGACATTCTCACAGCTCTGCTGTGATGTCATCAAGTTTTCATATAATTAACCCCTGCCAGTAAGAGCATCCTTTCATGACATCTGTCCGTCGGGAAGAGGAGGAAGGAAGTCAGGGAAAAAATGCACAAAAAGTGCCTCGGTCTTGCTCTCACACTAAAACCAAAATCAAACAAAATTAAATTAAGGCTACAAAACAGCATTTACATCTTCCTTCTGTATCAGTGACTGGCTTTTCCCAATTCATTATCTGCCCCAACTAACCTCCTCACCTCCGAGGTGCTCTGAAACCACACGCCACGGACGCCCAGCTCATTCCCAGCGCCTTTTCCTCCTGACGGTCCTGGTGCAGGGAAGCCCCTTCACTCTATAATCCAGTTCCTCTATTTGCTAAACATGAGCACGTTAAATAAAACAATATTTCTTACGGAGAAATTGCTAGAACTTTACCTCATTCCACCGTATTCCTATTTGCATTATCTTAATATCTGCTTGCTTATCTCATGGTTTAGAAATGACAGGTGCTAGCGGTCTTTTGTTTGACAGGCCACTACACAAATAACTGTCTTGCCTGAAAGGGCTAATGCACTACTAATGAACAATAAATCAACTTTGATTATAAAGTGTCAGACCAATCAGTTTGCAGTTCAGCTCTATCACAGTCTAGGCCAAGGCAGCTACTCTGTTCAGGCAGGACTCGGGTTTCATCACTGCAGCCTTATCAATGAAATTTTTTGGACGTGGCCACAGGACATCACTGAAAGCCCTCTGACAGCAAATTTTCCACTGGCTGAGAGGAGAGGACAGAGCCTGCTTTTAGAGACTTCCTAGGCTGCTACTACAATAAATATACAATCAACAAAAGCCATTTCTTTACCAGAGAGAAGCACACTCTAATGACATACGCACATGCACACATGTGTTGTAGCCGTGACTTTTAGAAGCAAACAGAAATGCCTTTCAGCTTGGTGTAAAAGATGTGTGAGATGCCTGAAAAGCTCTGTACACTAAACACACTTACAAGGGGTTCGATCTGGTAAATAATAATTTTGCAAGCACGGTGCTTACAGCTCCGGGGAGAGGAGGGTAAAGAGCCTCCTCGCCTACTACAGCTACTGCACATGCACAAGGCACTCCAGGATTGGGCCCGGGAGCATCAGCATAAAAATCAGCTGTGATCCAAATAAAAAAAAAAAACTTAACATTTCAGTTTATTTATAAAAAGGCGAACTAGCATGCGCAAGTCACTTTTTATTAGAAATAAACTTCAGCAATTTATTGTAGTTCACAACTCAACACTCGCTGCTAGAATAAATCCAACCGTTTGGTTTTCATAAACTGATCTTGCTCACCCTGAATGATTCACACTTCCTGCCACCAAACTTGTTTTTATTCAAAAATATGAAATGGTAGCGTGGCAAACGCCGGCACACTCAAGGAGACGCCTGCGTCGCGCTACCGAGGGGCTTTTCCCTGCCACCAGCACAAGGACAAGTCACAACTCTCACTGTTTTCGGAGACAAGCTGGCTTTGAAGGAGTTAATTCCAGAGAGGAAGAGTGTATATGCACTTTGCTCTAAACTTACCACCCACTTCCTAAGGGTTCCCTCCTCCCCGCCACCACCACCCTCGAAATTTCAGCTCACTCGCACTGCAACGCTGACACCGAGCCCGGCTGCGCCGAGATCCCGTTACATCCATTTCGCCGGGGTTCACAGCACCAGTCAATGTCAAAAACAAAGCTCACTCACTTAATTTCCCCCTGGTAAATTGACTAGCGAATCCATTCAGCGGTCCCGCTTCCTGACATTTAAACCTGACACTGTGTTTTATCCGGCTCCGCGCACTTTCCCTCCTTCCTCGCTCTTCTTTCCCAACTCCGGCGCTGCGGCGCAGCCCGCGCCCGACACTGTCACGACAGGCGACGGGCGACACGCTCCGCTCATCACTTGTGAAAACCCCCGGCGAGCCGCGGGGCGCACACGCCGTCCCTCCGTCCCTCCTCCCGCGGACGAGCCGGGGGCCTTCACAAGTGATGAGCGGAGCGTGTCGCCCGTCGCCTGTCGTGACAG
>JAHLSL010000043.1:3881266-3974928 GCA_025920805.1 Petroica traversi | reverse complement strand
CGCGGAAAGTGGCGGCCGCTCTGCTGCAGCCCGCCCGACAGCTCTGCCACACAGCCTGGGGATTTCGGTGTCGGGAAATAACGGCAGAACGACCACAAGGTGCCTCTGACGGGAGTTGGCACCAGAACGCGGCAGAGCGCCCGGCCTGCGGAGGGGAGCATCTTCCCTTCCTCCCTCGGCCGCGCCTGGGGCACCAGCGGTACCCGGGTGCCCCTGCCAGCCCTGCCCGGGGACAGCCGCGGCCACGGCAGCCGAGCCCTTGGGCTCTGCCACCCAGAGTTCGGATTTGGGGCACCTCTTACACGTGGGGTACGCCTCACTCAGAATAAGCTTCACAAACTCAGGCAGGAGAGCTCCGAGAAATGCTTGTCCAGACTTCAGCACCCAAACTCGACCCTCTTTCTAATCCAGAGACTGCCACTGACCCGGTGCCCCGTTTTCCCGTGCCCAAAAGCATTTACTGAGTTGGATCACACAGGGATCATCGAGTCCAACTACTTCATCTCAGGCAGCAGTATTTGGTAAAATCTCCCCCCCTATTTCAATTGCATTTTATTTTACATTTTCACTTAGTTTCTGAAGACAGAATTGATGCGGAGAGTAACTCCTCAGTTACTTCACGTGCAAGTACAAGAGCCGGCGGAAGCTGCCCTACACCAATCCCAGCAGAACCTCCCGTTATTTGCAGGGGTCGGGGCTGTCAGACAATAGCCCCATTAGTGATGCGGCTGAAGAACCTCACAAGAAGCAAAGACAAAGGACCCAATTTACTGACAACTTGTGATCTGATGTTAAATGGGATGCGATACGGATTGCTTTCCACCCTAAAGTGTTTTCGTGTCAGATAACAAATTTATTAATGGGATTTTTTTCAGGTCACAAAAATGTGACCCCACCCTCTTATGAATATTTAATAAGGGACTAAGGGCATCTTTTGCAAGACCCTAAATCTGCCAGAAACAGCCTACATGAATCAGAAAGTGCCTGCCTCTTAAAGGGGCACAGACGCCCCGAGCAGGTCAGCACAGACAGGGCATGGGAACAGCCAGGATTTATCCGTGTTCTATCTGTGCAAAGTCAAGTACACACGGACACACTCACCCCCCAACACATTGGGAGCTCAGCAACACCATAAACAATAAAGCATGCAACGGGCTAGTAATAATTATCACCTGTGCTTAAGTGAAATCTTTCCTGTCCTGGACTTCAAAGCAATCTCGAGGAACTTGGATTGCTTTGGGAAATATACAACAGAATATACGGATTTAAACTTTTCAACAGTTTTTCTTGTGGACCACCTCCTCCTTCCTGCTGTATTTCTAAGAGCATTGCTGTGGCAGCATTCCCAACAGCCTCGACAGCAAAGGAGCAGTGTTAGGAAGGCTCTGAGCCTTAACACACCCTGACCAACTCAGCAGCCAAAATGAGCAGGGGGCTGCAAGCCCAGGCAGTCTCTGCAGACCATCAGAGGATGCTCTACAGACCCCAGCTGGGAACTCTTTTGATCCATCTCAGCAGAAACTTCTCACCCACACAAGCCTCAATCCTATTCTCACATCATCGATTCTTATTTTCCAGTATCACCATAACCAGGCACACACAGCTCAATCCAAGGCCAGTGCCCTCCTTCTACTCTGGTACTGACTGATCACACACCTGTGAGCCAAGCTCTGCCTTAGTCTGTTTAGAAAAAAACAGGATTCTATGAAGTCTACTACTTTGCTCAAGGCACTTCTCTTCTTTCTAGGGGCAAAGAAAAAGTGTAACGTGTCAACGCAGGCCCAAGGCTGTGAGAGCTACATGTGAAGCAAAAGCACAGTGCTGGCTCTGGCACTGACGATTCTTCCCAGCCTTGGGCAAGTCACCTAGGAATTTTTGTGGTTTTAGTTACTTTTTAGTGTCTCTGATATTGAGGATGCTTCTTTCTCTGAGAGCTCAGTCTGTAGTGTTTCTGGCCTGGCTTTGCAGTGGCCTGCACTGCAAAGCCAGGCCAGAAACACTGCAGACTGAGCTCTCACCATTTCAAGGCAGTCAATGGCCTCAACATCTCTGCCTCCTCATCTGCAAAACGGGGCTAATACAACTCGTTTCAGGGTCTTCTGCAGCCTAATATTTGCAAAACACTTTGAAAAATGAAAGGTGCTGTCTAAGCACTGAGTGCTGGCCACAGAACCTGCAAGCCGTATTTTTAAAGCATTTTATACCCTTTCATATAAAAGCTTCACACCTGCAAGCTCAGCCAACATCTGCTCTGGGCTAAAGACTTCAGCCTTAGTAACAGAGATGGTAGCACTTGTTAAGTAAGGTCACCATGAAATATAATGCATTTCTAAGCCAGCAAAATATTTTAAAAGACCAAGAAGAACCATAAACTCCCACTTTAATTCCATTCAATTACGAAGAGTCATCACAGACAGAGACCATCAGACAGGGATGTTCAAAACAGAACACATAAAGTAATACATTAAAAATAACTGGGAGAGAGGGTGGCAGGCTAGATGGCTATTTGGCACTGTGTGCCAGTGGGATCTGATCCATATTAGGTAGTGGTAACTTTCACCTAGGTGAAAGAAAATAATCACTGATACGAAGTTCTAAGGTCCAAGTGAGAGGAATAGATCATGAATTATGACAAATATAGCGGAATAAATTATTTTCCTATGCCATTATTTTACATTTATTCACAGACTTTTGCAGGTACCTATCCATTCAGAGACCACGGACTTGCCTACAGAAAAGCCTCTGCTGCCTGCAGGGCAGGGGAGAAAAAAAGAAAAGACATCCACAAAGTGCAATCTTCTCTAACCGGAGTCAACCTGCCCCAAATGAGTCAATTTTATGTCTAGCCCTAATATGAAGCAATTTCTATCTAAAACAGCAATGCATCTACACTTATTCCTCAGGATGTTCTCCTGGTCAGGCACAACCAAATAGGTCCTGCTTTGCTCCCTGGCAGCTGGGAGAGGGCCAAATCCTGTGCCCTGCTTCCCAAATACAACTTCGGGAGTAACTCAGCTGAACTGAGGTGCCAGTGCTGCCGTGGCACAGAGGAGCCCAGCAAGGTCAGCGCCAGCCTGGCAAAGGCCAGTGCCAAACCAGGCTGCTCAGCACTCGGACTGCAGCCATGGGCCACTTTAAAAGCAAACTGCTGTTTGTAGTTCTGAGGGAAAAAAAGGCTGTCTCGGATACTATTCCCACTCCTGGATCCCCAGGCCCATTTTTGTGGGGTTAAATCACATTTTCCTGTTTTGAGAATGCTTCATTTTCCCTTGTTGCTGTTTGAAAGACCTACAAAAACAAATGGGGAAAACAACTGACTAAACAGGAAACGGTGAAACTTATAACCCACAAAGTGCTGAGAAAAAGGACAAAGCAAACAGTTTTTTTTGGGTCAGTTTTAATAATCTCACTAATGCCCTCATGGTAAAATATCTTCAGGCAGAAAAGTGATTTTTAGGCTGATGGTGTCTAACAAAACAGAATGCCAAAGCAATTAGCATTTTGGTAATCCTTGTGTCTCTGTTGCTCTTCTTTTTTTTTTTTATGTGAAACTGTCATTTTTCTTACAGGCCCTGCAAATTCAAATACAAGGCTCTTTAAATCCCCTCAGTGTTGCACAATGGTTTAAATTTCACTTCATGGCATGCTTTAAATTACCATTCACATCTTCATTTAATGCATCATTTTATAATGCCAGTGTTACTAGTTAATTTATATATACACAGCAGGATGTGTCAACATTCAGGTGAGTTATGAATATGATTGTACAGGAGTTATGGAAGACATTTCAGCAAAATTATGGTTCCCTCTAAACATAAAAATATTAATAATGAATCAAACATCACAGGTAAACAACAAATTTTATATAATTGCTTCCCCCCCCATGCTTCTAGATAAATAAATAAATAAAAATGGCATCATTTTTGTTCTCCATTCATATTTGATTGATCTTAATAAATTGCCATCTCCTTTCCTAATAAACTGTAATCTCTTGTTTCCGCCACAAAGTAAAATTTATTAGCACACTCTTCTACCAGCAGGTCTGCATCACTCACAGCACAGTGTGCAAATTGTTCCAAGTATGCTTGGGCATTATTCATAATTTATTTTTCTGCCCCAAAGTACACAATATATTGAGAGGTAATCACCACTAACTGTTCTCAGTTACCTTCCTTAATTATGTGAGATGACATTTATGTCACGTACAGTAGAGGAGGAAATGTTGCAGTTTCCACTAAAACTCCCTTTTTTTTTTTTTTTTTTTTTGCCATGGGTTGAAACACAGTGTTCACACAGAGAAAACCTTCTTAGGACAGGAAAGACTGGAGGTGGTATCTGGTAGGAGATGGGAACACCTCCACTTGAAAAGAACAAGTCCTGTCTACCAAAATAACCCACTGGGCATGACAACAGCGATGGCTCCGAGAGGAAAAGTAGGTGTTTTGTCGTGATGTTAAAGTTGCCATGGTAAGAAAAAAAACCACAGAATGAAACATCAACAAAACAAACGTCAATCAAACACATTTTTGCCTGTTAAGTATTAACCAGTGAACTCCTGGCCACCCCAGCCCATCTTCTGCCCGGTGTCCCTGTGCAGGCAGGCGGGCGCTGTGGGATGGAGCCACCCCAGGGTCCCCGGCTGGGTGTTTTGGGCTGGATCACCCCAGTTTGGGGCTGGTGTGGAAGTGCTGGAAGCACTGCCCTCTCCTGGTAATATGCCTCTCTCATCAGGAGACTTAACATTCCACCTCACTCGCAGAGGATCCTCTTTAAAAACCCAGGTCTGCTTCCACAACAACCCAACCTACACACACAAATATATCACCAGTGATATAAATTAAAATAAAACTGATTAACTATGGGTCCCTTTAGGTAAAAAAACCTATCAGACCACTGTGCTCACAGTCCAGGAGAGCTGAGCTCTGTATTCTGATACTCCTGTGAGAACACCCTCTATCGCCACTGGGTATTGCCATTTTCCTCTGACTCTGTGTGGAACATAGATCAGAGTATTTTCAATAAAACACCTTCTTAGCAGTAATGGGCCACTGTTCCCATTTCAGTGGTCCCCAAGGTTTCATGATACAGTTTATTTAGCTGGCTCATGGTTCCAAGTTTTCTTCCAGTATTCAAAAGCTATTTTTAATTTTTTTAAAGAAGTCAACCAAGGGAAGAGCTCTTTCTCTTCTTTAAAAAGCAAAACAGTTAAGTTGATATGTGCAACAAAACAACTAGAATTATTTCCTTAAAGAGGTGTTTAGTCAACAGCCCTTGTGGTTAAATAGGAGTGCACAGAAAAGCTGTGTCACTGATGGTGCAACGCAACAGGGATGGAGTTTGGAAGCAGCACTGGGATCTCTGCTCCTGCCAGAAAAAGCACTGTAACTCCAGGAATCAAATGCATATGGAAAAAGAGCTTTTTAGGCAGCAGGGCTTGGTGAGAAGGTGTCCTCATGACCACCACCCTGTGATACCACAGTGTGCTTCTCCTCCTCCTCGCTGTCTCTGGGTCGGGAGCATCCCCTCACTAAGTCTGGCAGGATGGGGAATGGGAGGGGAGAAGGAGCTATTGTTGTTTTGAGAAAACAAGACTGCAGGGTAGAGAAGCCCCAGGCTCTGCACAGCCATCCCCTGGCCTTTGGCCACGTCAGTCATTCTGATGGTGCACATCTGGTTTCACATGGGCGAGAAACAGGCAGCCGTGCTGGCTAAGCAAACAGCCCAGCCACAGGACTTTGCTCTGCGATCCCTTGGGGTCATCCGAGCGGCTCAGAGTCCTTTGTGCATCACTAAGCAGGGCTCACTGTGTGCTCTGGGCTTTCCCTTTGTACTTCACTCCGGCCCTTCACAGCGCAGTGCCACGATCTATCATTTCATTCCAAATAAACCAGCCCACACTCAGCTCAAGGACTGGGTCCTCCCCTCCTGCTTCCCTTCTCCAGGCAAATGCAGCTCCTGTCTGCAAGCAAGGGTTATGACCCATCAGCATTTCCTATCCAAATCCGGCTGCTGCTTATTCCAATCCTTTCCCCTCCCCAGCCCTGAGTCAGGGGATGCTGAGAGGCAGCAGGTCTTGGAGCTGGGAGAGCATGTGGTGTGGCAGCCAGGACCTGCTCCTTTGCTGCACCCATCCCTGCAAAAGATGAACAAGAAAATAAAAGAATTCTCCCATGGTCCCTTAAAGACAAAAAAATTGGCTTCCTGCAGAAAGAGAAATCCCTCAAATGAGTCTAAAGATTTTGGGTTGGAAAAGCACAAACTCGCTGCACAGTGTAACAGGAGAGTAATATTACAAAAAAATTATCTCTAGAAGGAGACAACAATTCTCTGCCCTCAAACACAGCCGCTTCTGGGGTGGATGGTGGCAGCAACTTCACCATACAGAGCCCTGAAGGAATTCAGGACACCTGAGGCACCAAATCCTTCACTCGAATGAAATTGCAGGGTGATTAAGCAGAGAGAATGTAACTATCCAAACTGTAATTTGGCCAGCACAATGGATCTAACACCCCTATTCTTGGGAGGAAAAAAAAATAAGTACTGTATTTGAAGTTCAAAATCTAATTAACTATTTGAGAAAAAGAATTCTGTTTTTAAAAGAAAATTCCTAACAATATAAAGAGAATTAGTGCCAAAGTTTTTGAAGAACCGCATAAAATGGTATGAAAAACGTATGATATTGTAATAATAGGAATGACTGGATTTGCTCAAATGTTCCTTATACCTTATAATACAAGAATAAAATACAGTGTAAATCCTTCTATCTACGTAAGTTCCCTGTACAGAAAAATCTCTCCTTTAATAGGTTTACACCTTTAACATGTATTAGTTTGGAAAAGACCTAGGGTATAATTATACATCTTGGCTTGGCACATTAATAGCTGTTCCCTTCATTTACTGATTTCTTTTACTGGTCAATTTGCTATTTTACTACATTGCTCTTACAGCTTGGCTTCCCCCCTGTGCTGGGAAGGGCAGAGGGGCCGAGCTGGCCACGGGCTGTGAGTGCTGCCTTGGGGAGGTGGCTTTTGATACCTTGATCCCAGCCATCTGCATGCACCATGCTTGTCTGGGATTGGCATCTGCATCCACGTTTGCCAGCAAGCTGCAGGTCACAGGCAGAAGGGATCAGAGCTGCCCTCACTCACAGGAAAATCTGTGCAGAAATACACTCTACAGGGCCAGGAGAGAAGGAGCCAAGCAGGGCTTCTCCAGGGCTTGGTGCCACCTTGCTGCTCTGCCCCCAGTGCCCCACAGAGCACCTGCTGCTGCCCAGGCTCCTGACCCCACATCCCTCCCCACGGCGTTTCCTCCCAAATCCCCTCTGCCACTCTGCATCCCTCAACTCCTTCTTTGCTCCAGGCTTTCACTGCTAGCCCAGACTTTGCTCTTTTCTCCCCTGGAGCTCTATCCCTATTGCTCCTCCTCACCCTCTTTCTCCCTTATGGCTTGTGAGATGCTCACCTGGGACAGGATGCTCCCCTCACTCCATCACACACCTGGTAAAAGACCATTTCCCCATGAAGGGCCACACTTAGTGATCTGTGCTACCAGTCTCCACAGGTTTCTCCTTTGCATCTCTCAGCTCCAGACCCACAGCAAAGTTCACATTTGCAAAGCCTCTGTCCAGTTTTTACAGGCTTTTCGACAGTTTAAGGGTTTTCTTGTGTTATAGCGGAGCCATTCAGTTAATGGCTTCTCAGCACTGCCATTATAAACCAGAACTTTTCAGGTGTTTATTACTCAGCTTTAAAAATTGGCTCTATGCTGAAATTTGGCAAATGAAGTGTCAACCTAGGAGAAAATTTTATTTTTTGCCAATTTTGTACTCTAAAAAAAAAAAAAAATGACCCCGTTTTGGCCTCCATAAAAAACGCAGCTTTTGCTGCCTCAATGACACTGGTGAAGTAACAAGTCAATATTGTAATAGTGCCAGAAGAACTGAGTGATTTAATGCCTAAAATTGCTTTGAAGGTGAAGAGTGCTAGTGAGCTGCTAATTATTAACTATTATTACTGATCCTGCCGCACAACAAAGACGCAAACAGAAAACAGAGGGAATCTGAGACATCACTGGGAAAACAAGGTGGAATCAGAATGAGGGTCCAGTGCTGAACACGGAGGAATTGGAAAACAGGAGTCAGGAGCCTTGGCAGGGTGGGATCCTCCAGCCAACTCAAGAAGAATGAACTGATATGGAAATATTATTTTTCGTTTTCCAGGACAGTATTTCAAACACAAATAAAATACAAATGACACAGTGTAGCCTTCTCCATGCCAAAGCTAGCAATGATGTGGGATCAAGATCAGCTCTAAACCAAGCTGAACCGAGGTCAGTAGGAACCTCATATTGCTCAGCTGAAGCCAAGAGAAACTTTGCCATTTAATCCAAAGTGTAGAAGTCAGAGCCCTGAAGGTGCTGAGGACGGGTGACCTTGCCTCAGCTGCCCAGCAGTCAGACATCCACATAAAACCAGGCTGGGAATTTTAGAGATTCCAAACATTTACATCCTCCAAATCTTCAGGATTATTTCAAATCCTGTATGCAAAGGAATAGCAAGCAACACCCTCATCACACACCCCAAAATCTGACCTAGGTTGATCCTTACAGAGGGAAAAGTAAGTGCTCTTCACTCTGAACATTTCCAGCCTCTCAATCCACTCTGTCACCTTCTGAGGGTTCCATAGCAGAAAGGTGACAGAGTGAGTATTTCTTCTTTGGGGGAAGAGTGAGTACCAGGAGTTGAGTGAGGCCAGGGCACGCAGCCATTTGGAATGTGCTGTACCAAAGCAGCCGTGAAAAGTCATTGGGGCTGCTTTCAAACACAGTAAAAAAAGAAAAAAAAACCCAATTTATCTTCCTGGAAACTTTCTGCTTGTCTAAGTGGCAGCTATTTAAATACAATTAACAAGCAAATGATTTTAAAATTACAATACATTTAGTAAGGCAGCATCACAAACAATTTGCATCTCATTAAAGTGTTTGAAGCTGCAGAATCAACCTCCCAAAAGGGCTGCACATCAAGTGGGAAACACAGACACAGTCAACAGCTTCTGCAATGTCCTGTGACACCGGACACACGCCGGGAGGACAGCAGAAGGGGGGCTCAGTGTCCAGCTGAGCCCCTGGCTTGGCCACCCCCGTGGGGAGTTCTGGCCACAGCTTTCGCACAAGGACGGATGCCACAAGCCACAGCCTTGCTGGAAGTGGGTGTAAAACAGGAAGGAAGGAAGGAAGAGGGTGTGTGTGTGCGTGTGTGCATGTGGGATGGGCACTTTTTAATATACATTAATGAACAAAGAGTTTAAAGAGATTTCAAGCTATTTACTCAGCTCTATATATAATTAAAAGTTTATAGATTACACCGCCACAAATCTTCCGAGATTGCTGCCGGGTTTGGACACACATTAATTCCCAGGAGCCTCCTGCAGAACAATCCCATACCAACATGTACAGCAGGAAAAGCCTCAAAGGAGGAACAGTTTTAAATGCTTCCAATTCACTTTCAACTGTGATTTACTGTGGTGGTTCCATTTAACCCAGAGGATTCAGGAGCACTTCCCAGATCATACACTGCTTCCCCTCGTGCCTTTACCTTCCTTTAGAAAGGCAGGCTGATGCACTAAACCCTGCTGGAACCATCCTAGGATACAGGTTTTGCTAAGCACAGTTTCAACTGGGTGCCTGTGAGGGCCAAGGCTCTGGTTTTTCTATCAGTGCAGCTCCTGCCATACAATAACCTTCTGTTGTAGCCCATGGAGGGGAATGACCTGGCAAGGAGGCTGGTGGGAAGCCACTGCTAGTGAGAAGGAAGGAATATACACAAGATTTCTACAGGTGATGCATGAACTAATTCCTGGATGAATGAGGAATGCAGCTAAACAGCCTTAATTTCACTTATCAGGTGAGGATGTCCACAAGAGAGGATGACCCTGCATAAGTCACTTCTCACAATCAGCCTCAAGTGCTGACACTGCCAGCACGGACCTACACTCCAACCACACCTTTAACCCAAAGGCTTGCTCCAAAGTACTGCATGAACTGAAAAGGCACAAACAATACCTTCCCCAGAGTTCAGCACAAGTTCTGAAACAACCTCTTCCTTGCTGTGCCTCCAGCTCCACGGAGCTGCACGTGACAGTTGTTTAACACTGCGCACCACAGTTATACACAGCACTGGCAGGGGCGAGTGAGAAGAGAGTTTACAATTGAATCTGCAGAGGAAATTCGGGTAAGTTGAATTATCCATTTGGAAGCTGGCCAAGGGCTGGGACAACTCCCAGAAGAAGCGGCCGGTTTTGCTCGTCCCTTGAAAGGCAGCACCTCTGAGCTGCCTGTGGCTCTGGCTCGCTGCTCCTACAAGAGCAGGGCCAGCACATCCTCTGTGTTCCTCCTGGCAGGGAAGCTTTCTTGGGATCCAGGGGTCCTGTCCTGCTGCTGAGAGACCTGTCAGTGGTGGCAAGGGGCTGAGGGCACTGATACCCTGCAGTGCCTCTGCAAGGGGAGTGGCAGCTTGAGCCTGGGAAGCCCAGGAAAAAGTGGGATGGAAAAAAAGAACTAATAACAAAAGCCACAGGTAAAAGCAAAGCAATCATCAGGTGCATTCACTGCTGTGGGCACTGCACACCAGAGAAGCTCCAGAGCCCTTTGGGTGGTTCCCAGGTCTCTCCATCCCAGGTGTCGTCACAACCAGAGTGTCACCCCAAAACTTCCTGCCCAGAGATGCCACCAACTATTGACACAGGCCTTGCGTGCTTCTTTTTCAGACCTGTGGTTTTGTAGTTTGTCAAAACAGGATACTATTTAAATTTAAAATGCTATGATTTAAACAAAGGTGAAATAGTTACTGCTGTTTTAGCAACCAGACATCAGGCTCTGCTCATGCACACGCATTTTTTTTGTTTTTAAAAGACCTCAGTCCGCTTTGCCAGCAAGCTCTCCCTGCAAACCTGGATGCGAAGACAAGTGTCTAAGCAAAACAACACTCACTTTCTATGAATTACTGAACATGTGTAATTCATTTATCTGTAATATTGTGCTAAACTCAGCTCCAATTAAACAAACGAAAACACCTGCTTAGCACACATAGATCTTTCCATACCTCAGGGGAAGACACATCAGTGTGCTCTGTAGTACAATCTGGCTCAGAAGCCTACACTAACAATGCAAAGCTGAGATTTTTCTTTTTTTCTTAAATGCACATAAGCAAGGAGATAAAAAAAAAATACAGACAGGGAGATTTTGGGGATGGAGTATTTGTGTTTGGTGTTTCTATCTTTAGCACGGGCAGTTCTGTGATATTTAAGTGCTCACTGGGGGCTTCTCATGGGCAGCTGCACCTGAGGGCATGCATCACTCCAGGGAAAAAAGTAGCATAATGAAAACTTTAAAACACACATAACTGGCCCCAGATATTACGATATTGTAAAACTACCAAAAAGACCTTGTGTTGACAAATTTATTGAGCTGGGGAGAAGACGTTTCCTTTTCTTGCTCTGCTTCTGGACCACAGGCATCCAGCAGCTCCATGGGACATCCCTGTGGTCCCCCCACATTAACGGGTCAGAAACACAGTGACACACAGTGAAAATCACTGTGAAACCCTGAACAGGGGCACCCCAACACGAGGGCTGAGACCACCCCAGATGTCCCAGCAGCAGCAACAAGACACAACCTCATCCGACACACATTTTGGACTGACAGAGAGGTGTCCCTTTGGGGGTGCCTTGGAAAGAGGGGTGCCACAGCTGGCTTGGGGTGCTTGGCTGGATGCAGCAGCCGCAATCAGCAGAGCCTGCAGCCTGCCAGATCCCCTACACTTAACTCATTTCCTATTCTCTACTCACTGCCTGCAGACAATAAGCTGTCAATCAGATCCCCAGCAGAACATTTACAATTATCTTCCCTCTCCCGCACCTCAGCGTGGCCCCGTGTGAGCGGTTCCATCCCAAACTGTTCACACACGAGCCATTTGCAGCTCTTCTGTCGCCAAAACGGCCCCGACTTGAGAGCCGTGCTAGGAAATTGAATTTCCTCGTGTTTTCAAATAAAAGTACTGTGGTAGCAAAGCACAGAAGCAAAAGAGCAGGCTTCCTACAGGTGTGAGGCAAAAGCAACCAGGAATAGAAGACCTGCCCCAGTAATTATTACAGCATTCTGGGCAAGGATGAAGGCTGTTTACTGTCTTTTTTTTTTTAACAAAATCAAAGTTACAAACGGAAAGGATTTTTAAAAATTATTTTTGTTTTGTTTTTCTTCCCCTTTTTAAATTTAGGGCAGGGTGGTCCCTTCTGCTCACTCCTGCAGAATTAGCAACAAACCACTGCCACAATTTTGCAGCTGGCCGTGTGACCATTGCTGAATTCTCCCAGAAGAAATTGGTTTGTTTTTCCTCTGGGTAGACACAGCTGAGTGAAGGACTCAAAATGAGCACACTTTCCAAGCAAAAAATAACAGTGATGCAAGTCATAACCATACCTTCCCTTGTAGTGGCAGTTGCTGACAACGTGATTTAAAAATATCTGAACTATGTTCCGCATGATGTTAATGCTCCTACTCCAGAGAGAAATCCCCAATACCTTTGGGGCACTTTCCAAACACTGAAGCCTGAGAAACTGTCCAGGATGGGCCCATTCTTAATAGCACTGAAATCACTGCCATTGCTAAATTAGGAGAAAACCCGTACAGTCATCATTCACTGCACTGTGACTTCACTGATTTTCTGCTCTACTGTCTGCTCAAGGGTCAGCGTGGTTAACAGTGAGGACATATTCCCTCTCCTATTAATTGATCTGGACACATCTTTGATGGCTGTCAAACAGAAAGGTAACTGGTGCCATTATGACTTTTTTCTTTTTCCCTTTTACTTTTTAACTCTTGCGCAGGAAATTTCTACAACCTCTTCTGATGAAAAATAACCTGTCTGATATTTTCCCTCTCCTTTAAAATGTTTATCCTGCTCCGAATCTGCAAAGTGGGATATCATCAAGGAAGGTCAAGCTTCACAGGAGCTAATGGCTCTGCTGTGTGCTCCCACCACTTTGAAAAGACGAACAATAGTCCCTCAAGTGCTGCTGCTGGTGGCACAGCAGCAATTCACTATGGAGGGTGAGAAATCTGAAATTAAAATAAACTGCTTAAAACCTGCAGATAGAGAGGGGGATGCAGGAGACAGAATAAAACGGGACAATCTCTGAACCCAATCAACAAAGCACTCATTGTTCCAGTTTAAGGCAAGTAACACAGCAATAAATATTGAGCCAAGGAAGTTAACCTGTATCCACAGCCTTTGAATAAACACCAAAGCTGAGAGTAAAATCAATGCCAGGCCTTTGGCTCTTGCCAACTCATGCTTTACTCCTCTTGCTTGGCTTTGTTTTTACTTTTGGGGATTTTCTTTGCCTTCTCTCCTGTTATTCATACCTTCCTGTAGGAACTCCTTATCACACAGGAAAAGGACAAACAGAAGGAACTGCCAGTGCACAAAAAAAACTCAGTTGTGTTCTGCAAATCCACCTGGGTGCAGGTAACTGGGAAGAAAAGGGCCAGGCAATTCACTGATTCAAAGCCATGGGAGTCCCCAGCTCCTTCCCACAACCCTTCTCCCCACGGGTGATCTGCTGGCAGTCCTGCAGAACTCTCTAGCCGTCAAATCAAGCTCAGTGTTTGCCCTGCAGGACAGCACAGGCAGAATGAGGCATCTCTGCAAGATACAGGCACGTTCATCTCTCTTACAGGAGTCTGAGCATTCAGCCCTTGATCTGAGTACAAATAAACGTCCTGGTTACTTCTCATTTTTCCTCAAGTGGTTTATCCACTCCTGTGCCAACACCTCAGCCAGTAATACAGGTTTTCACAGCAAGTATTAATTCTGACTTCACTTTTAAATCACATTTTCTTCATTTGAGCATTATTATATTCCACAGAACCAGGCGTGAGCATCATGCAAAAGGCATTCTGGTCCACGGTTGTGAATACAGCTGTGTAGGCAGAGGAATATTTGTCTTCCAAGTAATTTGTGCACATTCACAAAATTACAGCTGTCTGCAGTTCTCCCGAAATATCTGCCCTGATGTTTACAAGCCATAAAATATAATCCGCCTTTTCTAGAGTTCCAACTGGAAAAATTGGAAATTTATATATTTATATGTGCATTATTATTTTTCTTTCAGATTGGCTACTCCCCATTACATACTGCCTATTAAGCCCACATAACATCAGCATTAACTTGAGGAGCCACTGCCCTTAGACAACAGTGGACAAACCTTCATGAGAGCCAGAAGGGCCTCTCTAATACACTTCAGGGGTCACTCTTCATGTTGCATTTTATTCTTATCTCACAGGAATCATCCACTGAAGACCTCATGAAAGGCAGGTATGGGTCACAAAACAGCTTAGGGTGACAGGCCTTGACCCAAAAACAGCTCATGTTGGGATGGACAGGGAAGGTTCATCAACTTAACATGTGTCCACTAACAACAGTGACCAACCATCAACCATCTTCCTGCATCTGTTCTTGTAATCAACAGGATTAAAATTATCAAATTTGCACTGTAGCCATGAATTGCTGGGCTAGGTTGGTGCTTGGCATCTCCCAACAGGTTTGCCTCAGATGTTTATCTGAGCTATTAAGTGTTAGCCAAAGAAATTGCACTCATTCTGGGATTCGGTGGGATTTTTTTTCCCAATGAAAGATGGGAAATGGTTCACGAGCATTTCTGATTTTTGCTTTTTTCACGACATGACCTCAGTTTCTTTCATTTATATTCCTACCTGTCTGAATGCACCAACCACCAATCCCTAGCCGAGCGGAGTCCTTGGGATAAAATTTTCCAAGCAAATGTGGAAATGTGCACTACACCTACTCAACTGACTCTGCTTGAAGTCCAAACCACAAGTAACTCCTTCGCCCAAAGTTTTGATAAGCAACAAAATGCACAAAACCAAAAAAGAATAATCAGAGAATCACAGAATGGTTTGGGTTGCAAGGGACCTTACAGCCCATCCAGTTACAAGCCCCCTGCCATGGGCACAGACACGTTCCAGTAGACCAGGTTGCTCCAAACCCCATCCAACCTGGTCTTGAACACTTCCAGGGACTCCTGCTACTGGAGTGACTCTAGTGTAAAACTAATTTGAAAGAAAATTCAGAAGTAGGAATCTGCATCCATCTCAGTGGGATCCTCTGGCTCCAGCATACTCCCTGGATGGCTGTCACTTAAACCCTTAAATCTGGCCAAAGCTGTTCAACTCAGTGCTGCAACCCTCCCAATGGATGCGCTGATGTGTCATGAAAGGCCCAGCACCGAGATAAACCACAGGTTGATAACTTAAATCTGTAACTGCTTAAAAAGTATTGGACAGTGACAGTTCTGGCAAGGAAGCACTGAGCTTTGATAACCTGAACTGTTTTTAGCACCCTCAATGTGTGTGCTCCACTGCAATCCGTACTCCACGCACGCTGGCACACGGCATGAGCCACGCAGCTGCAACCTGACTCCCACGATCCAACACGATGGAAAAAACTTTCTGAGGGGCCAGGGGTACCAAACCAGCACCAGTGACCTTGGTGGCATCTGAGACCTCATCAGCTCCAGCACCAGTGTCTCTGTCTCCTGCCTCCCCTCCTCAGCACCCATCCCTACCCAGCTCCAAAGCAATTTCAGAACTTTTTCAGCTAGACACGCTAAACCCAGGATGTAGATTTTCCAATTAGTCTCTGTTTAAACATCTGTTGGTAGACTGCATTTAACATTAGTTATTTGAGCAAAGCGCAATTTGATTAGGCTGTCTGAAACGGAGCCAAAGTCTGCAAAATAATAGCTCAATTAAATTTTGTTTTGCTTTCATTTGTCTTATACTTTCCTGAGTGTGATACAGTTGCATATAATCAAGTAAACTAATTCCTTTCAAAATGAGATATTTCGGTGCTTTTTCCATCTCCTTTTAAAGTTTATTTAATAATCTATTCCATCTTCTCCATGCTTCATCGAACTTCAGCCTGACATAAAGTACATTTCTTTCTTGTGCCTTCAGTCTACTTTAATTTTCCAGGCTTTCAGTGACTTGAGATTATGCGCCATTAATGTTACACCTTAAATAGATTAGTAATTTATAAAAGGCAGATTACACTTATCAGGCAAATAAAAACATTTCAGCAAGACAACAGCCTTTTCTTTGCATACACCACAAAATATTTTGCCAACCTGACGACACAGCTGTAAAACTGTCAAGCTCCAAAGCCACATCCATGCAGCATTTCCAATTGTTTCCCTGGGTTTAGTTTCTACTTATTCTGTTATGTTGCACTTGTTGCCCTGAAACTTCAATATTAGCTCTAGAGATTTAAACACATGAGGCAAACAGCTGCTCTCCTCCACTCCAGCAAGCCCGATCAAAATGCCTGCTTTCTTTCTCTCCTGCCTTTTTTTTTTTCCTTTTCTTTTAAAACAAATTGCCGTAAATCAAGTATTTCTGGCAAAGTTGATGGTTTCAGGGCAAAATTCTGCTCTGTGCTCATCACTGCAGATTCCTCCAGTGCAAACTCCTCTCGGTCAGTGTGTGAGGAACATCAGCACTTCCCCATCCTGACAAAAGAAACTTTGCCTTGAGGATTAAAAAAAAAATAAATTAAAAAGTCACAGCAACTTAGCTGCTATGTAGATGAGTCTGTGATTTAAATTAAAACATTAAACATTTAAACATTAACTTCTTTCACACTTCTGTTAAAAAAAAAGAAAAAAAAAAGCAGCAGCATGTACTCTTTGAGAGAAATCTTTTATCGGAGATTTTTGATACACAGTACTTTTCCTTTAGTGTTTTTTTAACATATTTGTTGCAAAGTGTGAACACAAAGGGACAAGCTGAAATAGGTATCTGGCAGGCTCTTCCCAGCGCGTGCTGCCGAAAGCCACAAGTACTACTGCAGTTGTGACAAACCTGTTATTTTGCTGAAGGAAGGCGAGCGACTCCTCCAGCACTCCCTGCCCTGTCACTGGCAGCTCTTTAAAATACTCCAGCAACAAAATAACCTTAAAAACCGAGAGGCATCTAAAGTCCGTGGAAGTTCAAAATGGAATATGTCCTATTTAAAATGTAGAGAGCTACTAAATATGACAACCATTTGATGTATGAAAATTATTCACAACCAAAAACAGACAGTCTGGAAATAGCTGGGATGACTTCATTTAGACAGAATTACCCAAATCTGTTTCTAATATACACAGTACACATAATAAATTTTTACAATATGACAAGGAAAACAAACTTAATAAAAGTTCCTGATCTTTTGTTACACAAGCAAGCTATAGCCATGCTATGTTTATAATATTTTGCCCATGATATCACAGCTCGGTAACAAAAGCTGAGCACCACACAAAACAGTTTCTAGGTATGACTTCACCTCGCCGTGCCAGCACTGCACCCATCAGCCCGGCAGTGCCACCTTCCCCAACCCACAGCCCGTGCTTGCTGGGCTGTTTTTCACTAAGAGTTTCCTTTTCTCCTTGTCCCAGGCTCCCTCTGCCTTGGGAAGCTGTGGATCCCCGTGACGAGAGTTTGTTTTTTTCCAACTACACCAGGACTCATCTGAACAGTAAGAGATTTTTAGCCTGTTTCCTTCACTCCTGGTTATTTGACAAGTGCTTGAAAACCCTGTTATAAACAATCTCTGTAGGAAAACAGATGATGTCTTACGATCACAGAAGGTAATTTTTTCAAGAACCCAACTTTTTGAGCATTTCCCAGATGCACCGCGTCAATCTTCCTGCGTTTGACTATCTCAGCTGGTTTTCCAGCCCGGGCATCGTGCCAGGCGGGCCGGACTGCCCCTCATTGTCACTTCTGTTCGATGGCACTTGCACCCACTGCTGTTATTCCAGGCTTCAGGAAATTTTCTAACCACTGGACAGGCTCCAGCACTGCGCACTAATAAGTTGCAGATTGCAGCACTAGAAGTGTGTGTGTATGTGTGTGTGTGCGTGTGTGTGCGTGTGTCAGATCGGGGCCACACTTTGTAGGAGGGGGAAAGAAACAGTAGTTCAAAAATGCTGCCTACTCAAATTGACAGAAAAGTGACCCCTGCACTTCATCAGAAATTCCTGCAGACTGACAAAATAAAGGAGTTTGCTTTTATCACACACAGTAAGACTCATATGGAAAAATGGAAACACTACATCACTCGACCTTAGGTTGCCCCCTTTTCAACCACAGATGAATATTATGTATAAAAATTGTAAATCAATTTGAGATGTATTAAAGGAGATTCTCTTTTTCTGTATTAAAGGTAATACCTTTTAATCTCGAGATTTATTTTGTAATGTCAAGTAAATGAGAAAGACTTAATTTCCGTAACTGAATTTTGTTACTCTTAAGTCTCTTTAGCATCTCTGCATGGTGTTCACAGAATTTCCTACCCTTTGCTTTGCATCAGGAAATAATGAGCAAGCGGCACTTACCCAACACTGAGTCACAAATATTTGCCTACATTAACAGAGCATTAAAAGCCATTTTAAACAACTTAAGGAAATTGTGCTAGCCTTTGAACTGTGATTCACTACTAGGAGAAATTAGGAAACTTTTCGTCTTCCAAAGGCAAAAATCAGTTACTGTAACCTCCTTGTAATATCATTAGGTCCTAGAGCAGATTTTCCTCTTACAGATCCTCACACAATAGATTTCTTTGCTTAATGAAACTACTTCTGAAATTTTCCTACGTTCGGTGTCGGGTACTTTGAAATTTCAATCCTTTCACATCCTTGAACTCTCATCAACATTTTTTTTCCAGACTGTGTCAATAAAATTGATTACTTGCAGTTCTGAACTCTGTTCTGCACATGGAAATAAAACAATTTGTTTTAAAATATTTTCTGAAGAAAGTAGAACTTGGCAATCAAATCTCTAAGATCAAAAAAATAAAAGAAAAAGAAGAAAAAGGGACAATCTAACCAAGCGAGCCTTGCCCACGAAAAGAAAAACAAAAAGAAACCTCTCCAGCAAACAAAAGAGAAGCGAGGTCCTGACTTCACGATTTTATCACGGCAGCAACACAGGCTCAATCCCTGACATCCCCACATCATCGGGCTGGCTGCTGTCCTCCTGACTGATGCATCTCCCTGTCGGACATGAGCCATCTTTTAGGATCATTAATACCTTCATTAATTCGTTATCAATCTGCAGGTGCAGCGCCCGGCCCCGCGCGCGCAATTGCACGTGGACAAACCCCTGGCTCCCTGCTTGCTGAGATGCCTCATACCTACAGCCGATCTGTTGCTTTTACAAGTTTAATCTCGGTATTAAGGAGCTGATTGTGGAACCATGTTGCTATAACATCTTCAACCCAGCTGTACATCATATAAACCACTATAGGAGGGGGCAGGCTCCCATCATTCCTGGCAGCAGCACATACCTTTAACTCCCTAATCTGTAATACTACAAAATACCGCTCTCATTTCTTCCCAAGCACAAGTGGACTACCAGCAAGGGTCCAACAGTGTTATTCCTAATTACCTTTTTTTCACTCTTGATCCTGTGGCGCTCATAATTAGTTACCTGGGGCTGCAATCCAATTTGAAGTGATGACAAGAAAGTGATCCATGAAAAAGTAATAAGTTAAATCCAATTTCAGCCTTCCTCTAATTAAATGCACATGGAACTAATGACTCAAACCCTACCATTTCAGTGATAATGGTAATTAGCGAGGTGGGAGTCACTCTCTTTTTTCAACACTGTAGGTGTAAACCACAAGGTAAAATGGCAGGAGCACTCTTAATTACATGTGTCATTTTGTCAGCAATTTACACATTTCTGACCAGTCAGGAAGGTTTCATTTGTTTTCCCCTTCCCCGAGGTGGGAAAGGCACGTTCGAGCTCAGGCACTGCCAGCCCCACAGCCCCTCTCGCAACCTGGGCAGAAATCACAGCTTTTACAAAGCTGTTCTGTAAATGCTTAATGTCAAAGCAGAAAACCTGCAAGAAAATGATGCTCAGGAGCTCTAACAACACCCAAGGCTGAAAATGAAGGATCCTGGCTTCTACATTGCCCCTCAGGACTGACTTCTTTCCAACACTCAGATGCCAAACTCCCAAATACCCCAGCAGAGCTGCACACCTCAACACCACTGAGGGCCTGCAGCTCTCCAACCTTGAGCAAGTCACTTAATATCTCTCTGTCAGGGTTTACGTGGCTATAAAATGAGAATAATCATGTTTGCTGACACTGCTAGCTCTCCCAATATACTGGGTCTTTTCCTAGAAGCTTCATTTTTTTTGAATCATGATATTACAGGAGAATCACAGGCTTATTTTAAGAAGAAACATATTTGTCACCTTTCTGCTCAATCTAAAACGCTGGAAAAAACTGAACAGTAAATGCTTTAAAAAATATAAAAAGGCAGCAAAAAAGGCCCATAGGTGTCATGAAAAAAAAAACCCTTAGTATCAAAATTTTCAAGCTGATAATGTAATTTTGAGGATCTGACTCAGATTTTGTTCTGTTTGTGGGGTGGATGATGTCTGCATTTCACAGACACATTCCAAGAACTGACTAACACTTATAATTGGGCTTAGGGGTGAAAAATAAATAGGAACTAAGGGGTTCTTTGGTAGAAACCAGCAAAACTCAATTTCGCTTAATTTCCAAAGTCAAAAACAGATAATGAAAGATTCAAGTGAAATTTTCATAGGCAAACTTTAAACCCTGCAGAAGCAAAATCTTGACCCAAACTGAGTTGGTGCCAAAATTCCCATTGGTTTGACTGAAGCCAAATTTGGATCAATTCCTGCACTGGAGAGGGAAACAGAGAGATACTCACACAAACAGAATAAATACATTTGCAAATTTATTTCTCCTGCCAAATTATCTGCTGAGACAATTTCTCTACCAGTTGTTAAATTTACCAGTATGTAAAAAAGGTTCCCTGGGTGTAAAACCTGAAACAACATAACTGAGACTTGTATGCTCCAAATGAAACAGAGCATAGCCTGCCCTTCACCTCTCAATGTTTATTACATTGTCAAACTAACAATTTCTAATTTCATAAAAAACAATAATAACTGCCCTCAACATCAAGCTACAGTGATTTTTTTTCCTCTCACCATCTTCTATTTCTCAAGATACTGGAAAGATATATTAAGATAATATAGCATGCAAATTAAATTCTACAAAAGCCCAGCCAAAAGGCTGCTTTAAAAAGCAGCGGTATGCAAAGGCGAGGACAGCTCTGTCCTCTCAGCCTCCCCCAGTCTCACCCTGAGAATTTAAACCAAACCCAAATTCTTTTCTTGGCTGTGACTTAAAGGGAAGATTTATTTTTTTGTTTTGCCTAGCAAAAACAAAAGTTTCCATCCCAGTAATTTCATTGTTTCTTCTCTCCAAACACACGCAGGTTAATGATCAGGCAAGAAATCTCATTTAATCACATGAAAGAAGTCAAGTAATGGGTTTCAATTGCAAGATACTGATTTGGACATCCTAAATTTGTTTTCAGTCCAGTATCCAACTTCCAGCTCAATGCAACACACAACATTTACGTCTTTTAAAAAAATTGTATTTTTAGTATTGCCAAAACACACATGCACTTTTACTTTCTTGGGAGAAAAATGTGTCTCTTGATTTGTTTCCAATCTGTGTGCTCTTGCCAGCAACTAAAATGCTTGAAGAACTAAAATGAATAATCGTTAAGAGCATCGGCAATTAAAGCTGCAAATTTTAATCAATACATCTATTAATACAGATATATTTATCTTGGCCAGCAAAAATGTGCACATTTTCAAAATCCTAAGCATACCTAGTCTATTAAATTATTTGTTTCACAGACTCAAGGAAATCCAATGTCTATGGCAAATATATTATCAAACAGCCTTTAGTCTTTTTTTCACTTCCAGTAATTTTTGTGGGACTGATATATTTCATGTTCTTTCCCCAACTGCTGGTTACTAAATCCATTTCTTAACTTTCAATTTTCTTTTGTTTGTGTCATCAGGCTGTGAAACCAGAGGCCACTGCCAAATCTAAACCACGGCAGTGTGCGATAGGCTCAAAATGTGAGTCATCGTGTATTTGGAGATTTGGGGTTTTTCAGCTATCAGCAGAGCACATCTCCAGTCCTGCATCCAAGTTCTTACACGCTGAGTATCTCACGATTTGCTAAAAGCAGATCTTCAGGTAGTGCTGCCAAGATCAAGAGACCCCCAATAGGACTGCAGGAGCCCACTGTCATTTAAACACTATTGAAGACACCACGTCCCAGTGTGGCCAGGATGTTGGGATATATTTAAGTACCTTGGCTATTTCTTCAGGGAATAAAGAAGGAATAGAGGAAATTATCCATGAGGTGATAACAGATTAGCTACACAGTATATACCAGATTAATCTTCTGCATCTGTTTGTGGTCGTGGGGTTTAGGGGGTGCATTTCCAGGCCCAGTACAGGCCTCCCCCCTCCTGGGACAGGCAGGGCCACGGAGCATTTTAGTAGGAGAGCAGACAGCATCCCTCCCTATTCCATGCAAAGCTCCCCAGCACTCGTGCTGGGCGCTGCTCACCAGTGCCCTCGCCAAGCACAGCAGGGATGAGCGACGCCTGTGGTGTTCTTGTTATACATCAAGTCTGTTTGTCACAAAAAAACCCGCCCAGGTGACTTCTAACTGCTGTGGCTATTGAATGAGACATCTATCTTTGCATCTGAAGCCCAAAGACAACTTGTTCATTATTTAAACAAACTTATGAAAAATGGGCACATTTTCCCCACCCTTGACATTTATTCTATGTACTGTCAGCAATAGGTATCACCTCATCAGCATGGCCCCATCTGACTTCAGGGGGTGTGGGTGCTTGTCTGGGCGCAGTTTCACTCAAAAATTCTACCCCCAGAAGCACCATTTCCTTTCAGCAAGAGATTTTCATTACAGGGATGCACTTGGAGGTGTCACATCCAAGAGGACTTCCAGTATGTTTTAGACCGCAAAAGCACTAGGAGTGAGAAGGGGGGAAAAAAAAAAAAAGACTGGGCAGTCATTTGAATCAGTGAGTGACAGGCTGGGCCAGCTCTCTGTATACATTAATAAATTAGAATTTTAATTGTGTCTCTGACTGCAGGAGCTGCTCCAGTACTTTAATACATACCAACAATTGGCTATGTTATGGAATCCGCGATGTGGCCTTCACTGTTGACCTCTGCAACACAATTCCCAGTCTGACTACGGAAACTGTTTGGTTTGATCCTTTCAACTTATTTGAATCCTGACAAATAAGCTCACAGCTGAAAGGTCAACACAGTCATATTTCATCCTCTGGAGCTATTCTTAAGACATCTGCACAACAAAGCACTTCTTTTAGTACCTGACACTGGACCTAGCCAGCACAATCTCTCATTAAAAATGTCCCCAGTGGAAGAGTCTATTAAAAGGCATATGGATCAGCTATGGATTTACCAAATAAAATATTTTTGAAAGCATTAATGTAACGCTTTGGATTATGGCTCTCGACGCTGCCAATAAAACGTATATTTGCCCAATGACAAAATGCTTCATACTTTCCAGAAGAATAATAGCCCGGCTGTAAAGCACGAGGTGTTGTCCAGCAGTTGGAGAACAGGGGTGGGAGCCAGGAACTCATGAATCTTAATCCTGCCTCTAAACTCAATTCCCTCTGTGATCCTAAGTGAGTCGCTTCACCCGCATCCCTCAGTTTCCCAGTCCAGAACTGGGATAATGCTACTTACTTATCAGACTTTCCTTCTGGGGATGTTTTGGAGATTAGTATTTGCAAAATGCTTTGAAGATGAAATCACTTCACCGAAGCTCGACGTTGTCCACGCAGCGCCAAGGGCTGCAGTTAACAGCTATTCCTCACTCAGGCAAAACTCCCCTTGAAGTCCCCATCAGCTTTATTTGGGTAAGAACCACAGAATCAGGCCCTCTCACTTTACTGTCAAGGCCTTTAGCAATGTTGGCTTTACCCTCCATATTCTACTACATATTTAAAGAGCCTAGGATCCGTATTTTTGTCGGAAAATAATCTGAAGCACATATAAAAGGCAAGAGAAGCAGCAATGCTGTCAGGGAGCTCATGGTGATAGTATATCAAACTAAAAAAAAAAAAGTAGAAAGAGCAAAACAGACATGAGTTTGACAACGTGCTATGACAACAAGAGGAAAAAAAAAATCCGGAAAGAATTTGGGGCTACAGAGGCTGAAGCATCAGATATAGAAGAGCGAGATAAGATAAATGTCCCAGCTACAGGGCTTTGTGCAACTGCAGCTGAACTGCTGCATTCAGTACCTTATTATCAAAAATCCACTGACATGCTGCAATTGCAGAGAACAGTAATAAAAGCAATAACCAGCTGCAAACCAGCAAGGTGGTCAAGGGTCTGGAGTGCCAGTTTATGAAATACATAAAGAACTAGATACATATGATTTGCCAAAACTGGCAAGTACATGTTAGTATCTCAGATGTTTGAGGAGTGTGAACACGAGGCAAGGCAAGGGACTGACTCAGTATTTATACAAGCAGTATTACTTGGAGCAAGAGGATGGAATTAAAGTAGAAAGTTCCTCAGCGTGTGCTTTGTTATGGAAAACTATCCGAAGGAAAATAATAGCAGTCCCACCATCACTTGGGATTTCTAAGACTAGAATAGCAAAAAAAAAAAAAAAAGAAAGAAAGAAACTGTGATACATGACCTAATAGGTCTTTTCTGTCTTTAACTTCCCGTGATTTATCCCACAAGACTAGCAGAATGTACTCCAAAGCCCCATATGTGTGCGTACATCTTCTGTTTGGGAATGCTGTATTGGTTTTAGCTCTCTGAATTCATAACAGCATAAAGCCCTCTAATATTTAGATTTTATTTCTGAAGATGTCCATAAATCAGCAGACAAAAGGGGAAAAAACACACCGATGATATGATATCCTAGTATTTCCCAATATCCTTGACACAGCAAATCAACGGTTTGAGTGAACACAGACTACAAATGGAACAGCAATCAAACAGAAATGTTAATGCAAATCTCCTATGCACACTGACACAGTAACAAAAGCTATTCCATTTTGTCATGATCCAACCCTATCAGACTCTAATAAAAGTACACGCTCACGATTTGTAAATACGCTGTTGGTGGGACTTTCAAGAGCACCCAGAAATGATCCTGCTGCCGCTTACACCAGCCACAGCCACTCTGTGGACACAGTGAGGAAGCTCCTGAAGGTGCCATCCCAGTGTTTGCATGGAAGACACATTTATTCATCTTTAAAAGCCTCAGACTCTCATGGAGGCTCACAGGCTCCCCTTACCTGAAGGGCTGGCTGTTTTTCATTCCTCTTCGGAGACTTTAATCCACTAACTTGTTGTTGCTGCTGCTGCTGCTGTTGCTGCTGCTGCTGCTGTTGCAGGAGAAGCTGTCGTGCCACCTGGAGAGCCTGTAGGAGGAAAGAGATTGGAGAATTGAGTTCACAGTCAAGAGGGCATGGGGAGCTACACAAACAGCATAGGGACAAGGCAATCCCTGGTCATGGGGTACCTCTCCACTCCTGATGTACCTCCACTGAGGAAAGCAGTGGCTCCCACAAAAATAACCCCTTGCGTGCAATGGGGCGATATCCCACCACTGATTTCCCATTTTGACCAAGGAGAAAAACAGCAGCAGCTGATGATGGCCTCCTGGGTGGGAGCTTCAAGTAACTACAGGAATCCTCGTGAGCTCCACAGTGTTATTTTTGTCCCCCTGGAGCAGCTCACAGCCCTTCTCACTAATGGACAAGCTCCTGTGCTTTCAGATGCCTCCCCTCCGGCGGATCAGGTTGGGTTTACAGAAGAGGGCAGTCGTATATCACTGCCTGCTCCCCTGAGCACCAGAGAACATCAGGGGAGCTTCTGGAAGGTCTTGCTGGGAGAAAAAGGAGAGGCAGTGGAAGGCAGAGCCATGCCAAAGGCTGAGAAAGATGCAAGGACTAGAGAGAATGCAAAGAAAAGCAGGAACCGCATTTTCACCAAAATCCAGGACGTGGACTTTGATGATCCTTGTGGGTCCTTTCCAGCTCAGGATATTCTATGATCCTATGAAAATCACTGTCAGCTGTGGGGAATCACTGGGACAGGGCACAGCAACAAAGGGACAGTGTGACGGTGGAGGGGCAAGGGACATGACCCTGAATGCATGAGCAGGCAGGACACGGGGGGATTATTGCAGAATGCCATGCAAAGCAAAGGAGAAGAGTCCCTCAACACTGGAGCCTCCTGCTCTGCAAGGCCCAATTTCTCCATCAGGTGGGGAAAAGAAAGCAAGAGGAGATAAAAGACAGAGGGAAAAGAGGAGGAGCAAGTGCCTGCCCTGGCTCCCTCCTGGCTCCCCAGCCAGGGGACAGCAAGGATGATCCCTGCAGGACAGACTGTGGCATAGCTGAGGCTCTGCTGGCGAGACCCCAGCCTGCTGCTCCCAGAGGATTCACCAGCACTGGACCCGGGCCTCCTTGGTCTCCTTGGAGACGTTCAGTACATGTGTAGGTGGAAAAGTGGGAAGGCTGAAGACTTCATTAATGTAAAACAAGAAAAATACTCCCTTTGCAAGATGCCTACATGGAAGGAGGGAAAAAGCCTTCACCACTCCTACTGTGTATGTTCGCTGAGTGATTTAATTAATACCTATTTAATTAAGAAGTCAGATATGCTTCAGGTTTCACTTGCTTCTCCAAGTTGCAGAGTGTTTAATCTGAGCACAGAACTGCTGGGAAAGGTTGGATATCAAGATCTGCAAACTCAAATCCAACCCCCCTCAGTAAAACTTTGTTATTTTATGACCTGTACTCATTTTTATACTTTTGGAGACGCTGGTCAGCTCACAAGACTGAAGAACCATCACTGCTGACCAGGGAAAGCAGGCAGGAGAGACCTTATAATCCTTTGGCAACAAGCCTTCCTTTCCAATTTAATAACAAGTCTCCACTGGATCAGAAAAGCTCTCTAAGGGTGGATACGATTTCCAGCAGAGCTTGGTACGGTGCAGGTAAAATTAGATTTTGCATTTCAAGCTGGTCGGAGCTTAGTGCACCTATAACAGCTCTGAATTGGTCCATGTCCCTGCAAAGAGTGCAGGAGCTGCTGGGCATGGATCTGGGCTCACACACACAGCCACCACCCCCACAATGGTGCACCATCAAAAACAAGAAAACCCTACAGCCTACCAAAGAATACAATGCAACAAAAGAAACCTTTATGCAGAAAGCGCTAACGATGGTTAAAAAATACCTTATTTTTATTGAATTAACTTATTTAGCTGTTAAAGCATCTTCAAGAGTGGGCAGAGGCGGCAGAAATAAAGTCTACAAGACTTAAGGGGATGGGCAACAAATACTCACTTATTTAACAGGGGTGTTGTATGGCTTATTTAATTAATGAATACTTGTAAAGCACTCTGAGTTGCTCAGACAAGAAGCTCTATACAGTACAAGCGCAACATATTATTATATATTATTAAGACTGGCTCTGCAGAAGAATAATTCCAGGTAAATGTGCAATCAAATGATCATTTTAGTTCCCAGTAATTAGATTCAATAGGCCCAAAAAAACACAGAAGCCTTTCTTTAATCATACACTAAACAATCAGAACATCCCTAACCTTTCAAGCTACAGCCTTTTTGAATAAAACATCATCAACTTATAGATATTATTCCAAAAAGAACCAGTCACCATATGTGTTGTCTCTTTGAAATACAGTTGCTATAGCAGACCCTGCATGCATTTCATGTGATATGATCATATTCTATCCGTTCTGGCAGCTGAGAGGTTGCACAATTAAATTGGCTGCCAGAAATTTTTGAAGATTCCCAGAACAAGTGGCCATGCAAGAAATGCCTGCTCTCTCCACTCGAGCTGGCCGTGGAGCTCCATGCAGCTTGCTGGGGTGGCCACTGCCACCATAAACCCTTACCATGACTGACCCCACACCAGTGAGGGTCTCTGGCTGTGGGACAGGCTGGAACTGGCACAGCTCTGCAGGAATAAATCCAGAGTTCTGTCCATGCTCCAGGCCAGCTGCCCAGCACCCACATCCCTCACACCCACCACTGTGAGGGTCTCCATTCAAGGTGGCATCTGCACCACCCCATTCCATGCCTTTAGCTGTCACCTGTGCTGGTGCAAACCTGGTGGGACCTGAGGTGGCAAGACGGAGAGACCAGCACAGAGGGTGGAGCAGGGCAAGAAGGAAAGGATTAGAAAGAATAAAAGTGGGCTAGGGGAGCATCAGGGATAGAAACAGCCAGGATGGACAGGAACATCAAAGGGAAAAACAAGGTAGATGCAAGTGAGATGCAAGATGTTGACATTCCAGGGGATTTCAGCTTGAAATGGTATTTCCCATCTCGCCTCGCAAGATTTCGTTTCTTCACTTACAAATAACTGACAGCAATAAAAGCTGAGATGAGCTCGGGTTTAAGATGTGGAAGGTTGTTTAGCCGTAGCTCAGTTATGATTCTTACTGAGCATCTGCACCAAGTAGCTACCATATCCTTCGTGGCACAGTGAAGCCAGGGATCATACATCCCTCTGCCTTTCCCTCTGCTCAACCTTTCCTTCCTTCTACCTTTCCTTCCTGTCCTTGCCACTTCCAAGCCTCATCCATACTCCTCACACACGACAGGACATGCACAAGAAAGATGCCTGGCTCAGGACACACTGACTCTCTCCCTCACACACAAAACACTTCAAGCCTGTTTGGAGTTTGCCTTCATGGAATTACTTTGCTGATGTCAGTTCAAGCCCAGTGGACACCAGTACAATCCATGCCAAGATTGTACCTCTACCCCCTCCCCTGGTTCCAGGCAGTGCTGCTCCCGCACGGAGCTCATCCCTGGATGCCGGCGTGGGAGCCCTGCTGAGGCTGCCGGTGCTGCACAGTGCTCAGCCGAGGATAGACAGGGAAATTAATTTGAGTGAAGTCAGTCCCACAACCTTCATCAGCACGGAGATTCGCAAGCAGGCCTGTACATTAATAAAGCTTCCTGTGGGAGTAGATGTTGCCTTTGATTTGCATGTGAATTCAATGCTTGTGAGAAGTGCCAGACTGTCAGACATGGAGACCAAAGTCTCTTATCTTTCCAAAAGCTTCTGTAGCAGTTTCCCCACATTTCCTTAATCATCTGCCTTGTCCTCAACTTAGTGAACAGGCAGTAGAGAGTAAAGCTGGATTCGGTTCAACTCCTGCTGCTGCCAAGTCCTGAAACAAGGGTGCCAGGACTGTTTACTGCTAGCCAACAGCTCTGCTAACATGGCCCTCTCCTCACAAGCAGGTGCTCTGACATCTCCAAGCTCTTTTCACACATTCCTCCTCACTGCCGTAGTTACATCCTAAATCTCCACCACGTGCTTGCAAGTGAACAATTGCCAGAGGCCGTGAAAAACCAGCTCGTGTTTGTGCCTCCAGACAGCAGTGTGTTCCTTTATGGGATGGGCAGGTGGACATGCCAAGAGCCCCCGAAATCACCGAGGTGCTTCAAACATCTGGCTCTGTAATTACGAGCAGCCACATTATCTGCATTGCTCAAAGAGCCTGGACAAAGCTTCTTGGGACCCAGAGACCCAGACACCAATTGTGGCCTCCAGCAGTGAATCACAGAGGCGCAGCAAAACACAAAGGGAAAATCTTCCCACTTACTGTAAAAAAAGAGAAAGGAAAGCATCCCCCAGCAAATGCATCTTTCATGGGTTTTGGTCATTATAAACATGGATTTGGACGGACAACATAAGGAAAAGGCTGCCTACCAACCAAGTCATCCTATGCCTAAATGCAAGATACAGTAAATGAACTCCCAAGGTGTTTTCTTATCCATTAGGAAATCACCCAGACATAAGGAGATTTTCTGGTGTAAAACACAGACCAGTAAAAAGGCAACTGAAATACAGCACTTGAGAGACATTGCACAAACTTGGAATGGTATTTGAGAGTCAACACTGGGTGACACCTAACCCAGGAAAAATGTTAACAGTACATTAACTGTGAGATGAATCAAGCCTGTTTCATTCACAGCGTAAGTGGGAAGCCCCACTGAAAAGCCCTCTCCCTGTGCTTAGGGAAGTGGCAACCATTTAATATTTCCCAACCACTTAAGCACCAGGAGGGGAAAAAAAAAGTACACATTTGAGATGACCAAGACAATTTTATTGCAAGACAGACAGAACGTGACTTGTTTGCCCAGCTGTTGTTTGCCCAGAACACTGGGCACTGTTATCACCCCAGTTACTGTTGCAATTGGATATTTTCATGCAAGCACCTCGACCTTTCAGTTTCACCATCCTCTTTGGGCAAGCTCTGATGAAGGGTAAAAATGCAGCCCTGCCTCTGACTTCATGCAGTGAGAAACTCCTGATTCAGGAAGGGGGCTGGGGAAGGGAAATACAGTGGAAAAAGAGGGTAGAACTTTAAAAATAGAAATGCTGCTTAAATGCCATATATTTGCTTACAGTGTCAGTACATAAGGAAAACAGTAACAGGATCCAGTCGCATGGAGCCTCTTGCTAACTTGTTCCACCACTGCAGCCAGTACAAGGCAGCGACTCTCCAACTTTTTTCCATCATCCTATTTCTACCGAAGAAAAAGAGCTCCAGCTCCTCCCTTCCCATCTGCTCCAACCAGTATTCATATCAATCAGTTATTAATGAAATATGATGACCCACAGCTATAAGAGGCCTGGCTCTAACGCTGGGAGAAGCTTGTTTCTGAACCTGAGGTTTATCAGGCAAGGAATGATCAATCCAGGGAACTTTAGGATGTATGGAAAGGTATGTTCACTTGAGGGTGGGGTGATAAGCAGCAGCCACGAGGATGCAAACAAAAGGGGTTTCCTGTCCAACTGCCAATTCCCAGGGCAGTTGTCCAGTAATAAATGTGTTGCCGCCAAAATATCTGGCTAAACATGCACCCAGAAGTTTCAAGGAGGGCACAAAACAAAATTCCATGTGTTTTTACATATTCCTAAGGACTCTGGGCCTTTCCAAGTAGACAAAGCTGCTTATCAGGAAAGCAACTCGAGAAAGGAGGAAGAGTTCCCAGAAATCAGATATGGTCCCGCAGCCATCTGAAGTGTCCAAGCAATAAATCTGGAAAGTTATTTGCCAGCCAACATCATATTCTGCCCATTATTTCAGTTATGGTCACTAAACAACAAAACAGATCGAAACAAGCAGAGAGAGATGAGAAAGGAGAAACTTTAAGGGCAAAATCTGCCCTTGGAGCAAACATAGCACTACACTGGCCTCAGACCTTGTGTGTTGACCTCTGATAGCCAAACCCTTGCAAGCCACCACTGCTGCTCAACTTCCCCACTGAGTTTTGGGCAAAGCACAGCCTTGAAGCAGCAGGCATGCAGTTCTCCTATGGTTTGTTTCTCCCCAAATTTCACTGAGGAAATTGCCCTCTCGGAAGCTCCAGGAACCTCTCCCGGCCCACCTCCCAAAAGGGCCTCTTGCTTCCCTTCAGTCTCACAAGGCAAGTACCTTTGTTTCTCCTGGGTGGGACGAGGGGGAATTTAGACTCAGCCAGCAATCTCTCTTCTTTCTCAGCTCCCATCTGTCCTCACACCCCGCTCCACTCCACAGCTGCTCCCAGCAGAGCGGCAAGATGCAGCTCTCAAGCTCGGAAGCCCGGATGCACCCGAGCTTCAGAGCTGCTTCATGTCTCTCCCACTCCTGCCTCCTCTACCTCCTCTCCTGCGACACTCTCTTCTCCTGGAGCAGCAGATGTAGAGGATCAGTGGTAGGAGGCAGACACATTGGAGGGGAGCCCTGCTGCAGGTCTCCTCCGGCAGGCTCAGGAGCCGCACAACGTGTGGAAACCAGCGAGGAGCAGAGCAGTATGCAAAGGGAAAAAAATAAAAAAATAGTGCAAAGCGACAGCAGTGGGTAGTGCTGTTCCTCTGGGAGGAACAGAACAGGGGGAGGTGAGATGAACCAACTAGAGAATAGGAAAGGAACCAAAATGAAGAGGAGGAATAAAATGTAGAAGATGCAAAAAAGAGAAGCAGATGTTCTTGCAGCACTTATTCCCTCTGA
This sequence comes from Petroica traversi, assembly GCA_025920805.1. Classification (NCBI taxonomy): domain Eukaryota; kingdom Metazoa; phylum Chordata; class Aves; order Passeriformes; family Petroicidae; genus Petroica; species Petroica traversi. Next base: position 3,942,883 of record JAHLSL010000043.1, on the reverse strand, counting down.
CATTCGTGCCCAGCTCTTCCATCTTCCTCCAGAACTGGGAAATGAGCTGCTACGTGCTCTCTTCCCCATTGCCACCGCCCTGACCCTGTGCCACACACAGAATGACACAAAGCCAGGAGCCCCAACACTGCTCTTGGCACCACAGCAGGGAAGTTTGAGGACAGTTATGGGCAGGACATGGAGCTCTGCTATGAGACACAGCTAGGATGCAACATAACCTGGTGAAGCATTCCTGCTGTCAGGAATGCTTCCTGACATTCCATTCTCAACAGCCTTGGAGTCAAACAATCCTCAGCCCATCTCATCTTCTATTTCCTTGTTTTATTAAATAATCCTCCTCCACTTACCCTTTTCCGAGCTCCACCAGAGCAGCAGAGGGATGCCCTGAGCCTGGGCAGATGCTGCTGGTTGTGCTACCCAGCACCTCACTTGGCTGCAGCAAGGTTGGCTCCATTCAAGGGCTACCAGCCAGCTCATCACAAACTGGAGCTTCAACAGCAATCCTTCACTCAATAAAATGGTCAGCTGGCCATGAAGGCTTTCCTTAGACACAGCAGACTGGTCTGGACAAGTGACTAATGAGTGATTCCTATGCTGGAAAAAGAGAAGGGACCTGAGGTCCACATGTACAAACCCTGGCTCACATCCTGTCCCTGATGTGACAGGGGCAGACTTGGAGAAAGGGAGCTGGCAATGTGCCTCATGCTGAAGCATCTCCTAGAATAGTTCAGTCATAAGGAAAGAAGATGAGTCTTTATTTTTCTTCCAGCAGGCTTAGTTTCTTTCCTCTGGAATAGATCCTGGCTACCAGTTAAGGAGATTCCCTCCAGAAAAAGGCACTGGAAACAGAAACTCTTTCTTCCAAACCCACAGGGTGGAGCTGTCTGTGTCCCAGCACTGCTGCACTTCGTCCTTGTGGGCACTGAGGTTACTCCTGCTGGTGGGAGGATGAGTGGACTCCATGCCCCTGCCCTGCCATCCCACAGCCCATCCCATGCCTGGCAAGGTCCCTGCCTGTGAGGACCCAGCACCACACAGGGTGAAAACAGACTTTGCCTCCAAAAATAAACCTGACTTCCATTTTTTAATTTATTCATGAACTCTACCAATTTTGGGTGAAAATGTGGGTGAGGTATTTTCTTCAACACTTGGAGACACTACAGGGATGAAGGGGGCAGGCAGCAAGGGACAGCAGGGTGAGAGATCAACCTCAGCCAACATTGGGAACCTGCAAACCCTGAACCAGCTACAACAGGGACAATGGCTACAAAAAATCCTTTTTTGAAGCATAAATGAAATCCTCAGGCGGTTACACTGCAAAAACACCTTCTGCCCCTTCTTTTAAAGAGTCACAGTCAGGATTCATCAAAGGCACTTAAAAAGTATCTGGCAAAAAGTTCCCAAACATTAAAAATGGTTCTCTTTATTTTGGCATGCCAAGACTCACAGCATGTAGTGGTCTGTACCAGTAAGAAAGGAGGGATGGGCCAACACATCCTGGTAAAATGAGAAAGGATACAAATCTTGGCTCCCCGTTCAAACTGAACCAGAACTGAACTGTGCCTGAGTGATGAAAAAAATCTTATGGGATTTCCAGCTCGTTTCTGTAGGCTCGAGATCAGATTCTGAACTACTATGTTTATGAAAAAGTGAACCAGACCTTTGAATATTTGGAGGAGTATTCGCTGCTGAGCTGCGTTTTTCTTGGATGTCAGAAGCACGGGAAGTTCTCATATTTTTTAACAGAGAAGAGAAGAGGGATAAGGTGGGGGGGGAGAAGGAAGAGGGCCTTTTTGTTGCGACAACATAAATAGTATATTGCACACAGCTGCTTGCGCGCTTCCCTGTGTGGTCAACAGAACAGGGAACATATTTTAAGCTTGTTTTCCAAAACACTGCATGACAAACTTGTACTCAGAGGCCCATGAAATACAGCCCCTGACTGTGGACATCTCACCACGCTCCATCAGACACTCACTGCTGTTGGATGAGTGAAGGAAGCAAAACATTGGGACAGCCCAAAACATGGAAAACTAAAGCTGCAAATCACATCTCTGCACTTCCATGGCACAAACTAATTTAGAACTGCTTGCAAAAACCTTAATTTTAACAGATTCTGTAAAGCAAAAACAGGCAAGGTTCAGATGGAGGTGACAAAAATTATTAGAGGCCTCAGCAGATACAAGGCAAGATTGATAAGGGTGGGAGTGTTTAGTTTAGCGAGAGATGAGTAAGAGGGGAGATGATAACAAGTACACAAATTGTGACTTGGTCTGAGAGGGTACATCTGGTGCTTTTGCCATTCTCATAACGCAAGAGAAAGAGGACATTGAATGAAGTCAGGAAGCAAAAGCCACAAAAAAAAAATAAAGCAGATAAAAGGATTTTTTTTCCTTGTTTAATACACAACTCATAATTACTCTCTGGAACTTATGTCACAAGATATCACCAGAGCCAAGAGCACGGGAAGGATGCAAAGAAAGGATTAGACACTTGCAGAGATAGTCATGAGAGCATTTACAGCCACCTTTGGAAAGATAAAAATAGAAATAAAGGTAGAAATGTTTTTGCTTCAGGGCACAAACCACCCTTTAATTGCTAGAGGCTGGGAGGACACTATCCCACATGGACAGGTCCTTCATAGGCTTCTGCCCAAGGACTTCAGCCAGGGCTGGATGGATCCCCTGTCCAACAGGATGCAATTGCTCCTGCTCCTCTGTCTTTCCAGGTACCTCAATCTTGCACCTCTGATCCCAAAACCCATCCTGAGCCTCCTTAGCCCTTAGGGAGATTCTGGGAAAGGGGAGCCAGCCACATTCCCCTGACCAGCCTCTGCCCTTGTCACCTGGCCCCAAGCTGCTCATTTCCTCTTTCTTCTTTCAGTAAATCACTTTAAGTTTCAGGTCCTTATTTTGCCAGTCCTTCCTCTCCCTGCTATTTTGACTGCCACTTTTCTCCCTCAAACCTAAACCCAGGCTGCAAACCCTGCCATCCACTTGGGCTCTGATCCCCTGAGCGCTGATCCCCCGAGAACCAGAAGGTGAAGCATCCACCTCCTCCTGCCCAGACCCACCAGCAATGCCCAGACTTGAACACAACTTCAAGATGTCAGGGAAATTTTCCCTTTCTCGATGTGAAACCATCCTTCAGAGGAAGCCCACATCCCTGAGGAGGAGCCTCCTGCTGATCCTGCACCTGCGGGGCAGCGGCAGTCAGGCGCTATTACGGACCGCGGAGCTCATCAACGCGCTGGAACTGACATGCGACTCGGGGAGACAAAGAGATATTTTGAAAGCAAGTCAGTCTATTAAATTTATACCTACCTGCACAATGTGAAGCAAACCACATCTCTGTTTCCTTTCATGTGCATGACAGTCTTAACTTGTTTCTTTTAATCCCATAAAAGCAGCTAAAGCATGCAACATGCTTCCCGGAGATGAAGCAAACCTGTATTTTACTTCCTGACAGTGATTTAGTTTTTAGGGTGGTTTTTTGTTGTTTTTTGTTTTGAGTTTTTGGGTTTTTTTTTCAGGAAAGATAATGAGCATTGTCCAAAGCTGGTATTATAAAGGAAATTCTAACTCTACATGTTAGACACCTGGCATTTAAAAGAGAATCCCATAAATTGACACTGTCTGAAATGGACCAAACACAGCTGCACCCCCTCGCGCTGCACAGACACCAGCACTGGAGGCTGGAAGATCCCAGCATCTCTCGTCAAGGTTTTCTTTGGAAATCAGCACCCTTCTGAAAATTCAAAGTGCCTCTCGTTTAGTCAGTCACACCCCAAGTAGGACCGGGGAGACGACCAGGGCTGTATGACAACGCAATAAATCCAGCAAATCCAAAGGGCCAGAGCAGTAATCCATGGAAACGTTCCAGGCAAGAGGGGGGTTTAAGTGCCTTTGATTCCCAGCTGCAAGCCCAACAAGCTGCCAGAAGGCGGAGACCACCGAACACAACGGGTTAATGGCCTTGCTAAAGAAAATGATACACATAATTTCCTTTTATCATAAAACAATACGTTTATTATTTTCTGTATATCTGTTAAAGGGCATGGCCTTCTGAGTGGAAAACAAAACACAGCTTGGTCACATGTTTATTTGCTTCAGCTACTCCCTTTCCCTTCTGATAAATAATCAAATATGCCATCCAGAAAAAACAAAACCAGTGAGCTGGGAAATTTGATGGTCATCAAATAGACTAAGATACCAAGAAAAGCAGCCCACTGTTCCCACAGAGTTTTCTGCCCCACACCTACACTAACATCTGAGTAAATAACTTCAGTCACTCTTTCCATTTTCCCCATGCAATTACTCCTACTGTTAAACAAATTGTCCTTAAGGCAGTTGCAAACACCATTTTTTTTTCTGCAAAGTAGAACAACTTCTGAACATTAAAAAGCCAGACTAGCAATATATTTTCAAAATATGTTTGTTGTACTTGCGGTTTGGCTGAACACACAGCTTGATTTCTCTCTCTCTCGCTCTCTTTTCTAGGAAGATGGGGGTTTACGGTTTGAAATTTTAAAGTGTATTTGGATCTTGGAGAGGAAGGAAAAGCCTCAAGGAGGATGGGTTTTCTCCATAGGGCAGGCAGCATATTTTCCATTTTCTCTTATTTTCACACTATACGAGCACTACGAATGCTTGCCAAAAAAAAAGTTACCTGCTATTTCAGTGGACTTTTGCGGGGGGGAGGAGAAACCACCGAGAAATATCAAGCAGTTTTTTAAGTCACTTGAACAGAAGGGGGAAAAAATCCAGCATCCGTGTTGTGACATGGATTACCCAGAGGATCTACACTATCTTCCAACAACCCCTGAAGACCATTCATACAACAATCATTAATACTGAAAAACTGCAGAGAAAATCCCTCACGTGAGAAGTTAACAACCATTACCCGGTGTGAGCACGCTTTCCCTTTCCTTTTGTAGTACCACAGGTCTAAACAATAGTCATATGAATGAGATAATAGCCATGCTTGTCTCAGCAGCCTGATTTTTATTAGCATGAAATTGGTACAAATATTAGCGAGGCTGGTTCGCATGCGGTGCCAGAGCCACGATGCAAACAATTTGCAGAAAACAAAAAAAGGGACTCGGTGGGTTTGCACCACTTTGCTGCCCAGAGCAGCAGCCACGTTTCCCTTTCTTTGAGGGGGGTGTATTTTTGGCACTTGTGCGAGGAGAAGCTGCAGCACCCAGCGAGCAGCAGGGACGGTGGCACACAGCTGCTCCTGTGCCAGGGGGACATCACAACCTGACGGGCGCCCCAAAAGAGGACTCGGTCCTTGCCACGGTTCTCCAAAGCCATGCCAAAAACCCCACCCTTGTCAACACCGCCGTAAACAACCTGAACTGGCTGCTTTTGCTTCAAAGCAAAGCAATTCCCCTCTCCTGTGCTCCAAGCTGCCTGTGCAAGGCAGCGCGTTAAAAGTTCAGCCCTGCCTGCACGCTCCTCTCCTCGGAGCACTCACAGAGAAAATGAAGAGTTTAACAGAGTGAGCTCTTACTGTCTGCCTTTAGATTTCCGTCTTCGCGCTGGAGATGTTTCTGGCTGTTTCTGTGAAGCGGGGGCTGAAGAATGGTAAAAAGATGTTTGAATAAACAGGAAGTGCCGTGCAGCCGGAGCACAGGCTGGAGGGAGACGCTGGAGCACTGCCCTTCGCGGCAGCCACCGGGCTCTGCCTCCACAGTAGCAACCTCTGCTTTTACTAAATGACAAAGAAACCGCAAAGCACTCCTTCCCTAATTCCTCCCTTGCGGAGTGGTGAGATCAGCTGGAGCTCACAGGTAATCTCAAAGTTGGGTTTAGCACTACACAAAAATCTAGCAATTCTGCACTATTAAACCTCCCCGTCTGTGAGCAGAAACAGGCAGAACTAATTATGTCCCCAACTAGACCAAACAGCAGCGAGAAGCACACCTCGCTTCTGTATCTAGGCAAATTCGGATTTGCACGGAAGTCCAGCCAAGCCTGACGCTCCTACCCTCGACAGTGCTGTGACTTGCTCTGGAAACCAGCTCGGGAGGCTGGCCGGGCTGCAGAGCTGTTTTCTCTAACTGCGTGAACTGAAATATAAACAACCACCCAAAAAATACAACTTGTCTCGGGCGCAGGGACTCGCATCCAGCATCTCCGAAAGCGTAACTTCAGCATTCCAGCAGATGCCACCCCTCCTTCATCGTCTCCTTCCCCTCCCTAAAACAAACTACCTATTTAACTGGAGATGACTAACTAACTGTCTCCCCACCCAATTATCAAAGCCCTGTCTGCTGTCATATTGGTGACATGACACAGATATTGTCAAGAAAAAGTAAACTGGGGCTGGCACTTGAAGGCAGCTCGTGAAGAGATGAGCAGTCGAACAGCCATATTCAATAAAAAAGAGGAACTGGATTCCTTTAGAAAATGTATTGCTGTTGTGGCAACGTGCTGCTGCCACTGAAGGGACTGATTTGTTATTTAGCATGTAGTCTTGGACTGTCTGTCATTCTGGGTGCTAATGCTCTGCTAAAATAACTCATTGGGAGCTGTCAGTGGGATGTTTACATAGGCCCCCAATCTTTTCTTCATACAAGGAAATTTTTTACTGGAATTCATCCTCTTTTGATCTCACATTCAAAGCAACAGCAGCTTGATAGACATGCAAGTCTGAAAGCAAATCCAGACGCTGAAGATAAACCGCCAGAGTATGACAGGCAGGAGCATCTAAAGCTTATAAAAATGAAGAGAACAGCATGTCGTCTGAGTATTACAATAGCAGAAATCAAGAGACATATTAGGTGGAACTGATCAGCCACAAAAACAGTTCAAAAGGCAGATCATAGAAACAGAAGACTAAGCTAGAAAAAAAATAAAATTGGAAAGATCTGCTTTACAGAGGCATCACCTCCTTTCTGAGCACCGCGGCGTTTCCGCTCCAGTATGTAAACTTAAGGGGAAAAAAAGAACAGGGCTGGTGCTGTCTCTACTAACTCAGCAGTTCTTACCTTCAACTCACCAATTAATCTGCCGAGTGCACGTTTCAATTACGTGTTATTCAAAATGAAATAAAAATAGGACATTGTGCCACTCGCACCTACAGCCCAGCCCTCCCCAGCACCACAGGGATGGGGAATTGGTGCCTCTTCGTTAGGAGCTGCATCCCCCTGCAAAGTGCAAAAGGGGCCCTGACCTGAGCCTCTGCCACCATTTCAGCTTGTTCACCTTTCAAGGGGCTGAGTCTTGGGATGCTCCTGATCTCTGCCTCTTCCACTGGTGCAGAAATATTAGTTCAGAAGGTAATTTTATTTAAATTGAATTACGTGTGCCACGGAGTCCACAGCTATGTTCCGAAGGCGACACTTGCCGGGAAAACAATTGCTGAAACTTTCTCTAGAAACCCATACATTTTTAATTTTTCTTCCCCAAATAAGCTTCTTATTCTAATTGAAGTCAGCAAATATAATGAAAAAGTAATTCTCAAACAATTTTGTACTTAGAGCTGTTTGTTAACAAACACTGAATGAGCAGCAGTGTTAGGTTAAAGGGCAGCAGGATTCCACATTATAATTTAGCCTGCGGTTATTTCTGATTAAGAACACCCTCCGGGACAGCAAAGCAAGATCTTCTTTTGCAGCAGGCACAGCTTTTAAAATTAGCCTCTTCTCAATAATAAAACCAACAGGAAAACTGTGGATTTAAAACTGTATTAACCAATTTGAAGTGGTGCAATCAGTTTATGTTTCGCTTTCTGCAAGCCACTGTTCCCTGCCTTAGTCAAGTTTCAAATGTAAAAATGCTGCCCGGATCCTGAAACTGTTGTAAGAAAGTCACCTTCTGTCATGCTTATGTAGCTATCTAATGTGCTAAAGGCTGATTATTTATCTTTAAACTGTACTAGTTTAATCTTTTAAGGTCACCACTAATCTGCTCCAACCTTTTAAAAAATAGCAGCTTTCAAGACTTACTGCTGGAATCACTAAACTCTGAGCTGAATGTCATTGTAAGGGATACATTAGCCAGAGTGAGTGTAGTTTTACAATGTAAACACCAAATATAAATCCCCACCTAAATGAGAAGAAAAATATGATGTCCACGCCAGGAGAAATACCAGTAAATAAGGCCAACGCTGTATTATTTCACACAAATATCGTTCCAAATCATGTTGCTCTTTCTCCTCCCCCTCCCTTCCCAGAGCAAAACTCGGGTGTAATTTAAAGGACCATTAGGTGTTTTTTCTTTATCTTTTCCCTTTCTCAGCAGCAACTTTGCCTGCCTGCTGCGAAGCCTCCTGACCGCATTTGGAAGTTGTTGTAAAGTCCAAAACCCCCTCACAGGTTATTTGTGTGCTTGTTCTGCACAGCAGCCTTTTATACTCTTCTTTTTCTTTTTCCCCGAGACTTCTGGACTTGAATGTCACAGTAGACCTTGAATGTGAAATGGCTTCAAGCTAATTGCTTTAATTGCTTGAAGATGTGCAGGCAGGTGAAACCTGATCCCCTTGGCCATTGTAGAGACCAGGAACAACACAGGAATGTTTACATAGTGGTTTGAGTTTAATAGACAGTAGAGCTGAGTTTCAGACAGCTAGCAAAAACACAGCTAATAGGTGACCTCTTAATGTAGTCCTCCTTTTTAAAAACAAAATACAATTTCGTTTTATACAAGGCAATGTCCCTAAATGCCAAGGTTATCTGCTTGACTTTTTGAGTGAGCATGCACTGCGTTGCACCTGACATTTATACCAGAAACTCTATCCTGAATGCATTTCCCTCTCCCTTAAAACAAAAAGCACTTTATGTGTCAGTCACCTTACAAACAGATTAGAGCAGGATGGGGTTTCCTCGTAAGTACAGTCATTTTAATTTAAAATTGAGTGTTTCTCACCACTGTCATACTCCTTCCCCCTCATCCCCTGGGCACTCCTACCCTCTGGTGGGCACCAGCACAAGCCCCTGGAAGGGTCTTCTGGAAAGACCAAGTACTTTTACTGCTTTTCCAGAGCTTCCAGTGCATTTGCACCAAACTGTTAAGATAAGAACTGGCTGCGACACACTTCTGCAAAGGCACGGTTTGGTTTCACACACAGCACAAATTCAGCAGCTCTTCCTCAGGCAAAACTCCTCCTGACTGAGAGCTGCAGCATTCAGGGTCACTGGCGATCAGGTTTGCTTTCCAAGAATCATGAGGTAAGTAAAACACACTTGAAACCAGCCAAAGACCAGTGAGCAGGTACAGCACAAGTGCAGAAAGCAAAGTCTGAATTTGGCAGCAGCAGTAGCATAAAGGTATTTACTGTAGGTCTAGTCCAAAAAACAAACACTGAAAACAGGTAATACCAAATAGTCACTTTCCTGGCACAGGCACTTCAAGTTTTGTTGCCAATCCTAAAAAACAGTTAAAATCACTTGTATTGAGTGAATACCAGCTGAGAAAACGGCATGTGTTGTATCCCAGACAAAAAGGAATAAATAAATAACATTTTTGGAGGAAGGAAAAAGGGAAGGCAATCTGAGACATAAAACTGGAAAAAGCACAAACACACTGAGGCAGAGAAGATGAAGCTAAACTAACATGTATTTGATACAAACGAGAAAGGAAAGCAATTCCCTGCCACACAGCCCTGCAAATAAAGGGCATTTCCAGTCTGATCTTGGCAATTCCACTCAAAAAGTTTCAAATTCTCTAGTACTTTACACTGGAGCTACCAACCTCTTGAACAGAAGCAAACAGAAGCAAAAGAGAGGCTGCTCCAGCCACTCTGGATGCAACTGTGGCTCCCAGGAAGACAATAGACGCTGGCTGCCGTGCTCTACCTTGCCTGCTATTCCCAATCCTCTGAAGCAAATGAGTAACTGATCTTAAATAATACAGAACAAAGGGAACAATAGGAGCTGGAAAGCAAGCTGGGATACTTGGGAACATGCCTCTTTCTTTTGAGTGAGAATCTCACCGGCACACATGCACACACTGAGTTAGAGAATCACAGAAGTTGTTGTCATGTGTCGCATTCCCCCCCCCCTCCTCCGCCCATCACCTCCTGAAAAGCTCAAATTCCAGCCACTGTGTGGCTTTAATAGATTTTTTTCTGTACGGCCTGCAAGATTAAGAAAAAAGGAGAAGGTTCAGAATAGGAGGGGGGGAAAAAAAATAGAACAGTGTCAATTTAAAGATTTAGTATAAACTAGTCCGAGCCTGTGGGAGGAACGCTAAGTGGAAAAAGTAAACACGGTCCCCCCAAGAAGTTCCCCTGGAAGCTGAGCAGGCAGCCAGTGCCTGGTACCCGCTGCCCCGCGCCCGGGGAGGTCAGCCCAGCTATGCTAAACTGACAGGTTCAGTTTACAGCAGGCCAGCACTTTGTTTGGATATACTGGCCTTGCTCACCGCCAGCTTAACAACAGATGGCTCGAAAACTTTCATTATGTTGCAGAGGGCTGAACTGCAAACAATCGGGAAAACTGTGAAAAGTTTAACTCCCTGCGAGCCGAGCGGGGAAGCGCTGCCCTCGCCAGCCGGCGCCTCCTCCCGCCCCGGCCATGGGCGCCTTTAAATTAATTAAAGAGGGATGGGATGATTAATCATACCTGAGCACGGTCCTGGGGATGCCTGGGAAAAAGAATTTGCGATTTGACAAGGTCATTTCAATAAAAGTAGCATTCCGGGAGAAAATGGACTTTGACGGATTGCAAAGCTGATTTTAAACCTTCCCCAAGCCTCTGGCTCCAGGAAAGTTATAGAAAGTTTCTGCAATAATCCTCCAATCGGGGTTTATCAGGAGCTTTCTGATGAGAGTTCTTCCATCTACAGAAACACTGTCTCTGTCCCTCAAATTCCCACTTCAAACTTTCACCCTCCACGGCAAGAGAAGGCCACCAAATAATCTAACATGCCGATCTGAATATGATTTACCCAAATCTGTGTATAATTTAAATATTCATCTACCTGATTTGATTCATATGCTCCCTAATATCTTTTAACGCTCTAAGGCAGGTTATAAATGCACCTTCTGAGGTTTAATTCAATTGACAGTCTTATATACATCTCATCACTGAAAACGTATTATTTTATATTATTCAAGAAATGAACAAATCTGTTTTCCACAAATGTATTTTAAAAGCGACTCTTTCCTGTTATTGAAAGAAAATTGTGTTTATTACTCCTTTAGCATAGTGTAAACTCATAAACGTCAACAGAGAGTACAAGGAAAACTGTCAACTAAATATTGTTTCCTTCATGAGCTGCTCTTCCAAGTCAATTACGCCTTTCAACTTCTGGGGCATTGTATGATAAACTGGCAGTAAAAATCATTCACATTAATATACCATGGTGCCTTGCCTGCAAAAGGTAATTAAAGAAGTAAATGACTCATAAGAATAGACATATTAGCTGCAAAATGAAAGGCAACTGAGCTGCCACATGAAAATATGTACCATTAAGATACTGCATTTTCATATTCCTGTAATCAGCTTCAGTAGACTAATGCTTATTTAATCCAGTTCTCGCCTAAGTCCATCAACAACTGTTTTTTGCTGTTTTCTCCTTGACTGAACATTATGTGTGCAGGTTTGGAATAAATACTGCAATAAGATTTTTGCCTAGTCAATTGAAGAACAGGTTTTTTATCTTTTAAAAACTATTTTTCTTTCCCACCAGGAGCAATACAGCAGAGAAGGATACTAAGAAACCCCACATTTCCTGGGGTTCTTTCAGTGCTGATATGCTGTGAGTGAAATATATACCCAGTCTAGCATTTACCATTATGATTTGTGAAATACAGCAGGAAATCCTCAACTTTCCTGTTCTTCATGTGGGAAACGGGTTGCCTTGTTAATGCATGTTTTTATTAGGGTTTATTAGGTTTTCTTTTTCCAAGTCTTTGACATAAAGTGGGGCAAGGAGAGGAAGGGGCACTGCTGGGTTTGTAGAGGAGATGGAGCTGCAGGCTGGGGAGCCACAAGGGCATCACCCACAATGATCTGCTCTGCCCAGCCCAGCCTTAACTGACAAGACCAGAACTCCAAACCCACACAGCATCCCACCTTGGCAGCACGACTGCCAAGCTCAGCACAACACTGATTTTTGGGAGCTCACCCTGAAGTGCACAGCTCAGCCCACCCTGATTTCTGTAGCCACCCCATAAACCAAAGCCTTTTGGTGAAGGGTCTTGGGTTGAACTCCACAAGTCCATCCTTTTCCTCCCAAGGGGATGGCAGGGAGATGGTAAAATTCAGGGAACAAAGTACACTTGTCTCCAAAAAGAAAACACCCTGCAAAATACTCAAACATGTATAACTCATCCTCTTTTCGAGCAGTAATTAAAATATTCTTTTCATCACAATAATAGCCCTCTAAGGCCAAGATCCAAACTGCTTTTGACTGCACAGCTCTTACAATTATTTCATTTTCTAAAGTATGGGGTGGAGTGAACTCCAGTATTTTAGCTATTGCTACGGTGCTCTGTTGACAAATGCTGACTTTTCTAAACGGCAGATGCCGTGTATGTACCATCCATCCCTTATTTATTGTGCCCGACACAGGTTTATCCTTGCAAAAAGAGATTTTCCAATAAAAATCTTCACACATTGCTTCGCAACCTGCATTATATGTTGCTTATTTATCACTATCAGTACGAAATAGTGTAAGACTTAAAATGTCGGATCAATCATTATTTAAACTGTATTATTGCTTCTCCATTTGAGCAGACATCACTTTGTACCCACAATTAATGAGCTCTAGTCCTTTTTCTAATTAAGGAACAAAGGTTCTTGTGTGCAGAGTATAGAGTGACACTGTCTAGAGAACACACATTTAAATAGAAGAGAATCCTTCTAATTACCTTACAATAGGATTTTTCATATCCAGGAACATAATAGGATCAAGAAATTAGAGCATTTTCAACAGCATTTACAAATAAGTCATTACAAAACACTGTTAAAAGGTAATAATGCATCCCTAAAAACAAGGGGACCTTATGGAGACTAGTGCCTAACACTTCCATGCTTACAGAATTAACCTTTGAGCATTGATACAGGAAAAATGCAACACAGAAATTATTTTATAGATGTATATACACAGAGATAAATCTGAAAAAAAAAAGAGGAGTCAGCTATTAGAGCCTAAACCACTTTAGGCTCACACAGATTAGGATCCAAACACATAATTAAGAAAGTCAGAAAGGTAACCTCGCTTTATCCAGTAATTAGTGCTGTTAGAAATCGGATACTGTCTCTTAAAAGTGTTACAAATACACGGCACTACTAAATAACCTGCACTGCTGGGAAAGTATACTCGCTATCAAGGGCAAAGCTGCTATACACTGAGGTAACAGTAAATGACAGACTGTTGTTCAAGTCCATTAGCTGCTATGTGATAGGAGCACATTCACTAGCACACGACCTGTGAAAAATCTTAGATCTCTTTAAATCTTTGAATTGGATTGCTGCATTAATTCTTAAGAACTGCAATCCTTCAACCAAGTCAAATTACCCTCATTAACAGGGGAAAAACTGCCTCTGCAATAAGTTAAAAAAAAAAAGAGATATTTATTACCTATAATCACTTTCACGTACTTCACCTGGAAGTGTGACAAACTGGGACAACAACTTCAGAGGCTGGCACCAGTTCAGCTGCTGGTGGGGCCGGGGTGGAGGGGACGTGCCGTGCACGTGTCACCCTCTGTGCTCCCGCACCGGCATTCGGCGTGAATACTCTTCTTGGGGAAAAACCTCAATGAATGTTCTAAGAAAAGAAAAATCACTAAGAATAAGCACAGGCACTGAAGCGATCTGTGTGTGTGCCACTGAAATAACCGCAAAAGAGGAGGGGAAATTCTTCAGTTATTCAAGGCTTGATTAGAACACTACTTCGTAATTAGGCATGTTACAAGTATTGTCATCAACCAGAAAATTCATGTACTAACTCAAAGGTCTCAGAAGCTGGCTCAAGCCTTCTATTCATTAACAACATCTGCTATTAATGTTTAACCCTCATAAACTTGCACCAAACATTCAGCATTTAACAAAGCTTAAAAATAAATATTTTGTTGTGCTGTTTTATCCGTGTGGTGATCTGCTCGGTTTTGTGGATATCAGGAACCACTGCAAAGGCCAGAGAGATAACAGACAAATATTTGGTCTTTGTTGGAAAGAAGATATTCCTCTCTCCAGTCACTGCTTCTCTGCACTTCAGATGCTACAGCTCCTGAGCCAGGCCAGAGCAGCACAATAAACAGCAATGCAGACATATAGATATACATGCACCTATATGATGGCATGAATCATTTATTTTGAAGATGAAACTGCCTGGAACAATTTTCAGGACGAGTGTTCTAGGACTCTCTGTTTAAATTTTTTTCTCATTTAAAAATGAGCGTTCCTGGGACGAAAAATTCCCTGTGAAATGGGGAGATGAGTAAGTCCAGGATCCAGAAATGAGAAACAGAGCGTTTCATCTTCATTTTACTGCTGTGAGTCCAGATGAGAGCCCTGATCTCACAGTCAGACCCTAATGGGCAGATCCTTGGAAGAGCCTTTGGAAAGACTCATTTCCACCAGCGTGGTTTTAATGTAAGCGTTGCAATCTGCTTGTGCAGGCTCATTTACAGCGTGGAGACAGAGCTAAGTGGTGAGCTAATGCGACCCTCTAATGGCTCCTGGAAGCGCATCCGGACATCCCCCGTCCCCATCCCTCTTCCCACGGATGGATGTTGGCAGCACAGTCCCTGCTGGGCCTGTCCTGGCTCACAGGGGCAGCCCTGGAGCACTGGCAGGCAGGTCCCACAGCTCCCTGCCTTCCCTACTCCCTCCTGCCCACACTGACCCCTGTGAGAGGTGATCCCAAGTCCCCACAGTGCCCTGAATTCCAGCATCAGGTGGGTGAAGATCCTGCCTGCACTCATCTCACCATCGTTCTCTAATCTGCAGCAACGCCAAGACACAAACCAAGCCACAAAAGTAATGAAAAATACAGCTCTTTTTGTCTTCAAACATGACATTCATGGCGGATTCACTGTCTGCATGTTGCAGCACGCTCTATTCTTAGCACCGTGCCTTTTAAAGTTAGGCCCATTATTTTCTACGGTGTATCAAGATCAGTATGTATAACATATGCCATATTGTTGACACTTCCCTGGATGTACTGCACACCATATGCCTAAAGCACTAAAAGGGGTGATGAACAGAGTGGCAATACTGAAAGGAGAACAAGATACACCGAGCATGTTGAATGAATTCAGTTATATAATTCAGCCAATAAGGGTTTCCATACATTTAACAATCTCCTCTTTTTTTTCCTCTCCCCTTTTTCTTTGCCCCCCCCACCCCTTGTATAAAAATGAATTTAACAACTTTCCACTGTGAAAAGTTAGCACGCTGGACACGTATTCAAAGCAAACATTTAATCACAGTGGGCCCACCAGGTCTAAAAAGTATACATGTAAAGATAGATCATATATAATCACACCAATAAAACAAACAAAAAAGGGCTATTCATACATTTTAGCAATAAACTAAAAAAATAAAACATACAGTTCTGCTCCTGCTTCCACTTGTCCTTTATTTTACCTTGCATAAATCTATACCTCAAGTCCAATTCCTAGAACTAGGGAAGATGTCATCTTGCCCATCTTCAGAGCTTTATTTACTAGTTTCTCTACTAAGAATTATTATTTGAAGAACCCAGAAACTAATGCCTTCTTACACTACAGTATTTTTGTCCAAATCTTCTGGAACGGATTATAAAATTGAAATGTAAGAAGGAACACAGCTGAGCTATATTTATAACACGAATGCTGCTCTTCAGCATCTGATACATACACATGTGTATCCTCATTTCTATGCCATCCCTCAGCACGCTCTAATGGGTACACTAGCTGCATACTCGTCATTAAAATAAAAGAAAAAAGAGGGAAAAAAAGGAACTGACTCATCACTGAGAACAGTTTTGACAGCACTTGCATGCAAAGCCCTGCCAGAGAGGTTCAAGCTATTTACTTGTGACCAGCGACAAATGACAAACTTTGGACTGAATTAATAATTAGAGGGGAAAAAAACCCAAACAAACATGCAAACTCTCAGCACAGGTACAGGCTGATGCATGGGTGAACTCAGGTCTAAGCTCCAAGTTTGTGCTACCTGGAGGAAGGAAAAGACCAGGAAAGCAGGTATCACTGCAGGGAATTCCCACTGCCGAGACAGGGTCAGGGAAAAGAGAGGAGCAACCCAGAAAAAGCCAGCAGGAACACACAGGACCCTTCCAGGGGAAGAATCCCAGCTGGCATCAAGCACAGGGGAGGTGCAGGGACGCAGGCTGCTCTCCTGGCACTCCAAGAGCACGGCCAGCTCCTCACAGGGATGCTGCTAATGCTGTGGAACTAATGATGCCATGCAAAGCTGAAGCTTCCCCGTCCTCTGTCGATAGAGCCACTACGCACCCACAGGCAATGGATCAAAGGGGCTATGAGAAGATAAGGAGAATCCATTTTAATTTCAAAACATGAAAATTCTGGCACAGGAGATCACTACAGAAGATCAGTTCTGTTATGTATCCATGGTGTGTTGAAGGGGAATGTTGCATTTTAAATGTACACACACACACATACCTATTTATCTGAGTAAGCAATATCATTAGCAGAATAAAATAACCTAAAAGGAACACGGGCCTTTTGTTAAAGTGGAAGACAGAATCCTCTTCATGAAAAACATCAAAGAAAAGGAACACATGCTCATGTTTAAAAACAGTCTAAGCCTAATACAGAACATCAAGATGTTAAAAAAAAACCAAAACCAACACAAACCAACAAAAATCCCCCTGTGCTTCACAATATTTTCCTTAGAAACTAACTTAGTACTTACTGGTGACCAGGAATGAGCTGCCAGTGCCCATTTAAAGCACTGGCTGTGCAATCCACTGAGAACTCAGATAAGAGTTAATATACACAAATTTCACATTGTCAAAATTAGGACAAGTGGAAGTTTTCTGACTGGAAACACTTGCAATGCATCAGTATTAGGCCAGAAGATAAACAGAGGAGTATGTTCCAAAATATTAGAAAAGGAAGGGGTTTAGACAGGCATGCCAGTGCCTGCTCTGTTCCTGCTCTGAGCTTTTTCTGGAGGAAAACAAAACAAAACAAAGCAAAACAAAGCAAAACAAAACAGCTTCGTTTTGCAAAAGCCACGAGTGTACAGCTATTTGCAGAGGGAAGTGGTGAGCAGGCAACACCTCCTGTCACCATCCCGGGGGCTGTGCCTTCAGTACATCAACACTGGCCACGAGATGTCAAGTTAGGGTGTGAAAAAGCCTTTTACCTTCTGGTCTCTAGCTGGGGGCTGGTCCAAGCAGAGCACAGCCAAACTTTCTACTGGCTGTTGGCGACGTTACTTTGATGGACTTCGTCCAGTCTCTTGTGGACTGCTGTCCATATTAGGAAAAAATCCCCACTTGAGGCTGGCACTGGGATCCAGCCCTATCCACAGACACCGGCAGCACTACAGACTCTGCCTCAGCAGCCAGGTTGAGACACAGGGATCACAGGCGTGTCACTGTGCCCAGCATCCTTAACAAACACAATCCTACAAAGCCAAAAACAATTCTACCATGGCTAATTAAAACATCCCTTGTGCTTGCTCTGTAAGAAAACCCACACAACAACACATGAGCAACAAAAACAAAAGTAAAAAAGAATCCCCTAAACCACCCTGTGGTGAACTTTGTTTCCTTTTACGAGCGGCACTGGTGACATTTGCAGGGGAGCTCGGGAGGGTAAAAGGGCATCAATACCACAGCAGCTTTTAATTCTGCCGGGCAGATCCCCCAGACCTGTAACGAGTGTCTGCTTCCTACCCACCAGGCCATTAATCACCCAGACTCCTAAAAGGTTCAATTCATGTGCCCACTCAGAGAACTCATGATAGTCTGATAGTCATGTGTCATTTGAGAAGGGAACAAAACTGTATTCTTCTCTGAGCTGAGGTAGCTCCTATTACCAAGAGACTATCTCCCCTGGGAGCGACCAGAAGAGCGAAATGAAGGAGAGCTGACTCAAAGCTCAGCCTCACAAAGACACGTAATTGATGCAGAAGGGAAAGAGAGTTATTAGGAATCTGCCACTGCCCTTATTTTGCCAATAATCTGGGGAATTGCTGAAAGGGTTTTGAAAGTGGTGAAAAAATATCTGCAATTTTTACTAGATATATCCCAGACAGACAGCTGCTCTCCAGGAAAGACTGCCCTCCTCCTCAGATGAGGAGCTTGGCAAAAGCAAAAATGGTTTTTGCCACCTTAAAACTGGACCATTTCTCCTAATGATTAACTTCATTCTTCCAGGGACCCTTTTAGCAGCTGGAGGTGATGCCTGGCCTCTATGCAGGCTCACAAATCCTTTGCTTCCCTTGATATCCCCTGCTTCAAAATCTCGATCTTTATCTACTGATGCTCTTAAAAGCCTGGGAGATACCAACCTGGGTCTACGTAACCAGGGGGAACTGACCCTCCTCCAGACTGGGCTGAAATGTGACACACAAATACATCATTTGACATTGCCATTTCCTGGAAATGACAGCTGAAGAGAAAAGGGTCTGAAAAAGGGAAATGGGCACTTTTGCAGCTTAAAAAAAAAAAATTGTTGTATTGCTCTGCATTTGATAGAAAAATAAGGGAAAACAAGCAGAAAAAATCCTGCCCTCCTACTGGTTCTTACTCCTTTTATTCCTTTAATTACTGCTCTACTAGGTAAACTAATGGATAAAACTGAGAAAAATACAAAAACCTACCAGCGCTCCAGCAATTGCTTCACATCCTTGTTATTTTCCTGGAAATACCCATGCCTCAATAGAAATGTTATCCACACTCTCTTTTTTCAAATTTTTCCCCTTACAAAATTCAGCAACAAACTAGAGAGTGCAACTTAAGTTTCAGGAAGCCTGGCACATTCACTGCCACTCGATGTTTTACCTTTCTCACTGGCACCTTTTGATCTCTCAGGCTTTGGGAACACTAAGCTGAACTGACCTCCTGCTGTAATTCATAATTACCAATTCACAGCTATTTCAGCACTCTGTAGATGCTAGCCTGCTGCTCAGGTGTCAATACAAAATTGAAAAATGCTGAAATTTTTTGGCCAGTTGAGATTTGTTTCAGAATTTCCCCCATTCCTTCACAGTGCTACAAAAACTGCACTGAGCTGCCGCTGCTACCGAAGCGCCAACCTGGATGCTCCGTGCTGCACAGAGCAAAGAGGAGGCTGCTTTCAAAGCACTGAAAAGGGGGTTATGATACATAAACAGCCCTTTTCAAGTTCAAAAAAATCTTCTCTTCCCATTCAGCATCACCATTATCCCTATTGGTTTCCTCTGCCTGCAGCTGCTCCCCAGCAGGCAGATACAAAACGCGGCTCCACGGGCGACGGCTGTGCTCAGCCCTCTCCCCTTGGCACTAATGTGTCAGCACGATGATCTTGCTCCAGCACAGGAGAAAAACAGCCATGGGCCACAAAAAAACAGCCACCATGGGCCACAACTCGGTCCCAGCCCAAGGAGGGGGCAGAGCTGCCTGTGTGGGGCTAATGGGGCTGTCCCGGTGGCCACCTTTGTACCCACAACACAATCTTGGCTATTGTTCTATGGACATGAAAAATTAAGCCAGACGGTTAAAATTTCCCACTCCAAGTGTTGGTATGAGGCCCTGTAGTATATTTTGCTCTCATGGCTTACCTATGGGACCTTCAGCAAAGGAAGTCCATGCTGGGAGTGAACGTAAAATATGGGACCGTGCAGGCTGGAGAGAAAATCTTAACCAGAGTGTTTGAATTAAAGTGTTTCACCAGTGATCCTTCATTAAGCCTTTGCCTGAAGTTCTCTTATAAACTACCAGGAAAACACAGCCCTTTCAAAATTCATCCTAAAGTCCTTCAACAAAACTAAAAAGCCTCTTGTCCACCATCTGGATTTTACAGACTGGGCAATGAAAGCACAGAGATGAGAAGAATTCAACACTGGAAACAATACTCATGAACTACAAACAGACAAGTAGTTCTTAACATTTAGAAGTTGAACTAGATGCACAAAACCTCTTATTTTGTTGCTTGTTACCATAACTCAAACACTTTCTGGTCCTCTCTTCAATATAATCAGTGACTTTACAAATTGGTAAATCCTTGTTATCAATTTTAAGTGCTGAAAACAAAACAGAAAATGATCCTTTTAATTTTCAAACAACCTTAAGACAAAAACACTTCACTATTTCCTGTTTAATGGGGAAATATGCCAAAATACCAACATCCCTGGCTGAAGCTTGGCTGTGCTGCAGGCTAACATTACACCCAAGTCCTCCAGACCATCAAATGCAAAATCAAGCCTGAAATACTCCCCAGACCTTGGAAAAGTTCAGGTCCAGATCCACATCCAGGTTTTGTATCTCAGGTTTATATCCAAACCAAATATAAGGATTCTCTTGACTTCTTCCAAAGAATAGTCTTTTAAGACATAAGACTCAAGAACCAATAAAAAAGGTAATTTAACAATATCTCTAGTGTGTCACCAATCTTTTAAAGGGCCTTGAGGCTGCTGTATTCCCACTACAGTACAGCAGCTTTCCCACCCTGCTGGTTTTCAATTGACACCCTCTGTGTTGATATTTTTTTCCAAGTTAAGCCTGATGGCATTTTTGAAGCTTCCCCTCACAGCTGATGTCCTCTGTTCATGCCACCGCTGGGTCCCAGCAGTGCTGCCATGGGCAGTGCCAGGCAAGGCACAGCTCTCTGCTGGAACCCACAGCTGTGGGACCAGGGGTCTTCTCCTCCCTGTCTCCCAGGGCACAAGTTCCAGGAGAATATGAGAAGCCTAACTTTTGGAGAAAAAAGTCAAAAAGGGAAAAATAAAAAATAAAGAAACCTGAAAAAGAAACCCCTGTGAGGAGGTTGTTGATCAGGATCTCATAGCAATAACTACCTTCAGAAACTTGCCAATTTGTCCATCACCTACTGAATAATCTGCTAATTTTTTTTGCCAAAAAAGCAACAAAAATGACCCTTGTGCACATTTTGCTGGTCTGAGTCTCCAGACTGCTTGGAAGACAGAATATCTGAGACAAGGGAAACACTCCATCTTCCCTTGGCGTGAGTAGGATTGACATAAATTCATTCTCATTTTCAGAAATCTTGGGCACAGCCCAAAAGCCCAGGAACTGCTGGCAGACAGAGCTGCAGCCTGAGGCACCACCAGCCCATGCCACCACAGCCTCCCACACAGCTCCTGCACTCAGAGGTGGGCAGGGGACAGGCACATCTACTCATTAACACCTACAACCTCTATCAATTTTGCAGAGCCCACTGCTCCATCAAACACAACCATCCTGGCTCCCCACCTCAGTTTCTGATGCAGAGCACTGAGTGCTATTAACAGAAAAGGCTGGAACATCACCACTTAAAATGCACTTACCTACTGCAAGTGAAATTAATAATCATTAAAAAAAAACCAAAACAAAACAGAACATTCTCTTTGAAGAGTTTTCCTTTGCAAACACCTAGAGCCTACCCCATCACCAGAGTCAGGAGGAAGTTTTCAAATGGGTAACTGCTAAATGAATTTATCTGCTAAAGGAATCAGGGGTTTTCGTGCACTCCAAGGTTATGTGTTTAGCAGGCTTTGATTCTTCAATGAAAAATTGAGGTGGCAATGATTTGCAGACTAAATTAATGTTAAATACTTCAAAGAACTGGACAAACAAGTCAGCAGCAAAAATTTTATAGGTTCACTTCCTTTAAGGGAACTTAAAGAGCCAGCATTTTATTGCTGCGAATTCTAGTCACTCCTTTTACCCCTCAGCATCTGTTTGAAATATGTAGTAGACAATTGCTTTTTTGGCTCTGACTCAGGTGGTTGAAATACAGGACAAACAGACTACTGTATATAAGCTTTCCTCCAGCAATGAAAATTTTTATTAACTCTCTTGCATAGCAAACTCGGCTGCCTAGCTTCCAATCCCTATAGAATCATCAAGGAATGTGGCTACTTATTAATTCCGGTGGTCAAGCACTGGGTGGATATGTTGAGACTTGTCTGCAATACGTAACCTCACATTTCAAAAAAGTAAGAGGAAAAAAGGAAAGCTACAGAGGGAAGGAAAAACATAAATGAGTTCTGTTTAGTTCATCATTCGTAAGTGTAAAATTCCAAGCTAAATACTAGCTCTGTACATAAATATGTCAGCCCTGTCAGACATTCCAGCCAAAGAAAACAAGGCCCACGGTGGAGGGGTTCAGAATTACCCTCAGAGCCATGAACCTGCCCCACCTTCCATTGCTGTGTCAAATTCAGGAGTTTTCTCACATTGGTGCTTTGTAAAAACAACTGGCAAACACTGCCTAAAAATTACTCTTCTCACCCCACCCAACTGAAGGACTGGGAAAAAGAAAAGAACGAGGACAAGAGGTACATAACACAGAAAGGAAGGTTCTTGTTCCCCAGGAGACTTCATTTAGAATGATTCTGGCCACTTGAAACTCCTATATTTCATTGCTTTTGCATCCTCCACACTGCTTGTGTAGTGGTGACCACTACTGTAAAGCTTTTGATCCCTGAGAAGCGCTGTGAGTTGTTTTCCAGCATTTAATGTTGGATGAAACTCCCTCTTCAAGTTGTGGTTACAGACCAATTTGAGCCAACCTGAGGCTGTTGTGGTGCTTTTAGCCTTCTGTTGTGTTTCCAATGTCATAAATACCTAATAGCAGCGGTCAACATTTAAAAATAAACACTTACCATGTATTTTCTACACAAAACAACTCCAACTGTCTGAAATCTGCAGATATTATAAATTTCTGCATTTTTAGTTGATATTTAACACATAGATTATTAAATAGCAGGACTTTGCTTAAAGCTCCCCCTAAACTGTGTTATATTGTTTGGGAAAGAAGGCCACAGTCTAGCTGTCTGTTTGCTCCAGCTGATTTCCACACCAACAAATTCAACAGTCTTTTCCACCAATGCCATGAATCAGAGAATGGCTGCTACATGAAGAGTCTGAAGAGCCATGTAGGACTGCCTATAGCCCAGACTTCTCTGTTATAATAAGACCCATGAGGCTGAATCTCCCTGGTCTGATCCGCCACAACTCGAAGCAAAGTCCTTACACAATATTCTGGTCATCACACTCTACAGGTATCCATTTGACTCAGGTATCTCTTCCAGTTTCTGGAAGTATTTTCCTCAGAGGAAGCACAGAGGATGCTTCTCATCCCTTTACTCCAACTGCTGCAGCTGGGTGAGAAGAATGTGACTCTTATTTCTTTTATTTCTTACTGCCAGTACAAAGCAGTGTTTCCCTCCCAGCTTTCAGCTGCTGCTCGCTGTCTCCCTGGGAGCAGAGGCTCTCCAGCACCTCTGTTCATCTGGCGAGCACTCGGGGTGCTGCAGAATGTCAGCTCACACAGGGAGCACCCAGCCCCTCCAGCAGACAGATATGATTATATGATCACATGTGGCTCTCCCAGATGGTGGCCAATAGCACAGATACCTGCCCTGAGGCTTGCTTCTGCATGGGCAGGGAGTGCCCGGACAGCTCCGAGCTCATCAGGTACCTGTGGCCATCACCCAGCTCCCAGTGGACAGCTGTGGCCATCGGCTGTGCCCAGGCTCCCCGGGCAGATCATCAGGAAGCACTGTAGGTGTGCAGCCTCACAGAAACGTGACCACTGCAACTCACCCGTGTCCAATTTCTTATAGAGGAATTGTTCAAAGCTGCAATCTGCTGGACCAAAAAAAAGGTAAAGCCCTGTGACTCTTAGGAGAAAAAGTCAAACCCTCTCTCCAAACAAAGCCTGCCATGCACAGGCTCTGACAGGGAAGCAGCTTTGGTGCACACCCACACCAGACTTTTCTATGTCTTCCAAGTCAGAGTCCAAAAGAAAAGTCATCCTCTCCATAAAAAGACAGGTGCTAGATGAAAAGAAATGCAGATTCCCAAGAAAGTCTTGGAAAATGAGATACACAATCACATTGGAAAAGGCTATTCATACAATTTGTTGAATTTTCCTTCAACCATTTATCCAAAACAGCCAGCAAATCATGGCAGTATCACACAACAATGATACGCCAACCAAGTGCTGAAAGCTGCACCCAGAGTAAACCCAGAGTAAATGCTGTGTCCTCCTCAGTAATAAATGCCTGGCCTTTAGTCACCACAAAGGTAAGGAAAGTAAGCCAGGTACCTGATCACACTGCAACCTTCCCCAATATATGGAATGCGAGAAAATCCAGAGAGAGATAATTATAGTTTAGAGAGCCCAGTCAACCATTTTTATCCCTTCAGTGCTGTACTTGGGAACAACACATATCCTGAAACCATAGCCTGATACAACGGGTCCTAGATACAGAAAATAAACAGGAGAACTGGCAGTATTTTCTGCTTAAGCTGGTTTATGCAGAAGGATGGCACAGCCTGAGAGGTCTTCAGTTACCACCACAGGGCCCTGGACATCTCCAGCCCCTCACACTTCCAAGGTATCTGAAGCAATCACAAAAGTGCTTTACGGAAAAGTTGTGTTATCTGTGTCTTAGGCAAATGAAGCACTAAACACAAGTGGCAGATTAAACACCACATATAAATCTCATAATAAATTGTAAAAACAGTTAAAGGCACTGTAATAAACTGCTCCCAGAATTGCCTGATCTTGCAGTCCTGAGCTAAGGATTTGCTCCAGTGCTAGTGTTGCCTTATCCAGTCACTCAGGGTGTAAGAGAACCACAGAATCACAGACTGCCCTGAGCTGGAAGGGACCCACAGGGATCAGACACCTGTCCCTGCACAGGAAGGTGCGCAGGAGAGACGTGAGGGGGAGATGCTACTGGTTCTATCAGCAATGTCACACACACTTTTTTGAGGGGAACACTGATCTTCAGAATAACAGCATTTCTTAAATAACAGAATTTCTTAAAATTCTGCTGTTATTTTCTAGCCCAAAAGGACCTCTGGAAAAACACAGCAGAACTCCTGCCTGCTTTGCTCATATTCTGTTTTCTGGATAAAAGTGTGGCCTCTTAATTAAAATGTTGCCACCTGTCATCTATTACCCTTTTGTCCTTTTTTTTCTTGGTGCCTTCCCTCTTACTTCTCATTTAAGATTCAATTTAAATTCCCAGAATAAAACTGGATTCTGCAGCTTGAATTTGGGATGCTCAGCCCAACAGTTCTAGGAGTTGCCAGAGTAGCAGATCACCTCAGTTAGGTGAATAACTTAATTACACTTATCTGATAAAATGCCACCTTCTTACAGGAGACCCCAAATAACATGCTTTCCCTGGAATATCCAGAGTTTGATTTATCTGTTTTACCCCTGCCTTATGCTGGCTTAGCACCACTGGCAACAACAGCAGCGTTTCACTGATGTGAAGCTGAAATAAATCCAGGGAGACACAGACACACTGCAAGCACACCGAAATTAATGTGCTTTTCACTGCTCTTCGTGTACAAACACACAGGGAAAAGGAGGAATAAAAAATTTTTCTTTTCTTCCTCGCTTTTCGCAAGTTCCTGGCTATCATTCTGAAATGTAGATATTCCCATCATGCCTCGGTGTTTTTCAGCCCCATGATGCCCTCACTTTTGATTGTATAGATGAAGTTGAAGTGCACAGGGTATTTACTGATCCAGTTATCTTGTTCTGTGACAGGCAGAATCAATCAATCAAGGGGCCAGCTTTATGCTTACGTATTCCAGGCACATCTCCGCACTTCAGGATACGAGATCACAGTGTTATCCAGCCAAATTTGATCAACAAATGCAGTTCCCCTGTGCCACAGCAATCTCAGATGAAGATGTTATTATGTGGAACTGAGCAAAGTGATAAAGACAGTACAGAAAAGGGAGGAAAAGTCCAGCTGGACCTTTCTGACAGCCTCTATATACTACGGCTGCAGCATCCTTTTTTCCAAGGATAACAAAAATAGCACATTCCCAAGAAGCTGTTGCAAAATGCTTTCTGGCCACCCTGTATCTGTTGGTACTTAATGAAAGAAATGTTATGCCACAGAGTTTGCTAACATGTTTTTAAATGTTGGACAACCCCTTGCCACTGTATTTATGGAGAAATTTATAACACAGGGTCACACACTGCATTTTTCATCACCCTGTTGAGAACAAGCATATCAAAACCTGAAAATCCAAAAATGTATTTTAAAATCACAGCTGTTTAAGAAACCTTCAAGTACTTTTATTTTAAATCCCAGCTAGAAAAAGATGTAGTTGAATGTGTAAATGCTGAAATATGTCTCAAGGAGAGTTGACACGATGCTTTTATTTTGCCAATAGCTTTTCACTTTGCTATTGCCCTACAGTTTTTTTTACATTATTTAATCCAAAATACCATCTTTTTGATTCTACCTTTCTTTGCATTTTAAATCTTTAATGGGAGCCTTTGGCAGTCCATGGGCACAATTATTAGATATCTGCTGAGAGAAATTGAAAAATTAATCATACTTTCCATTTTATATTTCGGTACTATACATAAAAATTATCTGGTCTTAAAGCTGCATTCTGTGGTCTGTCGATATGCTCTCCCCAACATGGTAAATACTAGGCAAGAATCTGTGTATCTCATATTCAAATCTCTCCAGCTAAACAGATATATGGAGAATGCTGTGTTGCTTTTCAAGTGCAAAATTTATTTCAGATCATTTTTCAATTAAAAGGCATCTGCTGCTATTTCTTCTGTTATGGACTGCCTAAAAATCACTGTAAAAAAGTACCCTAGACTAATCATATGGATGATACTGAAGTTGTTTATTACCCTTTTATGGACTTGGGTACTTAAATTACAGTTTTTCACAACTGTATGCAAAATGTGTAACATAATCTTTATGCAGTTTATTATAGAAACTGATATATGCATTAACCTGACCTTTGTCTAAATAGACCCTTAACCACAGGGAAAAAAAAATCCAAAGGCATCTATCAGCATGTGAGCAGTATCAAAACTGCTAAATCTATTAACTTTGTTTTCATTTCACTATTATTAAACTGGAAAGCAAAATTCAACTGGAAAATTATGCCATTTGGGTTCCCTTGTCATCATGTAGTAAGTATGAGAAATATATGTGGAATAGCCAAATGGCCAATAGACAAAACACCCACTCCAAGTGACGTACTGTTTTCCATACCACTCAGACAAAATCAAAACAACAGAGCTGTTGCAAACAAAAACAAAATAACATTTCCCATAAGCATTCCAGACAGAGAAAATTTACAGGAAAAGAAAGCTGGGAAAAGACCCAGAGTGATGTGAGTGTTTGTACCTCCAGCCATAAAAACCCGCTTCTGTCGAGCTGGTAAACAACAGTTTAACATTAAAAACACATAAAGGCTCACCATCGATTAATTGTCAAACTTTGGAGTTAAAGATTTACAGCAGCTGAAGGGTGCTGGTGCTGCTGCCCTGGGCCAGGGGGGGATGCTTGTCCCTCCTGCCCTGCACTGGGGCAGATGCAGCCAAGGAACTTCATTTCATTCAGAAAAGAGCAGGGTCTGGCATGGGGAAAAGCTCCAGAGCAAGGAGGGGAAAGTAAACAATCAGGTTGATTGCTTCAGAGCAGTGTGTTCTGCAGAGTTCAAGAGGGAGAGAAAAAAAAAAAAAAAAAAAAAAGGAAGAAAATCCAGCTTTTTTTCTTTCCGGAAAGTCCTTCCAACTCTCAGTGCAGCCTGGCGGAATAACAACTTTAAAAAGTGAAGATGTCGCTTTTTTTATAGCTGACTCACATTTATATAACTTTGTTAATGCATCTGCTCCCTGGAAGTTACAGTATCTGTGTTCAGCTGCGATACCTGCCCATAAATCGCGGCAGCGCGGCGAACATCAACAGCTGCATTTTACTATTTCAGCCCGTCAGTTTACACTGTCTCCATCACGGCGAATTCCTGTCAGCTGCACTCTCGCTAACACAATTCCTATGTTTTGCCTGGCAGTAAATGGACGCTCCTGCCCCAGCATCATCTAAACAACTCTGTTAACATTTGCCCCCGAGCGTCTCTCTCTTTGTCCAGTCCCTGTCTTCTAACAGATGTCATCCAAGTCTAATCAAGCATAAAATGGTCATAAATATTTCTTTCTGGTAGATTTCACATTCGCATTTCATGCAGGGACATGATATTTTTCTGCTACCTCCAGGGAGTACCTAATGCAAAAACCAGTTACTTACATTCAAGGCTCATGTTCCTTTAGTAAAATGCAGCACATGTTCTCAGTTCAAAGACATAAAAAGGCGCAAGACTTTATCTTCTTTTGTTTAACTGCACCTTTTTTTTTATTTTTTAATAACGTGTGCCACAGCTTCCATCAAGGTATGACATTGTTCTTTGCTTACCAGGCAAACACACAATGCTGAATTTTGACCCCATCGCTCTCTCAAGCACAAACATTTTTGAATTTCCTACACCCATGCCTTAATTATTGCACAAAATATAGATTTTCTTTTTTTCAGCTGTTTCATTTGCCAAGCTATTTAAAGAATTCACATGAACAAGGCACTTCACTATTTTGGTTCTTTCATGCAAAATTTTGCAACCTACCTCATCTTCTTTCATTAAAAACAGTTAAATGATTCCAGGATACAAATTTAAGGCTCATGCCTATTTAACAGTTGATAATCACAAGATAGAAGCAATTTCCACTGCTTAAACTTTGAAACTATTTTCAAGGTAATTAATTCTTCTTGATGTTAGAATCAACAGAAAAATTGTATTTACCCTTGGTAAACTTGGTAAATAATATGTCAGACTGGAAAATAAAACTAACCTTAGATTATTCATAAAGCTGTGTGTCTTATCATTTTTTTCCCCTTTATGTTTGGCACAGCAGAAATATGCCACAGCTATTTAAAGTGAACCACACAACACTTAAGGATATAGATCACAACAGTGAAGCTGTTTTTCCTCTTCCTTCTCCACTGAGCCTAATATTTGATTACTGTTAGTCAAATCAAGCTTTCAGGCAAATAATCTCCATTTCTTAAGTTAATGAGATGTGGTCATGTCGACAACAGCTTGCAGAAACTTTTAATTCCAATTCCTGCAGGCTGTGCTGGCCTCTTTTACAGCAACCACGGTATGAATGAGTCAAATTTGCCAAAATGGCTTATGTAGACAAGTGCACACTTTAAAGAGGCACTAATTAAAAATACCCACTGGTATCATAATTTAAATACCATGAAAATAAACTGTAAAAGTAGCTCAGCTACAATCTTATGACTTTCCTTAGAGCTCGTTTACTTTAACTAGATGATGTTTTATTGCAGATGTATTCCTAGCTAAAAACAATTTTACGTCTTGGAGGAATTCAAGATTTTGATATAATTAAACAATTTATGTTAATATTTGTTTCACATAAGCTATTAAGCAAGC
This sequence comes from Petroica traversi, assembly GCA_025920805.1. Lineage (NCBI taxonomy): Eukaryota > Metazoa > Chordata > Aves > Passeriformes > Petroicidae > Petroica > Petroica traversi. The sequence continues at coordinate 3,913,511 of JAHLSL010000043.1, read as the reverse complement.
CCCCCCAGAACAAGTGCTAATTGAGAAAGATGCAAAGAAGTAGACTGCTGAAGTAAGCAGCAAATTTATACTGTGGATTTACTGCTCTATCTGCAACTTCCCCCCTCATTACAGCCCTCTTTCTCCCTCTCACTCTCTGCTATAAGGCTCCCAGCTGTACTGAATCCCATTAAAACACTTTCCTTGGATGCTGTTATCTACTGCTTTCCTCAAAAAAGGAAGAAGAGGAGAAGGAAGAAGGAGAGGTGGAGCTTGGTATTATTCTCGATGCACTTCCCTGGCCACAACCACTCCAAAATCCCTTTTGTCTTTCTGGTTTTTTTGGCAGGGAATGAGAGCAGCACAGCTGTAGTGTAACAAAAGCAGACGTGAGACCGAAAATAAAATAAAATCAAGTTGGTGCTGAGAGGGTTAAACCTATTTAAGGGGTTAAATATGCAATTACCACTGACTAAAACCAGAGAGACATATAGATAAATAGAAGAAATGAAGTCCCCAGGTTCCATTCAGAAGCCTTCATCACATTACTACCAGACAGAAAACTCTTTAAGTACCATTTTCAGATGTTAAATCATTGTTCGTGCAGCACATATTCTCACTATTCCTGGGGGAACAATATCTGAAGACAGCGTGCTAACAAATGCAATCCAGTAAACAGGCATTTTTCCTCTTGTTGTTAGTACCTTTGTGTTCCAGCTCCCAGCTCTGTCATCCATGCCTTCTCTCTGCTTTGAAGTTAAAGTACTGAATGAGCGTTGTCATCTATTATCCAGAGTGTGCATGTAGATTATAAATAAGAAATAAAAGTGACTTTCAGTACACTGCTTTTGCATTAGCAAGTTGCCTTCTCTGTTACCTCCTCTGTCCTTCATACTTTGCTACCAACATTATATTAAAAATATGACTTTAAGTGTTTCTTCTAGAATGCTATAAAATATGTACACAGCGGAGACAAAAGTTTTATTGAAACAAACAAGTCCAGCAGTTTAACCAGGTTCATGAGTTCAGCTTCAACAGACTGTTTAACCCTTATCTGCAGATGTCCTTCAGGCCCACGACACATTAATTGCATACCCAGCTTCTTTTGCATGCACACTACTGAGCACAGAGCTATTAATTACACTGGAGTTTATTTACAGAAAGAGCCTTTTCCTCTATTGATCTATTATTTATTAATATTTTCTGGCATAATGGCCTCATCACACTTTTCATTTTAAGGCCACAAACAAACACTTTTCTTACAAGTAACAGCACCGACCTATTTCAACTGCATCTGCCTGTACTTGGTCAGCAAGCTCATCTCCATGAACACAGCTATGAGACTTAGAAACATTTCTCCCATTGCTTCATCCAAAGGAAGATGTGAGCTCAATCTGCACTTAAAGTTATCAATCCCTTTAATCTTCATGGAATCATACCATACAATCCTAGAGTGGTTTGAGTTGGAAGATCATCTACTTCACACCCCCCTGCTATAGGCAGAGATATCTTCCACTTCCTCTGCTTTCAGCTGGCTTCAACAAGCACCACCTTTGGGTGTCTTAACCCACACATGCTGCCTAAATTATGGCATCTTTGGAAGGAAGGAGAAAGGTGTTTGAAGTCCTGAGGGGTGGTGGGCACCAAGGATGTGAGTAGGGATCTTTGTCCTGGCCCTGCTCCAGTGGGTGGAACCCCTGGGCCACCTCTGGGCAGGGACAGAGTGGTCTCAGGTCCCACACATCAGCTGCCCAGATGTGCCTCTGAAAAACTTTTGGGCAAATCCAAGCAGAACCAAACCTAGCTGAGCCCAAAGCCAGTACTGCATGATGCACTGGAACCACAGAATCACTTATGTTGGGAAAGACCTTTAGGAGCATCAAGTCCAACTCTTGACTGCACTGCCAAGTCACAAAGCCAGCTTCATGAAGAGTAAACACAAGCCTGGGAACAACACACTTGTAAATAAACAAAAACAAGTCTTTTACACTTAATAAATTCCTCATTATTCAGCAGAATGGCCATTTTAGAGGACCAAAACCATAGTCATGCACCTAGCTCCCCTTCTATTCCATGTTCAGGTCAAAGCCTTGGCACACATCAATTCTTGTACAACATCTGTGTTGTTTCAGATGAGAGGAACACAAAGACCTGAGGACCAAAGCTCCTCTGAAGAGGGAGAGGAAAAGGCTGGATGGGATACACTACTGGCAGTGCCCTGGCTGCCACCTGCAAAACAATGGTATCAGCAAGATTTCCTGAAAATAAAGTCCCTTGGTGCAGCTCCTCTGTGTCTGCAGATGACAGTGACTTTTGGGGCAGAGAGGAAACTGGCCAGGCAGCAAGATTTGCAGTACTTTTGTGGCTCTCTATGGGCTGGTCAGGTAAGGAATCTGCAGGGCAGGCACAGAGGAGCTCTGCTTCCCTTCATCCCTCCAGGTGTCCTGGATCTTTCTTCCTTTCATCCTTTTGGATAAACAATAATGATATAAGGAGGTTCAAGAACAGTCCAGTGTTTTTCACTTGGACATATGGGAGCCAGTCCTTTTATGAAATGCTTTTGGTAAATGGTTCAAGTCCCTGTAAAGACTGGGGCAATCCAGTAATGATTTTCAAGGCTATGCTGAGTTGGAAGAGACCCATTAGGATCACTGAGTCCAAGCCCTGGCCCTGTACAAAACACCCAAAAAACCCCACCATGTTCCTGTCACCTACTGCCTGTCTGGGACATCACCAAGAAAAAACTTAGGTGGAGAAAAATGGAGTAGAAGAAGAGGCATTCCTTCCCTCCACTAGGGTAAGATGGAAATGTGATAGTGCCTAACAGTCTTTCATTAGCAGATAGCAAATGTGCAGAACCTGACCATGCCTTACCCTGGGGAAAGAGGCAGCCCTTGTGTCCTTGGCATTCACTGCAGGATGCCTGTTGAACACATGAGAACAGGAAGGGGTACTTTTTCCCTGTGAGGGGCCAGTTTTCCATCCAGATCCTGTCCACAGGATTGAACAAACTGAGCCCCAGCCCTGCTCCCTTACTCAGCAAGTTCGTGTCTTTCCCAAGATGACTAACAGGTAAATACTCCCAGGTTTCACGAGTTCATTTAACAAGAGCTCTACCTCCCCAGCACAAGGGGATCAACTCCTAGAGACAAGATGAGAGGAGGTGAAAAGCTGGTCTTAGGAAACATGAGATCAGGTACAAAAGGGATTCTTTGCTGTCAAAGCATAATATGTCAGCTTGTGATAAACCTGAATTGCTTCATATACCAAGGATCACTAGACATTAGCTGCTTTTTATACAGCAATATGGTGCAGAGGTTTCAGACAGAATATTGTTTTATGTTGATCATGATAAAACTCTCTGTAGCTTTGATAAAGCCTGCACAGGCTTTTCATCCAAACTAATGAGTGATACTGGCTGTTGGATGCCGAGGCACGCTCTTGATGCTTTCCAATGGTTCAACTCGTAACCAGGAATCAATTCAGCCTGGATAAGCAAGAGTGATACTCATCTAAGGGGTTTTGAATGATGATCCTGTTCCCTGTGTTTTCCCCAGGTACATCTGAAAAGGCACGGCGACAAAGGGAGCACCACATGTTGGCAAAGTACATCTCTTACCAAGGGATCTCCTGGGTCCAGCCTGCTCTGAAGGAACAGTTGGCTCTCTGTAATCAGCCATCAAACAGCCCCGGCCCGATGGGCCATTCACTTTGCACAGGCCTTTTACTGCTCTGCTTTCCAACATCTGTTTCAATGCTTGTCATCTCCCTGCTTTAAACAAATGTACTGCAGATGTCTTGTCTTGTGGACGACAGGGACTTGGCAGAGACAGGAACAGAGGCCTCCAAATGACAGAGGCACGGCTAAAGCAGTTATTGGGGGGTTCCGGATGGACTTTGTGCACTGAACATGAAATGGGATTTTCATTCACACCCCCATCTCATGTCCCTCTTTGAACCTCCTGTTTTCTCCTTCAGATTTAAGAGAGTGATGAAGGACAGGGATCGGGATTGGAGACTGAAGTGCAGCCTCCTCAGAAACATGTGGCCTTAGTCTTCTCAAAAGATTTATCATTGACATAAGCTGTAAATGGAAGACACACTCATTGGCTCATCTCCTGTTCCAAGGACAACCTGATACAAGACTGGAATGGAGGGACACAATGTGTGATAAAGACAGTGGCTTCCCAGCCCAGACTGTGACCTGGAAACAACAGCAAAGAGACCTTCTTGGGCTAAAATTATACTTCTGGAAGAGCCAATATATGAAAAGGAATACACAACAAGGAACAGTGATGGGTTACTATGAGGGGTCTCCAGGCACATCCATTCTAGGGTGTTCTTGCAAATTCAAATTGAGTTCCCACTAGGAAAACCCATTAACTGAGGCCTGGCATTTTGTATTTTCTGAGTGCTACTTTTGTCCCTTTAAATGCATCCTACCTATAGCTGTTTGAGGTTTAGCTGGGGTGATCTATGTAGTCAATAAGATTCCAACAATCTCGTTTCTCTTAACTTGGGTTCTTGGTGCAATAGCTGTGAAAAAGCTGGAACAAACCAGGTGCTTCCTGGCTGTTCTTCCTGCTGCTCTGTCCGGCCCAGCAAAGGCAACATGAGTTTATCTACACTGTTTTGAACTCCAAGTGTAGGTCAGCCCAAGATGCAGGTGATCCAAGATGGAAGTGTCCAAGGCCTGGCTGGACAATCTGGTCCTGCCCTGTGCATGGCAGGGGGTTTTAAAGACCTTTAAATCTTTAGGGTCTCATCCAACCCAAGCCATTCGATGATTCCATAATTCCTTGATAAGACTTTTGGTCAGGCATTGGGGAAAAACTTCCTACTGGAGAGTTGAGCACCAAAAAATGCTGCCTGGGCAGGACTGAAAGCTGCACTGACAGACAGCTGAGACACAGACCAGGCAGAGTCAGGAGTGTCAAAGACACACTCCAGCCTTTGGTCTGCACGGAAAGACGGGTGGAGGAAAAAAGTCTATTTTTCCAACACCCACAAAAAAAAAAAAGTTTCAAGACTATAGAGGAGCTCACAGCAAACCTGTGCTGGTGGGCTGCCCTGTTCTGAGCAGCCCAGGCAGGCCATTAGCCAGCACTGGAGAAGTTCCTACCGCGGGCTCTCCGTGACCTTGGAAGGATCCCCAAACGTGAGCGCGGCACGCGCTTCCCTGCCCCCAGGGAGAGGCACATATTTTTGCTCGCAGTTTATGAATCTTTGACATACAGTCCCTATGACACAGCCTTGGAAGGCCGTATCTTTTATTTATTATGCCTAGCAATTGCCCTTGTAACCAATTAGGAAAAAAAGCAGGTGGTCAACAGAAAACTCTGCAAAATAAAACTCTTCAGCAAGGCAAACACCGTACCTTTCGGAGCAAGAACAAATACTGTAAACAGAGCTAATCACTGGTAAACCCTTATAATCCAGTCCTTGCCCAAATTAAGAGACTGAAACCAAGAGTAAAACACTTCAAAAAGCATTAATTGGAGGAACTGGTGAATCATTTCTCAATAAAAAGGAGTCAGAATGATTTTAAACTCCAAACACTCACTGTGTTGTGAAAAGGAGCGCAAACCCATCCTGTCAGACTGGAAAAAGGGACAGGAGTCCCACACCATCTGCTGGGATGGCTGCTCCAGGGACCTGGAAAAGGGCTGCCAATACGGGCTTCACCCCAGTAGTCGTAAAGGAAGATGTGTGGAACAGCAAAGAGCCCACTTTTAGCTCCTCCATAAAGCAGCTACACTTACCAGCATTCCCTGCACCTTCTTGAGTATTATATTCAATAATATTAATAGGCTCATATTTACCGTATCTTAAAAGCTAACAATCCCATTGCCAGTGCTAATTAAAAAGACAAGAAGCAGAAAAGAAGCAGTGGATTATTTCTTCAATATGGATTCATGCCTAGATTTAATAAAACCTGCTTTAGTGTTATAACCTTACATTTGTTTCAAGAACCCTATAAAAGATAAGTCTGCTTCTTGTTGTTTATTGACTTGGAGGGTTTTCTTTCGGATCTGTAATACAGCATTACAGCTATGGGAAGGCAAAGACGGAAAACTGGTTTCCCTGAACAAAACAACTGCTTTTGCTACCCAAATACCATGTCTGGGATGAAGAAACCAGCACAGCTATTGAGAGAGAAGAACAGATATTAAAATGCAGCGCTGGGGAGGTTTAGCAGTAACAAACCCTTCCTGTGACTTTACAGAAAGCACTTTACCTACAGCTACAAGTGAATGCCACAGCCAGCTGTTCCAGAGGAGACTGTGGGGTTTCTTCCAGACACAGAGTACCCCTGTCCCAAACACAGAGCTCCCACACCTGCACACTCAGTACACTGGATGCCTTCAACTTTAGGTTTCCAACAAAATCCAGAACAGTTGCTTTCCACACACACCTGTCCATCCTGCTCTGAGCCTGAAGAAGAGGGATGACATAGCAGAGCAGGTATGCAGTGCAACACAACAAAGTCAGGATAAACTGCAGCCACTCTCCCCAAAACCAGAGATATTCCTAGGTGAGCTCATCTGAAGATCAAGTTTCTCATTTAAGCAGAGGCCAGAAGAATTCTCCTGGAGACTGCTGACACTGGACTGTGAGGATCTGAGTGTTCCAAATGCTTTCTTATCCATGAGAAAAACTATGTTCCATCTTGTTTCTAATTTTTCCTGCAAGATGCTGGGCCCCACTACTTCTAACAAGTTCCATTCTCCTTCCCTGTGCCTGTCTGACCTTTCTCCTTCAGTGAATCACTTAATTATGTGGAAACAGAAATACAAAACGGTGACGGTTTAAGAACACAATTGCTCCAGCTTCATCTGTGAGAGAGCAGCCAATCCTCCCAAAGCTGTGGGTCTGCTGCTGATTCAGGATGCCAGAAGGTACTGGGGAAGATCCACCCTCTGCCCACACAGTCCTTGGGAACAGCTAGGGACTTTACCCTTATTTCTGCATGTATCTCACTGATTACTGGAAAAAGGAGGAAAAAAGCAGGAATGTAAGACCACTGACTGTCTTACAACATTTCACTGGTGTTGCAGTTCTTTCCTGGCAGGCATTTTTCGGTATTGGTGATAATAACAAGGAAAATTTAAGGAAAACTTGATTTGAGCACACCAACAGCAACCACATTCCTTTAGCTTGTGATCACTCTAACTCAAATAGACAAGATTTTTTCCCCCCCCTCCCTTCCTGCACTTAATTTCCAGGTAGAGTTTGTTAAAGTCTGAAATCCCACCTGAACTTTGGCAAGTCTTTTTGAAAAAAAGAAAAAAAGAAAAAAGAAGAAAAAAGACCCATACACAAATATTTGGCTAAGTGACCCATAGCAAATTGCGTAATGCCAGTTAAAAGTTGTGTTTTCTAAGTATCAGCCCCAGAGGTTTTATCTGAAATAAAATCCTGATTACTTCAGATTCTGGAAGGAAACTGTGACCTTGCTCTGCATCTCCAAATTTGAAACATTTGTGTTGTGCCCCTCGATAGCGATGCCTCTTGCTAGAAAGGAACAAAATCCTTTCAAAAACTTGCTTATTTTATTTAATAAGGTAAGAAGGCCCCAAACATGCATATAAGAATTAGTTCAGCCTTGAAGACTGATCACAAGTGGTCACCTAAACTTGGAACTGCAGTGCTCTACCAAGCAAAAATGACACATCTCCAGGCATGCAGCTGCATGTCCAGTGATGCTTCTGTCTGTAACCATTCCAGTCCTCAATCCTATGGTCATTAAATGAGAACCAGTATTAAGTCAGCACACAGAACACAAGGAATTATATCCATTTCTTGCATCCTTCTCTTTGGTTTGCCTGGGAACACCCTGTGAGAGCTGAGGGCAAAGGGGAGAACTGCACTGATGAGTTTTACAACACATTGTCAGAGAGATTAAATAGCCCAACTCTCCTCAACCTTCACTTCACCAGCTGCACTTTCAGTAGACCAGGGAAAAAAAAAAGAAAAAAACCCAAACCAAAACAAAAAAACAACAAAAAGTCTTAAAAGAAAAAGAAGAAATATGATTCAAAATAAATGGGAAAGCCCAGCTTGTAATAAACCTAGCACTTGCCCCAGGCTTCAGGGATATCTGAGACTATACACTCCACAGACACAATCTGTAGCTTTTATAGGGGAAAAAGAGATATATTTGCTGTGTTTAAAGCAGGTTGCAAATACAGTTTATGTTTTGGAAATGTAGGGAGCACAGCTAACAAAATACAGAATGCAGCAACAAAACAAGCAACACTATCCTACAAAACTGTCATTATATAATGTCACTGTTTACACTAAGCCTCCAAAAGATACCTTCTGTTAATTTTTTTTAATTAATGGGGTGCTATGCAGTTAAATAAACTCATGAAGAGTATTCACAACTCCTGCATTTTTACTTCAAATCCCAATCTTTATTTACAACATCACTGTTATAAATTACAACAGTACTATTAACATTCTTCTCACTTGCTGGGATACCCAGTGGAGCTCCCCGAGAGAAAGAACAGAATGCAGGAAACCCTGGCATTTGATTCTGTTCTTATTTCAATGTTTTAAAGTCAGACAAAAACTCCACTGAAATCAAGGGCTACACTACTGAAAACAGCTGCAATTCTGCTGCTGCTCCTCAGGCACTGCCAAACAATCTCCCTACATGCAGCGCGTCTCCAAATAAAGTTAAATTAGTTCTAAAATATCAGCAATCCACGCAACTTCTTATTAGTGTGAAATTACTTAAGCCTTAATTCAGCAAGGTACTTAAGCACATTCCTAATTTTACAGGCTTGAGATGTACCAGTGACCTTAATCAGACTAGTCACGCACTTACATTTAGGCCCATGCTTAAGCATCTTGCAACGTTAAAAGCCACGATGAGGAACAGTTCCATGTGAATTAAAGGCTGCTTTACACCTCCGTGGGCACACTACCATTTTAAGTTTGAGATATATATGTGTGTGTGCGTATATATATATATTTGCTACAAATAAGTGGTTGCACCACTTATAAGACAACCCTTAAAGTATGTGGATCACTGGAGGAGGAACAGTCTTTAATAATCTGAATAACATCAATCACTTGAAATAGACTTTTAATTCATATCTGATGCCTGCTGGAAGCCTTTTGCAGTGTATACACGTGCTGGCTAACAGCTTTAAAGCATTCCTTTGCAGACTTTCCCTAAACAGCACTCCTGAATGTGGAACTTTATTGCTTATGAGTAAGCATAAGCAAATATAAGGGGAGAGTGCACACCTACGAAAACAGCTGGGAACAAACACACCACTGCTGAATTTTCATAGGGATGCAAGGCTAAAAAAATCAACCCAGCAAACATATTTCAGAAGCTCCATCCCTTCAAAGAGCCCACAGAAACCTAAACGATTACTGCCTGATCCTAATTTACCAGGTGAAGAAAAAGCAGCTATTGTAAAACAATAAATAAATACAGAAATAGACATGGACAGCCTACAGAGGACTTCTGGATTTGGATGTGCACATAACCCAGGTGATTACATGTCTAATGACCCAGCTTCTACATGTCCATGCTTGTACCTGCACACACAACTGCAGAGCTCTGGGTGCCAATGTCAAGGTGCTCTGAGGACTCGGGTTTATGCAGTTATTTATCAAAGACCTCAGAAGCAAAATAAAACAAAACCAAGACAAAGAGAAAACAATAATCTCAGCAAGTGCAACTAAGTAGTAGTTTCCCCTTACCCTTCAACAGTTAGAGAAAATTTAGGGCTTGTTGGTGTCAATAAGTAGTTATAACAAAGACATTAGCAATAGTGAGGATAGAGAATGCTATGTGAATGTTCTCAGCATGGTTCATTGACAACAGATCTAAGAATTGAATTATTAAGGAAAAAAATCATCGATTCTAAGATCCAGGCAAGGTAGCCAGCCTATGTTAAAACTTATTTAATTTTTCCAGCGCTGCTTCATTCCCAAGCTCTCAGAGCCACAGCTTTTCCATTGAAAAGCAAAAGACATTTTACGCACAATTTTCCCTCTACTAGAAAGAGGTATATTGTGCCCTTCAGTGAACATAAAATTGATATTATCGTCTCTTAGTTTATATCTCACTACTTAACCTTCAGATTAAACGTTATTAGATTTGAATGACTAAAAAGACATCATGTCACCTTCCGTTCAATGTTGGGAGATGGCAGAACTTGGAGGAAAAGTCTGAATGATAAAAAACACAAAGTTACCAGGAGCATAAAGTTGTTTTTCACAGTCTCTGATGAAACAGCAGAAGCTCTGCAAATGCAGTCATCTTTTCACCATGTTGTAATCTCCAATTAGGAGGGTACTTCAGTACAAAATCAGACACAATCCAATAGCCTGCATGGAGTTTAATCTATACTTTCAAATGGCTCCTTCAATAGCCACAGCAGTTTAATAATTAGGCTTTATGTGTCTTTGGACAAAATGACTCAACATGGACGCTCCCTTAAAGTCTAACAAACAATTTTGGTCTAACCCAGTTATGTCAATATGAAACAAAGACTTTATCTTGGATCTAATTTAGCAGTTTTGCTCTACAGAGATAAGTCCACATCATGATCAATGGGACTGTAAAACTCCTGATGCGGTTTGTAACCTCTCATCACGGGTTTGCAAAATAACATGAAACTCACCAATCTAAACTAAAATAAAATATAAAAAAAATAAAGCATTCTTTCATTTACACTGTGATATATTCAGATTTCTTTCTAGTCAAATCTTCTTTTTGATCTGCCCAATTAAAAGAGCCTCTCAACAATACACCAAATCCCCCATTTCTAGTACATTTTCCTTGTCTTTGAACATGAACAAAATCTGAAGAACCCACATATTCCCTCTGGAGTTTGATTCCCTCAATCTAACACTTCCCATCTCAACATTTCATAAAACAACTACTGCCAAAGGGCCCAATGATGGTATCTTTATATGGACACCACAAACAGCCCAACTGCAGGCACTGACTCAGGCACAGACCAGAATCTAGTCCAAATTTCTTTTGTCTATCAAACACTTTTTTATATATGAACAAAACTGTATTTTTCACTTGCAGAGATTTACTGGAATAAAAATACAAAACAAGAGGTAACGCCATCATTTTTTTCAAGGAAAACCCCCTTCTCTCCCTGCTTGGTGGACACATGGCAGAACTAGTATTTATCTAAATTCTTCAGAAAGCTTGAAGTGACGCTTCATAATTACAGTATAGTTCAGCTCAAAGACGAAGTAAAGAAAAGAAACTTCCCCACAATTCTTTACATAAACCTCCTCCTTCTTTCTCCACGTACCAGCTGCGTTGGTTTTGCTATTCCAGTTTGTCATAAACACGGCCACCTTGTAACCCCTTTTATCAAGCAATCTATGCACTACCTAAAAGTACACTACACTCCATCAGACAAGCTATAGGTTTACATTATCCAAACATTCCGATTCTGCCTGCTCAGCGCAGGTTGTCAATAAATGCAAGCAATTGCAAAACAGCAGTGTGTGTTTTTTTTCCTTAAGAGAACACTGATAGGAGCCTGCCAGTTCTGCAAAATAAACCCTTTGCAATCTCTACAGCTAATCTGTCAACAAATTACTATTAAAGTCATACCTCCTCAAAGTTCAAAAGCATTCTGGATTAGACAAAGATACTGAGTTTTATACTCGTGGGGCAGTGCTTGAAGTTATGGTATCAAAGTGGATCTTGCAATTGATGTGGAGAGGTTTGTATTTCTGCCACCATGCAACACAGCACTTGGTGTCTTGCTGCTATACATCAGGATTCAACTTTGTAATCATTCTCTTTGTTCAATTCATAGTCTTGTTTCACTGCTAATAATGTGAAGAACACTTTAATGAATAGTCCTGAGGATAAAAATAAAATGCAATAAATAATATTTATTTTATAAGCTTTAAAAAAAAAAAAAAAAGAACTGTCTAGGACTGAGGCATCAAACCTTCTATTTGAGTAGACGTCAGAAACCACTGAAGCAACTACAGCTGTGATCACGAACATTAAAAGACAGTTTGCCCCCATGAGTCTTTATTTATTGCTGCTTGGCAGGCAGGAGTCACCCCATCATTACATACCTTCTGCCCAAGCTTCCCTCGCCCAGCCTGACCTGCAGCCTGTGGGTCACTCCAACACCCATCCTGCACCTCCCAGATGTTTTTCATGATGCCTCAGAGCCAACCGATGTTGCCAGACTCTGCCTGGTGCCCCATTCCCAGGTTTTCTGTTCTGTCACTTGGATCTGCCTCTGTGGGCACTCTGGGACAAAGCTCCTGAGCTCCACTACCTGACCCCACACCCAATCCCAGCTCCATCTCTTTAGGAAGTCCAGTGACCCAGGTGACCTTCATGCCTACTTTATAAGCAGGTCACAAAATTCCTGCCAATTCCACCTCATCCTGGCAGTCATTGCCATGAGATGCTGACCTCTGACACCTGTGGAGTCAGATGCAGTGGGAAGGCCACCTCTCCCACCCCCAGCAGGTACCAAAATACTGCGAGAAAAGTTTCTCTTTCCCTTTTAGTTTGGTTCTAAGGGTGAATTCTGTATGTATTTCTACTTTTACCCAACTCTTCACAGACATACTGTCCCTGAAGAGTCACTTGTATTGCTCAGCCTTCCTTACTTCACCAGCATAAACATCAGTTGGAGTTACTTGGCTTTATTATAAATAGCAGAACTCATCCCCACATTTGCTACTCCCAGCTTAACAGTACATTTTACGAGACTGCTAATGCTAAAATAATTGAGCATCACATCACTCTCTCTCTCCTTGCATGGCAGAATTACCCCTAACATGACATGGGAAGCATAAAACTTGTCCTACAAGTCCTCCCTGTACTCTCAGTAAGAGTGATCACACCATACACTGCTCCTGCAAACATATGAACATCTGTGGTGCTCCATATTTTTCCATGGTCAAATATTTACAAGTTTGCAAACCCATTAAAACTTCCTTAAAAAACCCTGAAGTATTTCTGTTTTCCTCTCTCACAGTAACAAAGCTATTAGTCCTAATAAATTCATAAATGTCACCAAAAAATGTGACCCTAAATTCAGCACAGATGCTTTCACAAGCCATTGTACACGCAGGTTTCACTGCTCTGCCACGATCATCATGGGAACACACAACTACCACAGCAGCAAAGCTCAAACTACCCACCATTGATTTTTTTTTTCCAAACAAAACAAGTGCCAGGTGGCAAAATGATTTGAATGAAATGCTCTTAAGAAATAGCTATTTAATTCAGAACTCATTCATTTGTATTGAAGGAGTGTTTTGTAGAACGCATTCTGTTAAGTGACCTGAGAGCATATGTTGTATACAGAGAAACATCTAAACATTATGCTCCATGTTGTATGTGTATCTGTAAATGCTTGCATTAGCTGTCTGAAAACAACGGGGTTTTCTTCTTTTCAGCGTTTAAAAATGTTTTCCAAACACCAAGATTGATATTTTTATGCTAGCTCTGATTACCCTCTTATTGTTATCAGGATCGCGTTTGTTGGTTGTTTTTTATTTAATAACTGTTTTAAACTTTGCAATCAACTTGCTTTATGAAAGATAAACTCCATGGAGAAGTTAGTCATCAAAACCAATTAACAGCAGAATCCAAACACAGAACATAAAGGTCTTTGAAGAACTTGGAGAAAAGCAAGATCCCCAACCACATTCACTGCACTGGCAGAGGATAAATAAACTCCAAGCTAAAATCAGAGCTGTGTGAAAGCAATCTTGAGCCTGGCAATTCTGTCCCCAGCCCTGAGCTGGGTCTGTGCTGGGCACTGTTTGGGGAAGGCTGGAGGGCCAAGAGGAATAAAAGGGTGCCACTCCTTAATTGACAGAATGGGCAGCTGAATGACACAAGCCATTACATGCAAGGTGACAACATTATCTGAGACATCCTGATCCCCCAGGATGGCTGTGGAGAAGCCCTGGCACAGGGTTAGTAAGTGGTAGAGGAGCAGAGGTGTGGGCCATTCTGGTCCATGCTGTGCACATGTCTGCATGATCCCCCCTCCCTGTTTCTCTCTGCACAAAGCCTCATTGGAAAATTCCATAGTGCTCCTATGGAAAACACAGCGTAATTAACTCATTTGGATACGAAGCCTTTTTTAGACGAGACCTTTGTGTTGAACATATTTTACTGTTCCACTCCTCTTCTACTGTCCTATATTAATCAAAGCTGTAACCCCTGTTGTCTTTGCACTACGAATCAGAATGTGCCCCTGGCAAAGAATGAGGGAAAAGTCAACAGGAATTAAGTTTCAGTGCAACTGTTTACTCAACTGTGGCCTGCAGTTATTGAAATTTTATCCGTGGTTTTGTGTGACTACTGCAGTAATGAATTCAGCATGGCTGTGATTTTCTCACTGATGGTATTCTCACTTCAAGTAAAAACCTGTAGGATGAAAATGATTGAAATAACCAAAGTCTGTGCATTTAGTATCATCCATTTTTCTGACTTGTTTAATTATGGCAGCTTTCTGTCTTAGGTTGGCAAATGGGGCGCCCCGCTCCTCCTCTAAGCCTTTGCTTTGCTTTGTTTTTGAGCACAGGTTTTTTCTTCTCCACAACAACCTGCTAAAAAGATCACTGTACACTTAGGGGAGTCTTAACCAGCTGCCAATCGCTTATTTAAAAGGTTTCAAGACTCCTTATTGCATTAGAGAAAGTGAGGGTTAGGCATAAGTGTATTCACCATGGTTCTGCTGCAGCTTTTGTTCCTAAATACATTAATGATACATGCCCAGCACTCTGGTGTAAAATTTCCTCAGAGGGCCTCAGAATTTTATCAGGGAAAACAAAAAGCCAAAACGTATTATGCGGATAATTTCCACCTGTGAATTTGGTCACTTCCCAGAAAATACACTAATTAAAATATCAAGGCAAAACCGCACAATTTGGTTCTGATTCTTCTGAGTTGAGGAGCACTAACATGGATGTATTTATTTATTTATTCTGACGTTTTGCGCAGCAGATACCTCTGCAGCCTTCCTCACTAATAGAAAACATTCTGTTGATAGAGGTTGCTAGGTTATATTAAAATTCGTTGCAAAAACAAAACTTAATGTTAGCGTATTTTCCACCCAGCGACATATTTTGGAAACCAGTTATTTGTACACAGCAGTTCACCCAATCGCTGCCACCAGACTCAACACATTCAGGCAACAGAAGCAAGCCCTGATCTTTGGGTGTTTCCAGGGAATGATTATAAAAATGATTATAAAAAGGAGCCCCGGAAGAGAAGTCCAGGTTTCCCTTTACACCAACGACTGCAATCCCCTACGGGCAAAAACGCACAGAATGTCACAGGCAAGTCCTAAAAGCCTGGCAAGTACAAAGGATTTGGGATTGGGGCGGGGTGGGGGGTGGGTTAAATGCTTCATGCTTTTCCTGTAGGTAGGAAACTTGTAATGCATCTTACAGTACCTGCTGTTGCTGGAGATGTGCTAAATCTGCAGCCCCAATTTCAACGGAAGGTGTCTCGCCGTTTGATCTCACTTCCCGCAGGCTGCACTCTAGTAAATGGTTGCCACTGCTCGCTCCATTCTGAATGGCTGAACCGTTACTTTTTGTCTCAGTCCCAGATTCTTGCATCATGACTCAAAAACCTGAAATAATTTAGGGGAGGGGAGGGGGGGGTTGAAAAAAAAAAAGCAGCTGTTAAAACAGTTGCTGTATATAAGGAGACATGCCCTGTTTTAAATCCTGCCAAAACTGTAAACATATGTCATTTTCCTTCATACGATTTATCTTTCATTAATGGTTCATGCTACTAGTTTATGTTTATTTATCCATTGGTACAGCTATAATTTTAGTAAGTTAGTTCTCTTCTAAATATAGTATTATTTGCTCAACATCTTTTTTCCCTTAGAGAAAAAAAAAATATTTTTGAACGAACACACAGAATCCATAATTAAATTTCTCTAGTTACATCTGGATGCTTTCCTTTGAAACGGATGAGTCATTCTTGGCAACATGTGATGGACAATATCAAAAATGTGATATACACTGTGTAGGGGCATGGAGGTAAAGCAGAGCATTCACTATTTTGGTTTTCATTCATACCATGATAGTGCTGAGTTAGCACCTTTTATTACTCTGAAGCAATTTAGGCTTAATCTGGGATGTGCTGAACCACCATCAGTTTTCATTTCAGGAGAACTGCTACAACTGCTCACAGAATTAGTCTTGTTGGCCAAGTTTTTGGCTATGGATTTGATCTGGATTTGGATGCTCTTATGGCATTAGAGTGAGGAGCCTCCTCTGTTATTTGGCTAAAAAACATCTCGGTGGCCACAGCTCCCTCCAGCTGGCCCTCTCAACTGACTCTTGGTGTCAGCCTGTCCCTGGGTGCTTTACACTCTGTGTTCATCAGTAGCACAAAGAACATATGCCAGTTTTCAGCTGCAAACTGCAACCTTGGAGATATCATGATGACTTGTTTTATAAGTATTTCCACCTGCAAAGCCTCAGCTTGCAGGATTTAAATGCCATTAACCTGTCTTGCTTCCACCAGCCCATCCCTCCTCTCACCCTCACCCAGGGGAGATGGGGTATGGAAAGCCAAGCTTGCTGCCTGCCCCACACTAATTACATGGACATGTGAGCCAGTTGTCCCCATGCAGGGTAGTTCACTCAGAAGGAAGATGCTTTATCTTCAAGGAAGAACCTGCTTGAATTCAGTAAACCAAGCACATGGATGATAGTAGGACTGATTCAAACATTCTGATTACATTTAAATAAATTTCAGCTGGTCTTTGGAAACTTCTTTCAATCTGTTTTGTTAAATCTTCAAATTATGCCAGGGTACAAAAGGGCTTGGAGACTCATTATAAAGCTTCTGTCAACTCCCCTGTAAGAGCTCCAGAGATCTAAACAAACCTACAGCTTTCCCGACACCACTAGGAAATGCTTTTGGATTTTAACATGATCCTGCTCTGATACACACCAAGTATGGTGTGTTTTTCATTTTCAGCACTGTAAGGAAAGCCCATAAGCATGATAAGGTCTAAATAAGTGTTTACATCTAACAGGCAAGGCTGGATTGCACAACAGGCAGTGACTGCATGGCACAGGGTGCTTTGGAAGGAGAGACAGGAGTGAGAAAGCACAGACAGCTCCCAAGTCACTCAAAGATATACCAGGCAATTTTTATATACTACACTGCTAAAAAGGATTTACCACTTTTACCCCATGACAAATCAAAGAGAAAAAACTGATGTCATTGTCTTTTGCTTCCACCCAAATTTGGAGCCAGGTCTCAACTGGAGAAAATGGAGCACTACAATAATTTACCCCACCAGCAGATGAGGACAAGGATGACCACCAGGAAAGATTGGGTAAAAGGGTTAAACTCAGACAATCATGCCTTTGACTGTTTTGGAGCACAACAGTAATGAAGTGGCATGATCCCACCTCACAGACCAAAGCTAATGGAGGAAGGACACACTCAAGAATTGGTGAAAGTGCCTCCTGCATCCACTGTGGTGGAAAGAGATGCTAAACCCCATATGCAGGAACAGCAAAGAAGTACATCTCATTTTCCAGCACTTCTGATGCAACAAATGGGGAAGTGAGAACCTGGATAAATAAGCAGTAGGGTCAGAGGAAGCACCAAGCAAAGCTCTGACAGCTGCAAGAAGAATGTGCACCACTGAGGAGCAGATCCATCACTGCCTGATCACGATTTGTTGGCTTGCCCTTCTGAGCGAAATATCTCCAGGACACAGAAAATAATTCACAACCAAACTGGCCAAGAAATTATTTATTGTCTCTAGAACTGCAAAATGGTCCTGGAAAGCAAAACCAGCAGAAATTGCTACAATTTTTCCAACCTATAGGACTAAGAAAAAGCTGGATTATTTATTGTATTTGGTCAGAAAAAGATCATAGTTCTTGAGAACCTTTTCCATGACAAATTTCATGCTCTGTTTTACCTTTTGAAGAACCCCAGCCAGTCACCAGCTCAGCTGCACAGAGCCCTGGCCCCTCCACTGGTTGTGACCAGCCTAAGGATCCTACCTAGCAGAACTGGCACCAAAGAAATGAGGGTGGAAACAGAGTTTGCCAAGGGACCTTGTCTGAACTTTAAAAAAAATATTTTAAAAGCAGATGTGAACATCTTTAAGCAAATTTTGCTTTAAGAACACCAATTTACAAGCAGTGAACTTCAATATAACTTAAACTAGATACCCGTACAAAACAAAAGCACTTTGTTAAAATACCTCTGATAGAAAACAGGTATTTCAAGGGAAAAGAAGATAAAACTGTTTATTTCCTCACTAAAGTCAAATGCGACTTGACATGAATAATCACAGTTTGGTTTGATCATTAAGTGTCATGTCATGAAAAATCAACCTGTGAGAGCTTTCTGCAAGAATGATTATTATTTGTCTTTTTGAGCACACCTAAATGAGCTGAGGTGATCGTACAGCGAGGATGGCTGAGATAATTGTCTCTTCCCAGCACAGAGGAGACGAACTTACAGGAGCCTATTACTGAAGTTTGTCATTCAAAATTGTGAAAGAAAAACACAAAGCAAGGTTGACTTTGCAACATAATTAGGTTCTGTGGGAACTGAACTGAAACTCCAGGTGAAGTATCAAAAACCGTGATTCTGGTCTGAATACAACCAACACAGCGCTGGAGAGGCTGCTATGCATAATGATTTATTTTGAGAAGTAATAATACTCCAAAACTGCCCCCATGACATGCAGGAGACCTGGTACTGATTTAAGAAATTTAATGGTAGAAGAGCGTCCACTTCATGTGTTCTAGAAAGCAGAATGATTCCCTTATCAATTCTGCAAAGAAAAATGCATTTTTAAAGCTTAAAATATGTGGATTATTACCAGTGTAAGTATCTTTCTCTTTTTATATATATAAAAATTCTATGATATTTCATGTTATGAGGGATACAGAATTACTCTGAATTATTAAAGGTGACACAAGATGGTTTCCCCCATGAAGGAACCAAAGGTAGGCCACAGTATGAACAACAGCTGGTGAAACTTTATCTTTAAATCAAGGGCATGTAATAAAAGAACTGTTCTGACTTAATGTCAGCTTGGTTTAAAAATTTCAGAACAGTGATCAGTTTCTTCAGATTCCCATTTTAACCTGCACAGAACTTTTTCCAGCTTTGGTGAACAGTCAAGTACAAAGTCAAAGCCCTACAGCTGGGCCCATCTCTTTGGTGAACGTGTTATGTTCAAGGTAATGGAGCAAAATTTCAGTGAAGCAAAATCAAAGAAGGCACTCGACAACAGGAGGACAACAGCTAATCATCTTCCAGATGACTTGGAGAGAAGCAGGGGGCAGCCAGTTTCTGAAAGAAGTGGTCAAAACTGAGAAAACATAGATCAGATGTGAACTTTGCGTGAATCAAAATTATCTTTCTGATGACTCCAGTGTCGATGTTTGAGGTAAGAAAATAGAACCTAAAGGAATCCTAATTTTGAAAAGGTTCTTTGCTAACGCATTAAAAACAAGTCCATAAAGTCCATAACACCGCCAAGACCAGATGCTGCTGATACACATCTCAGCTCCACTGGCCTATTAAGATGAGCAAGGTTAAGCATGGAGATTAGTAGGCAGGAGGTGGGCGCTGAAGTGTGCCACTGCTGCAATTCTGTACCAGTACAGTTTCTGAAGACTAAGCAGCATTGTTTAATGTCAGCATGAGGGAGGATTTACTGACTGAAGCACCTGTCAGAATAAGGACCCACTCCAAGTCTGAAAGACTAAGGGACTGATATTCAGATGTCTTTAGATGCCTCACCATACACGGAGGCATCTGGTGAGGCATTTTTAGGATTTCTCAATAAGCATCAATCTATACCTTTAAGCAAATCATTACCTTTAAAAAAAGATCCCTGGGGTCTTCTGGCCCTAAAATCCCTGTTTAAATATGCTTCCAGATTCAACATGAATTACAGATTCACAATGTAGGCTGTGTGTTTCAAAGTTTCTTCGAGGCTGATGATTCTATTTCGGATGTTATTACTAGGAGGTGTTTACAAATACATATATGCACATAAAGATCATTAGGCATTTCTATCCCCTGGGATCAGAGCTAGAGCAAAAATGTTGTCATAATACAAACCTTCTTTGCCACATTTGTGAAAGATTTTAAGCTAACAAAAAGTTCAGTCTTTATTCCAGGGCAGTTAATTAAGGTTGACCAAGTCAGGCAGAAGTAAATTAACTTGGCTGATCAATTATTTATATGAAGCAGAATAAATGCCCTTAAAGAACTTGGCCCTGCCATGAAAGGACATGTAAATTAAACACAACACAGATTTACAAAATGTATTTCTACTTTTATAGGCAGAAGAGTCAATGCCAAAATCAGTTTTAAGTGAGTGATCAAATCACACAATCTAGCCCAAAATTCTCCAGCAGGCATTCTATCCATACATGCACAGTTTATAAATAAAAGTTCCACCTATTTGTCACAAGCAGCTCCCCAAAACAAGTTCAGGAATAATTTTAGGGCATTTATCTGTGTAATTATTAAAAAAAAAAACACCAAAACACCCCAGTTTTTTGAAGCATTCCACAACAACGTAACATTGCAAAGACAGGGTTTTACCTCTTGAAAACGAAACGTACTCCGGAGTGTGGCCAGCAAGGGAAGACAGAGAGCAGGAGCAAAGCTGCTGCTACCCCACAGCACAAGGATAAACACCCTGCAGAACCAGCCTGGCACTCCCGTGATCCACAACAAGGACCCCGACAGCTTTCCCAGGAGACCCCTGCTCCACTCACAGGTGGTCTTTTTTAGTCCCAGTATTTTTGGAGCAAGTGCCCTGACAGGAAAAGCACCTCAGGCTCCACATCCAACCACCAGCAGTGAGTATTTCCAGGAACATGTTTTGATGTCCCCCAGGTGATGCCAAAACACCCATCTCCTCCAGCTGACAGCCTGTGCCTAGGCTGGCGAGGCAGCCAGCAGCACCATCCTGCCATCCACGAGTTCAGTAAAAGAAAAAAGGATTCACTAGTGGAAATTAAAAGCCTTGTGTAAGGTAAGGCTTGATGTGCCGTGGGGGAAGGCGTACAGATGTTCAGCTGCTCATTTACTAAATTACACCATGTCACAATTAACTGTGAATCAGCCAGCTTCACATGAGCAGCTCAAGGGCTGCCACCATGCTAAGTGCAGAAATAATGCCGGGGAGGGGAGCCCAAACTAGCCAGGTGGACCAGATGACTTCTCCTTGCCTGTGTTTGTGGTTAGCACGACTATTAGAGAGAGCTATCCCAACATATGGCATGATTTAACTAAATCAGATCATGCTGAACTCACCAGCCTTTCTCAACTTACAAACCCCTCCGCTCTCGTCATTGCAGATGGGTGAACACCCGTCATGCTTTTAGAGTTTTCAGTAGCCGTCATTTATCCTGCTGACAGGGTGTATTTTAGGTATAATTATGTACTAACTAACTATAGATCAACTGTCAGTACATTAGGGTACTTTTTGGATAAAACTTCATGCTTACCCCTTTGAAGGCCACTCGCCTACACATACTGGTGGTTGCTGAATTGTGCAGGAGTAGGAGAAAGGAGAAGGAGATTCAAAGTGCAATTAAGGATCATCTTTAGGAATCAACCAAAATAGTAGCAAACAGAGAAAATCAGGCTTCGCTGTCCTAAAAAGTGATGCTGAGTCACGTCTGACAGCGGGGTTTGGAGGAGGAGAGGCAAACCTGGAGCAAGGCAAGGGAAGGAACACGCACGGGATGTGTGGAAAGAGGAAACAAAGAGACAGCGTCGAGGTGAAATCCTTTGATATTTCCTCAGCTTAAAGAGGTAATTCAATGCATTAAAATGGATCCTTGAAATTTCAAAGGATGAAACTCGCACAACAAAGATTGTCGAGAGTGCTATTTTCTAGGATTAGAACAAAAACGTATTGGGATTTGCTATATGATCTTACATCGCTGAGCAAGACTGTACACTTGCTGTTATGCAAGCACCATCTTCCAATAGAGAATTTTCATAATTATAACAGAAAGGCGTAAATTTTCTAATGCATGGCAGTTCAAAAAGTAATCAAGAGAATGAGCCTGAGGGCTATTTTAATGTATGCAAAGCTAGTGACCCACAGTAAATGGGAGGTAGGCTTCAATGAATGCAAAGTAATGCACACATACTAAAGACCTGGTCTGATGAGGGACGGCTAAAATTAACACCCAATTAATTTCCAAATTGACAAACAAATGAAAGCCATAAATCTACTTTCTCATTAATTTTCTTGTGGTATAATTTAAAGCAGTAATATGAGGGCAAAAACTGAGCATTATCCATCATAAATATCAAAAAAGATAGCACTGTAACACCATAAATTATGCATATTACCTGTTGTTAAAAATGATTAATGCATTATCAACTTTATCGTGCACTGTATATGTCTAGACGTTATCTAAAATCTGAAATTTCATTTAGTGCTTAGGAAATAAAGTGTCCAGAAGAAATAGGATTACCAGCAGCGCATCCTTGGCTCTCACCTCGGCTGGACTCATCCCAAGCCTTGGGCCGGTGGAGTTTGAGCACATGGCAGAGGTGATGTGCTGGCCTCCCCGGGAAGGGAAACAAATCACACTGCTCCTGAGCATCCTCACAGCCCAGGCCACAGCCCTGGCACTTGGTTTACACAGGGCTGCTCCCCTTCCCTGCCCTGCTGACGCTGGGGTAGAGCTACTTGGTGATGCAGAGCCATGGGGAGGGGACAGAAGTAAAAGAATGGAGCAGGAAAATGCGAAGCTGTAACTAAATTCAGTGAATGAAAAGGCTGTGGTTTCCAAAAGTGGTGAAGTACAACACCTTGACCAACAGGAGAAGAACACAGGCTGCCTTACACCTCCTCCCCAGGGTTATGATGGTGACCAGCCAGGCTTGTTACCACCTATGGGTTTATGTCCACTTGCCACCCTCAAGTCTCCTGAATGGCAGCTTCACCTACTCCTGTCTAGAAGAAGAGGGCCACAATTTTTAGTTTATTTAACTATATGCAACGGCACAACCTCTTTCACTGTTGGGGTGTGTGGCTCACACTGCCTGGGCTCCTTCTTTCCAGCAACAGCACGTTACCATCAGGGCCACAGCAACCTGAAATCATTTGGAGGTAGCTCAGTGAAAGGCTGTCTGATGCTCTACAGGAGCTGGAATTTAAGGCTGCTGCAGTGAGGAGAAGGGAAGGGGAAATCAGGAGCCTAATCCCACTTGTGCCACACTGTCTTATTGTGAAATCATGGTCAAACAACTTAAGTTGTCAGAGAACCAGTCAGTGCAGTTACCCCTAAAGAAGTCTCTTCTGCTGAGGGTGTTGCTGACCACAATCACTAAGAACAGAGACTGAGCAAATTCAAGAAGAATTAATTGAAACAGACATCAAAAGGTTGCCATTTGTTCCGTTCAAAAGAGCTGGAGCTGGTCCCCATGAAAAAACAGCGCACTAAAACACACCAAGCTGTGAAGACAACAGGTCTCACTCCCTTCCACAAGGTAAGACCCAAAGCATTAGACAGACAATGGACAAATCAACTTTTCTTACATCAGATTTTTGCATTCTCCCTTCATCTTACACATGCACACAGAAGTTACTCCCAGTCTCACCTTGGATAAACAAACCCCCTTTTGCAAAGCCAGCTCTATCTCAATCTATGCCTCTCAGCCTGACAGCTATTAAATCCATATTCAGAGTGAAGCTCATGCCATAGATGCATAAAAGCTCTAGAGCTGGGCCACTTCCAAGTGACTGGCAAATATGATGTAATCATTTACATACCATCATCAGCAGAGTGAGGTTCCTTCCTCTCTCTTGGGGAGAGCTGTCTTTCAGCCGTGAGCTTGACAGAAATCATCCTTACCATCACCGGGATCATCGTTTATTTGGAAGGAATGGCGAGTGGCCAAAAAACAACCCAAGCCAAGCCAGGAGCCGTAGCTCACTGGACCATGTAACTCCGTGACTGCTACCACATGGACACGAGCACCACGGCAGTGACTCTTCCAGCAGGAAGGTCACAAGTGCAGCACGGTGAGGTGCAGAGCTCCCTGGGTGCTGACCCTGTGGTTGGTGTCCCTGGGGAGGTACCCACCTGCTCATCCCAGCCCAGGCACCATAGCAGTGTGGGGCTCCCTGCCGTTCCGTGCACAACAGGAACAGAAACTGCAGAGCTGTTCTCACAGCCAGGACTTATTTGTTTGCATGCACGCAGCTCTGAGCTTGCAACACAAACTCTTGCAGTTTGCCTCACAGAAAAACAGGTGACTGTTCAACCAAATAAAAGACCAAAGTTGCATTTAGTAAATACAGTCAGTTTGTGCCAGACAGCAGCAGCACTGCTACAACAAGATAACACGAAACCTCGTACCAAGAGCTGGCTGTAGATGAATTAGACTCCCACCCTCCATGCACATCTCCATTAAAGCATATCTAAACTCTCTAGCAGCCTCCAGAAGTCAAAAACCACCTCAAAGCCAGGTGCAACTCTAACAATTCTGCACAATGCCATTTTCACTTCACTATTTTCGCCTCGTTCAAGGCAGCAAAGGTTTGATTCATGGCAGTAACACTTGTCAATTAATGACCAGCTTGTCCACTTACACACTTCAGGTACCTCCTGCTCCCCTCCAACTCTGACACTGCTCCAGCAGCCCAAACAAGCAGTATGTTTGGATCACTGATGCAAGCTAGGAAATACAGTGCATCATATTTTTATGCATATTTTGTTCCCTTCTTTTCCAAGGGATGAAGAGGAAGATTATTTAATTTTATCCTTTCTATGAATGTGTATCCAAGATATCTTAAAATATGAGTCCACATATAAAGGAATAGCCAACACCTTCACATTTTAACAAATTAATTCACATCTACAGAAACAGACAACACCTTCATATAAAAAGAGCTAACATTTCTTTCTCAAGGTCACTTAAAAAGGGTTTGCTCTCTTTGTGTGAAAAGCCCTAGCCATTTACTGTTAGTGCTAACAGGTCCTGCCTGGCATTTGAAATCCAAGCCTCACTCAGAAACAATAACAAACAATAATTTTGAAAAGCAAAGATGGTGTGAGCGAGTTTTTCTTGCTCGTTTTCAAAACAACCCAAAAGCAACAACTACCAGGATGGCTCTCTCTAATTAGGACTCCCAGAAACCAGAGAACAAACAGGCAGAACAGAGAAATTAGCAGATGTAAACGCAGTTTTCCAGTTATAAAAAGAAATAAAGCAGCTCCGTCATCTCACTCGCAGGAGGAGGAGCGACAAAGCGCGTTTTTAAATTTGGTGTTTTCTCTCCATTCAAACGGCTCTGCTTCTAAAACAGATTTTCCTCAGATCTCCTCAGAAGTAAAACTGAAAGCTTTGCCTTTTCCAACTCCATCGAGGCCACAAGCATCAATTAAAATCCCACGTGGGAAAAGAGGGAAACCGAAAAGCCCCCGACCGAACGCTGACATAGAACACAAGGCCGTAGTTTTGGGGTAATTACCTGGTTCATAGCCCTATACCTTTGTCCTAGACCTTCTACCTCCTTGTTTGCTCCATGCAGGATTTTCTAGCCATCAGCCGCCTACTGCTGTGCTAGTCGTCTTGCAGGAGTGCTCTCTCCCTTCTGAAAAAAGCAAACAACTGGATAGATATCATTACACTAAGGAAATCTCTTGGAAAAACCAAACAACTTGCTAATCTTTCTAGCCCCTTCACCCAAGTTAAAGATAAGCAAAGCAAACCAAAGTGAGTTTCAGCCACATTCCAGGGACAAGCTCCCCTTTTTCTCCTTTATCAAAATCCCAGCATTTAAAGGTTTTTTTCCAGACCTTGCAGGATAAACTGCTGCTCACACCCGCAAACAAAGCAATATTTGTTTAATAACTGATTGCTGCCATGGGTACAGTAAACAAGGGGCCCAGCATTTGTGTTTATGAACAAACACATCATCTTGCAAGAGCAATTTAACATTAACCAGGTGGAATAATCAACAGATTTCATAGGTGACACTCGGGGCAGGACTAATGTAAACAGAGCAGGGAGGAGAAAGGGGCCACTCTTAGGGAATCAAGGTTGAGGCAAATGCATTACAGAGTAAACAGCTGGGAAGAACTCAAGACAAACAAATAGTCATTCTTCTGACATTTCGAGAAGCAGAAAGGTTGTACGTTACATGCATCAGCTGCTGACCACCATGAAATCAAACCAGTTGGGGACCAGGCCTTCTTGTTTACACAGTGCCATGTTTGCTTATAAACAACAATTTGCTGTTACCAACCTCGCATTACTCATTGCATAAACGAGCAGATCAAGTGAAATCCTGTTAACTCTTCTGTGGATTGAGGGTTTTTTCCTCCCCTTCAACAACAACAAACAAAAAAAAGCCTTTGCAGTCTTGCTGTGCAACCTCAAGACAACAGGCAGCAGGGGAAAATACAGAGCTGTGCATCTGTTCCGATAAAGGGGAAAGAAAGGAGCTGAAAACACTTGAAAGTGTTTCACAAAACAAGATTTACCGGCCAAACCACTGATGTGAAAGATCCATTTGCATTAAAAAAAAAAAAAGAAAATCAAAACCCAGAGAAACAACAACTGCAAAAGGTGGGGTGCAAAATTTTCATTTCACTCCTAGAACAAACAAGCAAAACAACAGCTTTCGACACAGCCCAACCTGCCCAGCATGACCATGGACACGTGTCATTTACACACACCTCCATGGCCATGCCAGGGCCCTGCAGCAGCAATGCAGCCATAGTTCAGCCCTCTTCCCCTCCTTTCTCTCTGCCTCCCCTTGCCTTGCCTCCCATCACCATTCTCCGATCTTCACAGATCTCCCCAGCTCCACTCTGTTAAGCTAGAAGCCCCTTGGATGTCTACTTGCAACCAAAACCTCCATCCCCCCAACTGCTCCCCACCCAACATTCCTCTCTTCATGTATCTCCTGGCCCCAAGGCAATGTGACACTAGGGAGCTCAGTACACCCAAGTCCCCCAGGTCTGCCACCTTCCAGAAAGCCTTTTCTTCCCCATCTCTTATCCCTCTAACACTCATGAAATTTCCTATCACAGTGATTCTCCAGGGATGTTTCTCTAAGCTGTCTATCCTGAATACGAATTTCGAGAAAGATCTGAAGTGCAGGGAGAGAAGATGGATGGTCCTGATGGTAGAGGTTAATCCAAGGCTCCGGGTTACATTCCTGCCCTCACACAATCCCTGTGTGGGACCTCCATGGGTCTCTTCATCCCTCTCCTATGTAAAATAAGCCCTTTAAGATGTTGTACCAGTCAGGTGGGGTTAGTGGATGGAGTTGTGGGCTATATCACGAGTCCTTTTTCCTCCTAGCTGCACCATTGTCCCTCCCTGGTTCACCCCTACCTTCTGATGAGCACCAGCCTCACCGCCAAGCACTGAGGAAAATCATCCCAGTCTCAAATCTGTGAAGCATCCAAGGTCACAGCTGGCCCTGGCACTAATCTCCCCTCCCTTGCCATTTCATGTGCAAACAGCATGATGGCCAGAAGCCTCCCCCCCTCATCATTTTTTTACAAGTTTTAGAATATTTGTTACTTTTTTTCACAGCACAATCCTGGACATCCACAGCTGGCCAAGAACCTTCGTTTTCTTTTTCAGAAAATATTTAGCCTTTTGTTGTAGGAAAAAAAAAAAAAAGAAAAGAAAAAAAAAAGGTTCAAAACCATGAAATCAGTACAACCTACTAATAAGACAGGTATTTAAATAAAACCCAAATGCAGTATTGTTCAGGCAACTGCCTATTTTTTAATACATCAGGTTGACAGCATAATAGCAGGCAGGATGAAAGGTGCGACTCGAGGACAGGGTTGGCGTCCGCACACCAGGAAAACAGAAGTGCTGCCCCATTTCCTGTGCTGCAGCAGAGTATTTCTGATGTCTGGGGCTGCCGGGGACTTAACTCTGAATTAATGATTACACACAATACCCTCCTTTCTCCCCTCCCTGCAGGACAGCGAGGGCCAGCCTCACCAAATGACTGTGGGCAGGCAGGCACGGGTCACGGGGGATTTAGATATTTCACAGCAGCTTCAAAAATTTAGACACTGCAACCTGAAGGCTTCTGAAAACATCAAGCTTCACATAAAAGTCCTGATATTTCCCTACTTGAGACAACTGCTCTCACCTCAGCCGTGCTGCCTGTTCCACGCTCCTTTTCCAGCACGTAAAATCACAGTTTATACAGTACAAAGTAACTACACTATGATAAAAACTATAAGCATATCATTCAAATGCTTTATTGGTCAAATAGATGGATGCTTTTATTAGTCCAACCTTTTTTGTAATGGAGTGCCACTGATGACCCAGTGTTAGCCTCATTCCCTGCTATTAATCACACTTCTAAGAGCTCATTTTGCTTTAAAATCTTAAGAAATTGCTATAATTTAAAGACATGGTGTCTACATAATGGGAAATGCTTCACAGATTGTATCATTCCATATAACACAGAATTTTTATGGCAATGCTGACCACGATACCAAGGTATTACAAAACTTGAATAAAATATTTTATGAAGAAAATCTAAATGTAAACTTCCTTTTGCATTTGTGGTTTGCCACATCCATAATGTTTTAATCACAGCCTTTTGGGAGTTGCAGTTTTCAAATGCATGTGGCTTACATAGATTAACACTACAAAAACACTCCCTGAACAAATATAAACAGAACAAAACAAAATTAAATGAAAATTAAATAAAATACAAGGATGGACCATGAGAGAAACATTGTTCAAGCTATACTTTTACAATTTTCACACAAGGCATTTATCCCTTTGTCAACTTTATTATCTCCTTCCTTTTTTGCACAGGGAAAACAGATGATATTTACTGTGAAAAACTTTTACAACAAAGTGGAAGCATCTTACGAATTTACCTACACAGAGAATTAAATTAATATAATGATGGTCCTAACCCATATTATTAAAATGTACTTTGCAAAATGTTTTGACAATGTTGACTGCTTCAGGAGGGAAAACACATTTAAGACAATTTCAGCCAAATGCAGAAGCAGAAGCCTTTCATTTTTCAAATGCAAAGTAAAAAGCATCTTTAAACATCTTCTCACGAAAGAAAATGCAGTGCAATTATGTTATATGGCACACACAAAAGCATATTCTTTTCCTCAGTTCTCTAACAAGATATTAGTACCTCCTGGCCTTAGGAATATTATGTGTAAATCACATCATATTCATAGTGTCTGAATTAATTACAATAGGAGCTGGAGAGAAATGTTAACTTTCCAGGTTGTTGCTAAGGATTAGCCCTTGTTTACAATTCTGTATTTATAGAACAAGAAAAATTTGTCAAATGAAGGGCAGAGAGGAAAGCAAGAACACAAATTTAGCTTTGATTTCAAAACAAATCAGATCTTGCAACCATTCCCTGAGAAGAAAACCACAGTTTTTAATGTGAAGATGCAAATGAGTCTCAGAATATAAAAATGTTTTATAATTCTGTGCATTCAACACTACTAGATGTTATTTAAAGAATTTATGTTAACATTTCTCATCCTCGCACAGCAAGTCCAAGATGCTGCAAACAGCGTCTATTTAAAATGGATCGTGTTGCTGTGGGGCACGGGGTAGCTGAGGAGGCTGGAGCAGGAGGGAGCAGGGCATTTGGCCCCCTGGCACCAGACTGGGATACATGGACCACTCCAGAGGGGCTGACAAGGCAGAGTGCAGGAGAAACAAGCCCCTTGCTTTCAAAAAGCTGAACACTGGCTACATAGAGATGTGCAGATCCATCACGAGGGGAAGTCATGACTCTCAAAACCACTGCAGAGGACACAATGGTCCTCCCAAATTCTGAGGTGAAAAGACACCTTAAGAGAAGGGCACTCAAAAGGCCAGGAAAGGACCTTCATGCCAAATATGGTATTTCTGGAGAGCCCTGCGTGGCTGGATGGCTGAAGGCTCAAAGTCCATGCAATGGGTCCCAGTGAGCAGAGAGTCAAAGCTCTGCAGGGACTTGCAGGTCTTGGGCACCTTGGCAGAACTGGCCAGGGAAGTTTGTACTGCTCACTGTTCTGAGGATAAAGAAAGCACTTCGGCCTCCAGCACTTTCATTTCTTTGCACAAACAAAGGCACACCCACTACAATTAAATTGCAAAACCCTTTTCATTAGGACTCCTTGTTTTCACACACTTCAAGCCTTCCAAGACCTGCAGTCCTTCTCATGCTCCCATCAGTGTGTGCTTGTGTGTGGAAAACTAAGCAAGGGCTCTTTAGTGGTTTCAGTTTATGGAGAAGCAAATGGAAAAATGCTTTTTCCCCTTAAAAAAAACCCCTGTAACCACCAACTTCTGAGCAGGGTGACTTGCAAAAACCCTGAGCATCCACAACTGAGAGCATCTAACCCCCTGCAAGAATCAGGCCCATAACACAATATAAAAAAATGCACTTAGCAAAGCTTTTGTGGAAACACAGATGGACTCCTTGTCTTGCCCTGTCCAAGGGTTGTGGCTCCCAGATTACAGAAAGGACAGCATGACACGTCAGGGAAACCAAATGTGTCTGTGCACACTGGTGTGTAAGTTAAGACACAAACACACACAGACACAGACACATGTGCTATCCAAGTGCTCAGCACACCAGTTCATATCAGCCAGAACAGAATAAGTGGGACAGAAGAGGTGCCTTCATCCCCAGTCTTGTCTTGATGTTTTCTTTCCCAGGAATAGCTCCAGTCTCGGCCCAGAGCAAGGATCCCACCTCATCACATTTCTGTGCAGGAGATGTGTACAGGCAGCACATGTTCCTCAACAGCCACACACATGGATCCCAAGCACCCAAAAATACAGTTGATCCTCTCCACACTGGCCCAATAGAGAAGAGGGAAAAGAAGCGTGAATTTTTTTCACCTCAAAATTTCATCCTGTGCCTGAGAAAACTCCCTAAAAAAGCTCTCTCGAAACCAATTTGTTTCTAACTCCCCCAAAAAAGCACATATGCCTACTTTTGAGTCAGGATGCAGGCAGCTGAGCTCTAATCCCTCTTCTACATTCACCCGTGGCTAAGGAGCAATGCCCACCTGTAATCCACCATAGCCAAGGCTGGGAGAGGAAGAGGCAACAGCAGAAAGGATTTGCAAGACGCCAAATGAGCCAGCTTGCCTTGGCCAATGACAGGTGTGGGCACTCCTGTAGCTGCCCATACCTTCTCCATGCACAATGCCAGGGGAACAGAAAGTGTCCCAACACACAGCACTGTGGCCCCATGACCTCTCCAGAACCAGCTGTTCAGCCCTGGACTGGGAGGGTCCTTCACTGCCAAGCTCAGCAGAGGTTGCTCCATGCTCCAGAAAATGGCCTTTCTGGTGCTGCACCCCCGGCAGCATGTGGAGGCCGTTTACAACCAGAAACGAGTGTTTAATGTTCAAAATCTGCACTGGAGACAGTATTTGAACATCTCCAGCCGCTTGCAGGTGCATGGTCCCACAGATGTGCTGGCTCCTGAACACTGTAGAGCTAAAGCATGTGGCTTCCTGCTCCAAGGGCTTGTGAAAGAGAAGGATACACTCTATTTACAGCCTATTCCAGACAAGACTATTCAATGTCAGGATGTGCCGTAAGAGGGTAATTTGCACCCTAAACTGGATTGTACGATACCGCAGTCACAGACCGTATGATCTCTTCCTTTGGATTAAAACTGTTTGCACAAGTCAAAGCAGAACAAGGAGAGTAACAAAACACACAGTGTATTTTGTTCTCCACTGCAGCCACATATTTCAACTGCCTCAGCCGAATTCTTAGAGTAAACACAGCTTTAAAAGAAAATAACTTTAATAAAGAGCTTCTGGAAAGTTCTGACTGATTATGCATGCAAGAATTCTGCTACTGCTTCCTCCCATCATTTGAAAAATAAACCAAACACCCAACTTCCACAACTATCTACAAAAGTGCTATTTTTCTGAAACATGTTACAATACTATCTGAGGTCTGCAAGTTATAATGAATGCATCTTGTTTTGCAAAATACACAGAGGAGCTCAATTAAATGAACAACTGTAAAGGAAATGGAGCTGATAAAGGAATTAATGCTCTGTGTGCCAGATCATAACACAACATCTAGGATAACAAAGCCATGTCAAACATGCAACCGCTGAAGACTTAAGAAAATGAAATAAAGTTAAACCCCAAAACATTTAAGCACACAAAATCAGGATGTGCAAAACCCATTTTCAATAATTGAGAGGGGAGCATGGTCAGCAACAAACGGATCTCC
>JAHLSL010000043.1:3866266-3876266 GCA_025920805.1 Petroica traversi | reverse complement strand
GTGACAGTTTCAAAGGGATTCCTGAAAAACTAGACTTTCCATGACTGGCATCACTACAGCAGGGCATATGGCTGCCAGAGGTCTCTGCTTTCCCAACTGAGCATCATGGGCAACTTTGGGCATAGATGGCCCAGGTGAGTGTGCTGGATGCACACAGCAATCTTCTGCTTCTATCAAGTTATACCTCAGGTCTGCAAGAAACAAGGAAAAAAACCCTGTCTGGCCCCAGAACACGATTGCTAACTAGAGTTATCAAGTCCCCAGGCCCCTCCTGCCTCACTGAAAAGCAAACCCAAGTTTTCAGAACAGCTTTTGCTCTGCAATGGATCATTTCTGTGGAAATAAGGACTCCAAATTCAGCACCCACAAAAACTCCTTAGTTCTCAGAGACAATTTCATTTTAAATAGCTTATTTCCGTAAGCAGAGCATGAAGCAATTTCACTCAACCTGACAAATAAGTAAGGCCAAGGATGCAGCATTTAAAATTCAGAGATAACTAAACAGAAGAAGAATTATATTTAGACATGATAGGAGTTGGAAACAGGTTCCCTTCCACTCTTACGCTGAAGCTAAACAGCCATGATATGATCAAACAAGTTTTCACTTTTCCCTTGTAAATAAAATCAAAGGGCAACAGTCCTTTTTCTCTGACGTCTGTAGTTAATAAAGAAAGAATAAACATTACCTACTCTTACATGAGAAGGGAGGAGGAGAGAACATTTCTTAATCTCTTTCCAAAGAGGATTAATCTACAGCATATTTCCACCCCAAATACTAATGAAACAAAACCCTTTTCCTGCAGTTTTCTGGAGGGGGTGTTTTATGAAAGCCTCTCATGTCAGCGAAGTTCACCTGAGAGCATTTTCAAGCCTTCAGGTGCAGTGCCACGCCATGGAGCATCAGCTGCACGGGGGCAAGGAGAGCTTCCACCCTGCAGGAGAAACAAAAGATCCTAACACTTCTTAGAGCCCACATATGTGAGGGGTGCCAAGTGCCTCACCAGCTGATTGGGGTTTGCATCAGCTCCATAAAGCAGATGAGCTGTTACTGCTGGAACTCGTAGGGCACGGGGAGGCCAGAGCCTCCATCCATGGCACACCTTAGCTTGGGGATGGGTGTGATGGGGCCAAATGTGCAAGGAAGCATTTCCTAGCTCCAAACAACCTAGCTAGCGTGACTGGAAAAGACAAGGAGCTGGGATAAGGCACCCATGTCCCTTGCTGTGCCTCTGAGCCACTCGCCCACCCGCGGCAAGGGAACAGGATGAGGAAGCTATTTTCATCCCAAGTATCTGCAGCTTACAAACACCCGCTGAAAACGCAGTGCCTTATCAAAACAGGTGAGAGCCAATGCCAGCTGACGTTCCCATTCCTCTGAAGAACTCAGCCGCAAGATTGTTTTTTTAATTATTATTTTTGAGCAGAGTATTTACATGTCTGACTCTAAATAGGCTCTGGCATTTCTGCAAGGGAACCAAATGCATGACCTCGCGGTCCTGAAGAGTGATGGGATCAGTCCAGCTGCCCTTGCCTTCCCTCTGGAGAGGCCTCTTTAGCAAGGCAGGCAGACCCCTGGGAATGAGCTCAGGAGAGACAGGCCCTTACAAACACAGGGCATTTTCTCCAAGGAACCAGGAAGGAAGAAAATGGCTATGGCAAAAAGGCCGAGGAGCAAGAGAAGTGCCCGGGCAAGACCTGGCGAGGGGAAGCGAGGGTGAGCCCAGCCTGCAGAAGAGTTTACGTTCCCTTTGAAGAGAAATATTCAGGCTGTCAGGTAAAACCGAGAATCTAACCCGTGGGAGGACAGAAGATGCTACCTTGAAGAATCTGACTATTACAGGATTAACAGCTATGATCCCTCCCCTCTGAGGACACCGACTGCCAAAATCTGGCCCGAGGGTTTTAGGTGGTGAGGTTTGTCCAGGCGTGTCGGCAGGAACTCTACAACATACAGAGGAGAATACTGTCCAAACCTGTATTATCTAAACATAGGTGCCTTGAAAATACTAAATATTTCTTTTAGGGGATGAGAAAAAACACAGAGGAATACAAAGCCAAAATACACACATTTCTTCTGGGAGTAAAACGTGCCCCTCAAACACTTGAATTCTACTGTACAATGTATTTATACCATGTTTAAGAAACATTTGTCAAGCATAGAAAAACCCCCAGAAGTTCACTGTCACACAGCTTAATTCCCTATATTCTGCCTACATGCACATATAGGGCCAGTTTGTTAGGGGGTGGAGGTGTGTAGCAAAGCACAATCTAGCGAGACATGACACCATAACGGTGAACAATAAAAGCAAGTGGAGCATATGTGCTGGACATTTGGTGAAAATAACCCAGCCACAGCTCCGACTTTGGTACATTTTCCTGTGTGGAAGTTGGTAATTCAGTCTCTGCTCTAATTCAGCTCAGCCAACAATTAAGTTGCTCACAACTCTCCCCTGAAAATTATCTGGGAATTCTGAGATTCTAGGAAATG
Organism: Petroica traversi; assembly: GCA_025920805.1. Classification (NCBI taxonomy): domain Eukaryota; kingdom Metazoa; phylum Chordata; class Aves; order Passeriformes; family Petroicidae; genus Petroica; species Petroica traversi. The sequence goes on along the minus strand of JAHLSL010000043.1, from coordinate 3,873,778 downwards.
TATCTTCACTTTTCAACCCTCTTTGTACAGAGACCAATAAGATGAAATCTGGGGGATTTCTTCTTCTCTTCATGTGATTTTTTTTCTCCATCTAGCAGCTAGGATTCTCCCTGGCTATAAGATCTGAAATGGTAGCAATAATTATATTTCCTATTTTATTACTTGTAATTGCCCCTTTGATCAGAATCCTATGCCATTTAACCACATTTATATGGTCATCCTGCACATAGGTTCTAAATACAGAACGAATTATTTTCCAAGGGAAAACTACAGGAGCTGGGTTTCCCTTTACTGCACACACATGGAATCCCATACATTTGGCACCAATTTAGGTTATTATCATTTCATTCTTCCTTTTTATATTTGTTTTACTGTAAAAGCAATATGAAGCTCCCTGTTCACTGGGAGCTGCTCATTCCTTAGTATTGGCTTCCCTCACTAAGTCTGTAGCACCACCCTGACTCGATCTTGCCTTTGCCAAAGGAGATACCAACATATACAAGAAATATTCCACAGCTGGAAGGGCTGCACTGTGCGTCTCTAAGGTTTGTTGATCATACACTGTAAGCCTTACCACAGTGTGAAGCCCAGGAAACTCTTCATGCACAGCTTTGCTGTTTGTCCCAAAATCCAAGAGTTTGCAGAGGCACATCTGAGTCTCCCCAGATGGCAGACTGCCTCCAGGTCAGGCTCTCTCACACAGGACCAGACTGGCTGCCCCATCTCTGACAGCTCTGGCTGTGTCACCAAGCTCAGAGCTCTTGGAGCCCTCCTTGTTCGTGGCTGCACATTGTTACCCTGCAGCAGAAAAGCACAGGGCCAGAAGATACTGCTCTCCCGCCACGTAAAACAGAGGACCATTGCCTCGGGCTATATGGCTGTTAATAATGGCAAAACCCTGACATACTTCAGAGAACTCAAACTGAGCTCCTTTTGATTTAGGCCACGCACCTGAAAGCAGAATTTTTTCATTCATCTTCCTCAAAGTGATGGTCTTGGGAACTACCTAAATAGCCCAGCTCAGGAATTTGCAGTTATCTGTAAAAAAGAACATGGTCTTTTGAAAGACCATCCTTAGAGTAATTGTTTCACTTGTAGGAAAAGCCAATGAGAAATCAAATTCAACACAGCCAGGGCAGAAGACTTGCACCTGAAGCAGACACATGTCACAGGGAAGAGGCAATGACACACCAGGGTGTTCCTTCCTACATTGCTGCTCCCTGTAGCCCCAGATGGTACAGGGATAACAGGAGCAAAGGAAGGAGCTGAACCGTGTGCTTTGTCCCAAATCTCTTCTCTAACAGCTTTGCTTGAGAGACTTCACTGTCCTTCTTGAAGCATGTTTGTTCTATGTGTTTCCATCACATTGCTTTGTCCATTCAGTCAGCTTAGAGAGACATGCACATCCTCCAGTCACAGGAAAAACTGCTGCTGGAAGAGGGTACATGTAGCCAGAAGAACTAAAGGCTCACGGATTAAAGAAACCATAAAAGCTACTTGACTTTCACTAGTTTGTGTACACTCAGGACCAGCAGCAACAGGCAGATTTACCTGGACATTCCCCTTTTCAGGATGTTCTCTAGGTGAGACAGCTGCCTGCCACTGGGACCAGCTGTAGGAGGCTCCCTCATAATGAAAAAGCAAAGCATCAGTAGGTGCTTGCCAGGCTTCTCATCACAGATACCTATGCACCATCTACAGCCACGATAAGATGTGTTTACAAATAAGAACAAACTGACAAGTGTGGGAACAGGCAATCTTCACACTCTGAAACCTGAAGTCAACTTAGTTCAGTCAAACATGGAAAAGGCAGCAGCTTTGGCACTTGGGGTAATTTCAGTGACAGACAACTGTTCTCCTTAGCTACTGGTAAATACCATCACAAATTCCTCGAGCTTTTTCCCCAGATATCAATAGCAGACTCAGTGCTGGAAAACACGACAGAGATAGAGATCAGAGGTCTATTTTTGTTTCTATGCCTTGACGCCCATGACTTTGATGGGGTAAGAATATTAACATATGATAAATGACTCTTTAATCTGTTGTAGTTATAATTCTAGAGACAGGTTCAGTGGCTTTGCTCTCAACCACAAATATTTCTGTAAAGAAACATTTGTTTTGCTGGAAAAGGGTAAGAACAAAGCAGTTTGTAAACAAAGCTGGAAAAAGAGAAATCCGTCTCCCACAAAGCTCAAAACTCCTCGAAATAACTTTCTGCAGAGAGCTACCATTACCCAGGGTGAAAAACTTCTTTAAACCCAGCAATCCTGAATTACAGAGAAATGCTCAAACAGGGCTGCACAGTACATCATCAGAACTGGTATAGCTTTTAATTTCCCACCTGATTGGGTTGAAAAGGTTCATATGTTGGAAAGTGTGGCAGGAGAAACTTACTGAAAATTGCAATCCAGGATCAGATTAAAGAGGGAGGATGATAAAGGGAAAATCTTCATAAATGAATTTCTTTATCCAGAATAAACTCAAAAGGTCCTGCGAGGGGAGGAAGGATATGTGTTTCATTAGGACAAAGAAAGTAGGAAAAACTATGCCTGAAACCTCTCCTGTGAAGAAACTCTTATAATGTGATTTCTTTAAGGGCAAAGTATTGAGATTATTTTAGATGAAATATTTTTACCTCCCAAGAAGATTAACACTGAAGTTCTGCACAGCAGTGTTGTTGCATCCATAAAACACTAACAAGCACCAAGAGAGCCTCTTAGCCCAACTCACAGTCCATACTACTGGCGTTGTCTGCTTGGGACAGAAATCACTCCCAAGAGATGAGCCAAGAGAGAGATGCTCAGCATTCTCATTCCTACAGAAGCTGAAGACATGACACGTCCTTTGCAGCCCATGACATCCTAAAGCAACACATACATTCAATTTAGAGGGAAGACAAAGGGTTGAGCCATAGGGGTACTGCTAAAATAGACAAAAAAGCAAACCCCTTTTCATGAACTTTAAAGGCCAAGTTTTTCTAGCATTATTCTAGAGAATTTCTGACTTCATCGTGTTTCTGGGGAGAGCCTGCATTGCTCTGTGCTGTGGGAAACTCCTTCTCTACCTGTGCCCCGGGTGGAGTCAGCTTGTACCCAGTTCCACCAGCAACCTGAGCAGCTCGGGGCTCTGAGCACAAAGGGACCAGCTGTTGGGTTTTGTCTCCTGAGTCTGCTCCTGTATGACCCCCATGTACACAACGACAGCCTCAGAAAAGGCACTGGGAAGGCCTTTCCTTTTTGGGGCATATTTTGCTTCAGCAGCAGAGCACAAGATTTGACACTGCACCCTGATGTAGTCCACCCTGAAGAAGCAGCTGACAGATGTCAGCTTTGGTGTTATGGGTGAAAAGCAAAGGCTCTAGGAAAGCCAAGATCCACACTACACTCTGTGTTTGTACACATCTCCTTGGATGGTCTCATACTAGCCACATGTAGTGGATGTGTACAAGGAGAAATGAAATCCTACACATCAGGGCAGTTGGTGGCTGGATCAGTGGGCTTGTTGGGAATGATTCCTGGGATTTTGAACCAGAAACAGAGAGTTCAGGTTTAACAGGGCAGCAGATCTCCATCAGGCAGCACTTCACCACAGCACAGCCCCAGCCAGTGCTCGTGCATGGCCAGGCTACCATGGAAAGGCTGCTGGAAAACAAGATGGCATGTGAGAAATGCCGAACTGAAACCAAGTAAAGGTGACAGCCATAAAAACTGAACTCTCATAAAACGCTGGCCGGAGGTGAGCACAGACCCTCCCATCTGTCTGCTGTGCACCCTGAAGGGTGGAGGCCGGGGTGACGTGCATGCCTTGGAAAGCAGCAACTTTTACACTGTTCACCCAGGAAGTTATTAACTTGCATGTTTGTGGGCAACTGCACAAGCTATTTTTGGTCATGGGACCCTGTGTAAGGAAAGGATTGCGAGGTTTTAATAATGATCTTTAGTTAACTTGGTTACCCACACAACAATGGCTTTCTGAGAGGCCAACTGCTGCGAAAAACTTGAGACAAGGCTTTACTTCCAGAGGTATTAAACTATGAAAATATCTAACCATAATAGTAAGCAGCTATAAAAAGAGCCCTGTTTATTTCACATGATTTCTTTGTATGCCACAGTGTTATGAGAATACTTCAGCTCAATGACAACATGGTAAATTGGAAAAGATTAACTATTGAAGTCAGCACTTACGCAGTTCATTTTTGTTTGGTGTTGATGATTTTTCTTCTTTCAAAACCCAAGTATTCACTAATGTCAGCAGGCACAAAACCATTTTTAAAAATTTGAATCTGCAATTAACCTGATCTTAAGGTCAACTCACGTAAGGGCCATGAAAGGAGAAACTGGCGAATAAACAGAAAGAAAAAAACTAATGCAGACTTCAATTCTGCATTGCTGTACGTCACACAGGTAGATCTGGAGCCCACATACCCAATATGAGAAATAATCTGGTATCTCACATCTCTATTATATTGCAAATTGTATCCAATAACTTTTCTGCAACAGTGGAGCATCACAGAATACCCTACAGAGAAGGTCAAATGTTGTACTACCGAGCTCTGATAGTGTCTCAGTTCATTCCTGAGAAATACCATGAGGCCTTACTGAAACCCTTTCACTATCAGGGTACATGAAGAGAAAAGGGGGAAAAAATAAAGATTGCATTTGTTTCTGGGAAGACCTGCACGGCTCTACGGAGAGGACACTTCCACCCTTGTTAATCCCAGCTTCTTAAAGCAACACTCAGTAAGATAATGAATCCTTTAAATGTTACATCGTGTGTCTTGCATTATTGTGGTGCAGCAACTCTCCACATCAAACAGTCATCAGCACTATTACAAAGTGGGCTTATAAGAGACTGGCTGAAAAGGCGCTGTGTGAAAAGAAGTGGAAAATTAAAGCTGAAGCAGTCGAAGAAAGGGCTTAATTTACTGGCATGTACAGTATGCAAATGAGATTACTCTCAGCTTAACTGCATCATTTATGTCCATAATAACGGCATCATCATTACAGGGCTCAAATTAAATTACACCATAATTAGCATATCAAAGTGATTGGTTAAAGTTTAAAACAAATACCCAATTTTGTTAATGAACAGCTGTAATTGTCATGTACACTTCAATGAAAACTCCCTAAACAAATATATGTTTTAGAACAGAGAAAGATTTTGAAGCAGACAGGTCTGTGGCAGAGGTAAATTGCCTAAAAAAGAATGACACAGACTATTCTATTAATGTTAATATATGCTCATCGTTTTCAGGTAATAAAACATTCTATCAAAACAAGCCTTCGCTTCGTATTTTTTTGCCTCTCAACTCCACCACCACACTGGCAAGTGTCAGTGGGGAGAGGTGCCCAGCCTGCCCCACGTGTGGGACATGCACAGCCCCCTCCCACACACCGAGGGAGGAGGAGGAGGAGGAGGAAGAAGAAGAAGATGAGGACGTCTCGCTAACTCTACCCTGTAGACCAGGGCTGGAGTAAGCTGATGACATGATAACACATCAGGCAGCCTACAATTCAATTTACTCTAATCTAATCACATCTACGCAGCAGTTCCAGAGGTGGAACTGCACCAGAGAAGTTTTTTGCTGTTCTCGTCTCATTAAAATAAATAGGGAGGTGGGACTGGAGGGTTTGTCACTGTCAGCCTGGCAGCCAGCAACACATTTCCAAAGATCCATCACTGCAAGTGTACACAGCAAATATACAGTTAAAACACTCCTCAGGCAGAATGAGCACTAACAGGGGAGCAGGTCTGCTCTGAGGTATTTTAACAGTGCAGGTGAGCTCTGCTATGCTTGGGGACCAGGCTGAAAGAGCCCGGTGTAACCTCACACACATGGGGTAAAATAATCCCTCTACGTTCCCAAAAATGTTTCACTGGTATACATTTGCTTATGTATTACCTAATATTGTAGGAAGCAACATAGGGACATATATTTTGTGCTAAAATTGGGAATGCACTTTCAAATATACTTAACAAGGAAATTGAATGTCTTATTAAATCCGTATTATCAAAACACTGTTCAAAAATTTAAAGAAAGTAGCTTTTCATTTTATTCATCGAGGAATCCATTAAAGCCTAAGCTCTGAAGTAGTATGTAAATTATGTGCCTTTCAAGGTAGAGCTAGGGCAAATTCACTCCATCAACTAATGATGAACCTCATTATGTGCAGGGAGTATTCATAATGAGGAAACAAGCCACCCGCCATTCCATGTTCTAACATAAATCCCTGTAAAATGTGAATATCTCCACGTCTAATTAAAGGCTACTAATTCCTATCATCCCCTACAAGGCCCAAAAAGCAAAAACCAGAAATGTGTTTAAAAAGACACCCTTTGATTTTACAAAACACATTTATTTGTGTTTACCATTAGTGAGCTGCAATGTCCTTTTTTTAAGAAAAATCAATCCCAGTTTTATAGGACAAAAGTTTGGGGATACAAAAGTTTATTTACATTATCTGACTTGGTCTTATATTTTAAAAAGCCTTTCTGATCAGCACAGGTCAGGCTGCACAGCTTATGAGAAAAATAAATTAAAAGGCAGAGAAAAAAAACTCCAGTAATATGTGAGAAATAATATTTTAGCAAGGGGAGAAGGAAAAAAAAAAAAGAGAAGAATAGCTATGCTATCCAGGTTTGCTCTGGAACTGAGACTTCCTAAAGAAAAAATAAATCTAGAGATCCCATATTAACTGGGGAAAGCAGGCAGCAGAGACAGGAAGAAGGAGAGCCAATTAAGCAACCAAGTACACAACAGGTATTTAAAAGATTTTTTGAATGATACTCAATTTAGGAAGAAGCTGCTTCCCTCCCAAAATCCCATAAGAATTAGGGATTGAAGACAACGCTGCTTAATGCAGGCTGGAAGAAAAGTGCTCTTCCACAGACTTACCTAGATTTTATATTTATACCTACAAGCGCAGCGTCCGCTCCTACGATCAAAACCACATTTCTTATTAAGTTACATAATACCCATCCTATGCATCGCCGTGAATTCATTTGGTCCTGCACTGAATTATGGATTTGCTCTCTGTACTTCCCGGCACAGAAGTGGACAGGTTTGCCGACTCCCCTGAACGGAAGACGCATCACTGTTTCTTTTTCACTGCTCTGTATTAATATTTTCCTACGTGTTCAAAACAAACCGAGAAGCACAGCAAAACCTGAGAGTGTTTCAGTTCGGAGGAGAAGAAAAGCATCCACTGAAGCTGAGCAACATATAGGCTTAAAAAAGCATTTAAAAAAAAAAAAGAAAAATGATGGCATAAAGGGCTGGTTTAAGCAATGTGATAACTCCTTGCAGGGCAGGGAAGCACTTGAACAGTCGCAGAAAAGGCTGTGGTACCTTCAGATTATGTCAACCGAAAAGTTGAAATCCTCGTGTAAAAATACCCCGCACGTTTCATCCCTAGAAAAGCTTATTTAGAATTCATAGAAATTCATAGCCGCTAAGAGGAATATGTGCTCATAAAAATCACAAACGCAAAAAAAAAAAAAGGGGGGGGGGGG
>JAHLSL010000043.1:3838181-3865866 GCA_025920805.1 Petroica traversi | reverse complement strand
GGGAAAGGGGGGGAGAGCACTTTTTAATATCCAAATAAAGACATGTCAGTTTAATAATTGGGGGAAAAAATACAATAACGTTCACAAGCATTGCCGAGACCCACAGCAGAAGAAGGGGGTTAGTGGGGACGGGAAGGACAGACACTGAAACTGCAATTTTGAAAGCAGGGGTCAAGAAGAGTAGAAAAGTCCGGTCGTGTTTTGCACAATCGCAGCGAGCTGGTGGGATGAGCTAAGTTGTGCAAACCCCTGCAAGTCTGCTGGCTTTAAAGCTTTGAAAACGCTGCTTTTACAGGATAAAGCACTTTAAGCAAATTGTAAAATGCAGGTGTCAAGTTAGTCGGTTTAATCAGAAACAGAGGTCGGAGCAGCCGCCATGCAAAGGGTCCCCTACCAGCACAGTGGAGAGAAAAGTTCTGCAGCAAGAAAACACTATAAGTCAAACAAGATTATTTTAATGCCTGAATTCCACGTCCTAAGCAAATCACCAAGAACAACAAGTGTAGCATCTCCTCGCACCGAGGGACGAGGCAGCCGCTGGCGAGCGCTGCCTGCCGAGGCTCAGCACTCCAGCCAGCCTGCGAGGGGATCACAGCTAGAAGATGAAACAAGTTTACACGCCTGGGTGAGGGCGGATGGGGGCAGCTCTCTGGTACAACAGTCCAACGGGAGCTGTCGAGCTGTTCGCACCACCAGCGAGCATCCTCCGTCAAGCAACAGCCGGCAACATGGGAAGGGCTGACCGGAGAGCAGGGATGCTCTGCCCGTACCAGGCACGGCCGTGATAAGACACAGCACGAGGAGAGGTTGAAGGTGGATAGGCAAACAAAGTTGCTATGAGATCACGCACTCAAATTAGAACAAAGGCAACGTTCCTCTGACAGATATGATGCGCGCTTACCCTGCCAAGTTCGCGTGTACTCGGCTAATCCGCAGCAATCAGAACATCAGTGTTGACATCTAATGGTACCTACAAGCATCTCTCTGCCTTTCCACATGGCGTAACCCTGCTCCGTTAACACGCTTTAAATTTTTCAACCATCTTGTTTAACCTAAACATCTATGAAATTACACAGCGCGTTACTCATCCGTGCTGGGTGTGCGACCCCGCCTCCCCCCCAACAAAAATAAAAAGTTAACACGCTGATACCAAAATCAATAAATCACACGACCAAGTAGCAGTTCAAAAGTTCAAAGACATGATGGCCAGTTCACTACGTCGCAGCACTCAACCAATAATAACTTGACTCCATCACTCCTCATAGTATAGACAATTTCATGGCATCATTTTCATTAGCCTGTCTCACTGAAAATTGCTAGCTATTTATGTATACGCTAAAATAAATTAGCCATTTCATCGAGCACCGTGATTCTTATAAAATACATTAACACAATACTCAATTTTCCAGTTGGAGTAAATAAATAAATCAATAAATTCAATACAGAGTAATTTTTATTTTTTTCTATTGTGGAGCTTCAGCTCTCAGCATAAGTGTTTTTATTGGGTTTATTTGTTTCAATAAAAATTGAAATGGGCCAGTGATCTTAGCAGTAAGATCTGGGGGAACAAAAACAACCCAGCCCTATCTAATAATAAGAAAGTATGCTGTGCAGTTCAGCCAACTGGTAATACATAATTTTTGGTCAAAAATAATTTTCATTATAGTTATTAAACTGACACTCAATCTTGAAGGGTTCTTCTCTCCCTTCATGCATTCCCCAGCCCAGCAAGAAACCCCTGGGCTCCCTTGGAGTGGGTTCTGATCCTTCCCAGCCCATCCTGCTGGGCTGTGGGCAGCCCCATACCACCTTGGACCTTCCATGGAGAAAACTGGCAGGAAAACGTTACCAGCACTCATGTTCACTATTTTTAAGCACTCACAGAGTACAAGATCATCCTTTGATATCAAGGATGAGGCAAAACAGGAGGATGACAAAATGTAGAAGAGTTCATGAACACCCCAAGAATTTGATCCTTGAAGGGGGCCGTTGTGTCTGGCCCTTTAGGGCTGTGTTGCCCTGTAAGCCGTGGCCAGTAGATCACAGGCTTAGGTGGTGACATCCTACAGTGCAACTCAGGGCATCCTTTGGGGACATCATTTGTGGCTTATGCTCTAGAGAGGTGCACCCAAGGAGTCCATCCCCCTGCCTTGGTTCAAACACTCATCAGGTCAAGGGCTGAGCAATGGGATGATTCAGAATTTGGCCCTGCAAAACGCTCACACATAGACAAGAACTTTGAGTGCCTTGGTCCTCCTGCTACTGTAACCTCAGAGCAAAGGACGAGACCCACCAAGCCCCCCCAGCAGCCTCCTCATCCTTTAACACAGCACTTCACAGCCTCCACCTGCTCAGCAATGAGGACAAGAACCTATAAAGAACCAAAACCAAATAAAATATACCCCTTGTGACATGAATCCAGTCTTGGCAGTGAAGAAAACAAATGCGTTAACTAACTCACAACATCTAAGCCTGTAATGGTTCAACATAATTCCTTTAGAAAGGCAGGATGTGAATAGCACACTTTGCAAACTGCTTGGTGCTAACAGAAGGGTACTTTTTGTTCATATTCACTCTTTAACCTAATCAGAAGAAAAGTAAATATCAGGTCCCAATTTTAATGACTGACTATAAATAAAAGCTTTTATGCAAAATGCACGGTTTGCAAAGATAACGATTTTAAGGATGATGTCACTAGTGACCTACTGAACTACATGGCACATGTCAGACAGACGTCTGTTCCTTAAATTGCAGTAATAAATTAGTAGCCACAGAATCTCTTCTGTTAAGAAAACGTGAAGCTTTTTTATTCAGATAAAGGTTTAACAACTGTTTCAGTTTAAGTTCATGAGTTAAGGTTACTATTGATGGGGGGACCAATGCAGGCCCAGCTTCATCTCCCTCTTCTTTTACCCCAAGAGGATCCAAGACTGACACACATGGGACATTTTCCTCTAACTTTACACTGATTCAACTATTAGCATTTTAAAATATTATACTTGCATACTTGCACAGATATCGCCACTAACACCACCCAACATACCATGTCCCATCTCAATTACCTTGTTTTCAGTGAATTTGACAAATTTTAGCCATTTGCACTCAACTCTGCCCTTGCTGAGCGTTCTGCCACAGTCTGAATTCTTGCCAATAAAAAAATTAAAAATAAATAAATAAATAAGTAAATCAATAAATAAATCCAAAACTCCTGAGGGTACTTCTGAAAACAAGGAACATTACTGATCTACCACAGTGAGCAGCCCCAATCACCACTTCTCTGAGATGTCACCGAGCTCCCACGTGCTGGAGCACAGACACGAAAACAGGCAGGTAAAAACTTCAGTGGGAGGCAGGGGGGTGACACCATTCCCCACCTACTGCCTCGTCCTCTTCCTCTCTGCCCCCCAGCAGGGGTACAGGAAGCCACCTGATTTGAATAGAGAGGAGACATGGCCAGCTCGGAAGCAGGAAAACGAGCAGACAGGGACAAGAGAGCCAGAGAAATGAACCATGACTGCCTCAGCATGTCACCTATCTCATACTGAGGGTTGCTTACTTTTTTTGGCCATTACAGGGAAACTACAGGGTTTAGTTCAGTTTGGAGCATTTTTGGAGACCTGTAGCTTGGCCAGTCTGAGATCAAGATGTGCAGGTATATCCAAAACAAAATCCTGGACTTAAGCGTGACCTCCCTCCCCATTTCTACATTTTATCTCTAAAACATGGAAAATCCTAAGACTGCTTGGCTAACTGGTGTTTTGTGTTCTCACTCAGCCAAGCAACATGTATTTCACTAATCCTTTTCTGAGAAAGAGCTGCCAAGGCCTTCGTGGAAAGTTCTGGACATAGAAAACTTCAGCTGAACTAGATTGGCTTTTAGTCATACTTTTCAGTGGGAGGTGTGGGTCTCTACTCTAGAAGTGTTTTGCTTTACAGTAGAAGCAACTTGGGCCACTTCTTTGTGGAATGAAAGTAGAAATTGCTTTTTTTTTCTAATGCTATTTTTGCTGGTTTCCCATGAAACACCAACTTTGTTTTCTCCCCTATCATCCCATGCACAGCACTGGTAAAAAAACTTTATGCAAAAAAAAAAACAAAACAAAAAAAAACCAAAAAAACCCAAACCAAACACAAAAAACACCAAAACACAATGTGCAACAGAACAATGTAATGAGCCCCATACAGGAGGGAGTAATTCACTGCCAAGGCTTTCCAAACCTGACTAATGGGAGCACGGCCTTTAGCAAACAAAGGCATGTTGCATTTTTTTCCTTTCAAATCCCAAAAATCAACCCCTCTGCCTGTTGCTGGGAAGGGAAGGGAAGAGGGAAGGGAAGGGAAAGGAAGGGAAGGGCCTGTGGTGCTGCCAGGCTGTGTGGAGACTCTCTGCTCCAATGCTCACAAAGATTTCTCACTGGGCAGAGCTCCGGAGGAGCCTGAGCTTATGATAAGCAACGGCATACTTAACAGTTACATGTTACCGTTCATGATAATGCAATATTTCATTTGGGTGATTTAGAAGTCCCTCTTGACCAACTTACAGTGAGACACCAAACGCTTCATCAATCACAACCATTTTTATTCACAATCCAGTGCAAAAAACTACAGGGAGAGTTGAATTTTCAGCAACTCATTGGGGAGGGGATTGCTACTAGCTCTGAAAATCCTCCTATCTCACCAATTTTTATGTTAGATTCAAATATATTTTCTTTCTAAGCAGCATTCCATTTTCCTGCCTCTCTCTGCCGCCTTTCTTATCATGGCAGGGTGAAAGAGTATCCAATTTAATATCTGTTTTGCAGGACAGGAGATTTTTTTTTCATATCTTATGCACTAAGGAAAGCTGCAGGGGATGGCTTAGCAGACTGAGCATCACGTTTTAAATACCTAGACTCCCTGGAACCACAGATCCCATCAGGTCGACTGAGCCCTTCATGTTTCTGGGGTAGATAAATTAAGTGTCACGCTGTTTACTTTGTGGGGATCTGTTCGATGAGGCCTCTGCAGTAAAGGTCCTGTCTGGTCTGCATGGAGCTGAAGGTTAAAGTCTCGTGGTTAAGACACAGCACCAGGTGCCACCTTGATCTCGCTAACTCTAATGACGATTCTGCATTTTCTGTTAAGAGAGACAATCCAGGGATCTGCTCCCAAAACTTGCTTTAACATTACTGGGTGACTGCAAATTATTCAACTGCTTACCGGCCTCCGTTTTGGTGACTGTTAAACGGAAAAAAAATACATCTACACCTCTCAGATGTTTAATTCATAAGTTATACAAAACTGTCAGATCTATGGATGACAGAAGAGAGATATTCATCATTTTTACAGCCTGATTTCTGTGGTTAGAGGTAACCCTATGTTTCTACAAAGTCATACCCCCTTCCCACTCCACCACACAGAAGCAGTGGCTGAGCCCATTGACATTAATGGCTCACAACAGAAGCCTTTTAGAAAAAAATCACTGGAGAGGAGTAGTACAAAATAATCAGGAAAGACAAAATGTTAATAATAAAAAGAATCACAAAAGTCCCAGCTTTGATGGCCAGTGTAGTGACATGCATCCATCCTCACAAATGCAAAAACCTCCTTAAACCCAGACACCTCAGAGAGGTCACTTTATCTCCAAAAGGTCTGGTTCATGGAGAACAGACTCAGTGTTGAAGAAAACAGGATGCTTTGAGAAGAGCAGCTGTAAATATGCACTTGGAACCTGTTCCTGGCCTTACTCTTAGCTTTGCAGCTGCTGTTATTTTACTGGATTTAGCTACACAGAAGATTCTGGGAAAGGTGGGTGAAGGGAAATAAAATGCAACGATAGGAAAAAGAAAGTACAGTTCTTCAAAATAATTTCCCTTCAAGAAATTAAGAAGAAAAAATATTTCCTTTTTTATTGGTTAGGAAAAGGACGGTCTTTTGATTAGTTTTCACAACAGCTGACAGTACACCTGCTTTGGGTACCAGAAATATTCATTATCACTCTTAAAGTGTGCGGTACAATGACGTACCAGAGGTTAAATGTGGCTGTTGGCTGTACTGGCTGCAATTCCTTCTCAGGTGGCTTAGCACAACTCCCAGATTTTTCTTCCCAAACTACCAAAGAACTTGCTGGAGCTCCAGCCTACAGACATTACTGGGATTAAGTAAAAGAGATAAGAAAGACTCTTTCAGCTCTATTTACACATAGCTACATTCAAACTGGTTTTTAATGGAGTTTGGCTACCAGAGGACAGTGTATCAAACTGATTTTTGAAAACAGCTCATATTGAATCTAAGACATCCAATGTTGCAAAGATATTAGTTGTATTGCAGAGGGGGAAACTCCATCAAGAAAAGGAACCAGACAAATAACACTGGGTTTGGCCTGGTTTTACTGCTGTGTTTGGTGCATTTGTTTTTAGAGGCAGGGCAAAGAACCTTAGACATGGTAGTCAAGATATTCCCTGTCAGACCGGACCAGACCAGACCAGACCAAACCAAACCAAATTCAAGCCAACCAGCAGAATCTGCTACAAAGAACATGGATTTTGCCCTAAATCCATCTATTGATCCTGGAATCTCCGTGTCCATAAGTTTTCAGTGCCTTGGTTAAGCATGTGGAGGTCTGTCCTACATACTTGAGCTCTGGCAAGGGACAGAGCTAAAGGGAAAAAAAGCAAGGCAAGTCAGGGGACGACTGTGCAGTAAAACTGAACCAATCAGAACAGCTTTTCCTCCAGAACTACTTTGAAATAATACAGCACCTGGTTAGCTCTCACTTTAAAGTCAGTTGAACAAGAACATAAACTCCTGACCAAAGTCCTGTCCCCTGCAAAGCCCTTGCAAGGTGGCTGTCTGGCAGGTGTGTCTCCAGACTCCCAGAGCATCATAAAATCCTTAAGGAAAAGGGGTGAGAGCAAGAAGATGGGGTGCACTGCTCTATGGCCCCAGGGACACAGAGTCAGCCTCGGAGCTCAGCCCTTCCATCCTCCTCAGCTCAGTCTAACGAGATTCCCTCCATATTCCTATCTGCCCTCTTTGTGCTCTTCGCTGAGCAAAACACAACCAGCCCAAAGAGGTGCCAGCTGCCCGAGGCACCAGCAGCTCTTTTATCAAACAGGCAAAGCCTTCATGTCCAGCACGTCCCCAAATGCACTGAACCGCGCCCAGAGAACCCGGCCACAGGTCCCAGCTCAGGGAGTGAAGCAGAAAAGAAAATCATTGGCCTTGACTCCAAGCTCCTGTTTCAGTGCTTCGAGTCACTCGTGGTCAGCAAGGAGGCTTTGGGATGTGCTGGTGTGCTCAAATGGAAAAAGTTGGAATGAAAAACAGGAGTCAGGGCCGTGCCTCCTGCTATCCCGAGGGTGAGCCAGGGTGCTGCCCTGGCAGTGGGCTCCCAACAGGGCTCTTTGATGGCTGATCACACCCGCTACTTCAAATCAACAAGCAAACCAAAGTGAGAAATGGAAAGGACAAGGTGAATTGTAGATGAAAGTAAAATATCCCTCTATCAGCTCTGAGGGGTAAAGGATGAAACAGGATGAAACTGGTTTTGGTTAAAGCTGTAAAAGAATGGCAGGGAGAGAGCACTTACAGAGAAATGTATTTTCATGTAAACTTTTATGCGCCCATCCCTTGTAGCTGGACATCAGGGAGGATGTTAATAAACATCATCAGGGGGAGAAAAACACAGTAAAAAAAGAAAATCAGACTACAAACCCATCTTTTCCAAGATGTTCAAAATAGCTTTGCAGCTATATACTGCAGGGAGCCGAGCACACTCGGATACAAGTTTGCATCTTAAACGTAAGCGCACATACATACAAACAAGGTTTTGCAGATATTTGTTAGCTGTACTACAAGATTTTCCAGGGCTGGTGCTGCAGCTTATGTTACCGTGCTTTTATATAGCTGCAGATCAGCCCCCTAAGAAGCAGCCTTGGAGAGAAGCTGAAATAGTGACAGTTTGTGTTGCTGGGGATATTTCTGAGACGCAGTTGCTGTTTACTGTGTTTCTATTTCCAATCAAGCTGCAAAGTCCACCCATAAAACATGAGGAGGCATTTCTCTGGGTGTGGGACAGTGCAACACGCACACAAGGAGCACCAGCTCTTCAGCTGCTTCACCTAAATACTCTTAGCCCTTTCTGCAGCAGAGCATTTGGCCCATGAAGTAGAAAACTATAGCCAAAGTCCCCAGTTACAAAGCTTCTCTCAGTATATATTTATGCACAAAGCTCAAATAATTTAATACCACGCCTCACTAATCATGTGAATGCACAATTCTTGCAGGGGCAAATGGTTCTTTTATCTCGTGCACCTCTTGCTCTTGGCTGGAAAAGGTGCCTCAGAATCTTATTGGCACTTTTAAAGGTGGCACCTACCTATCTGTGGCATATGCAGTCCAATGTGATTCACTGTAGGCTCCCCAGAACAGATTAACCCACCCTACAAGGAGTCAAAAACTAGTCCTAATGATGGCAATTCACAGCAGGTGGCCAGCTGGACAACTTCCTTCCACTTCAGAGGGAAATTAGGTGATACACCCTGGAGTATGTTTTCCTTGTTACACTCTTGTTACCCTGTTAATGCTATTGATTGTACAAAGTGTAAGAAAAATGCTACAACACCTAAAACAAAGGAAAATTGGTCAGGAATATGCAAAAGCATATGCAAATGGAATCTAAAGAGCATTTCAACATAACACAGTTTTCTTCCTTACTCCCTTCTTTGCCTAAAAGCAAGAGGCGTGCAGGATTGCAAAAACATACAGTTTGCCAACAAATGTACAAACTACAGATCATGAAAAATAGTGAAATGGAGACCCAAAATTCAAGGCCAGTACAAGTTCATAATATGAACTGGAGATCAGAAAACTGGCTCCTGAAGTAAGAAAAAAAAGAACATCAATTCAATTTTTTTCTAAGGAAACCATTTCCTACCAACTTTGAAAACAAGAATGCCTACAGTGATCTGGGCTCTCTGTGATGGTTTTGGCCTGGCTCCCTTGCCCCTCCTCAGCTGTGTGGTCAAATGTGAGTCTAACCATGAGATTCAGAGAGTTGTGTTCTTCTTAAGCTTCTACTTCATGCTTCCAACTTTAGACTGCAGTAAAACCAGAATTTTCCCTTATTCTTCATTACTTCTAAGGTGAGAGTTTACATTTCAGTCCATATCTGTGAAACCTGACTACTGCAGAAGCACAGCACTGAGTTAATAAACTGGGGTTTAGCCTTTTTCTGCTTTTCCTTTGATTTTTAACTTATTTTTTAGAGCCATTACAACAGCAGCTTAATGGCTCCAAAAGTGCTCTTGCCACAATTTTGATGCCCAGACACAAAATGAAGTACAGAGGTGATCTCTTGGATGCAGGATTTGCAACGGCAACTTGCCATCACCCGTTGTGGTGGGGCAGCATCATGACTAATTATTACCTTCATTAAACACCCAGTGGCAAGTCCATGCTGTCACCACGTCCCACCAACGCTCGTGAGCATGAAGAGAGATGGGGTGAGAACTGAAAGAGCCTTGACTGGTCCTGAAAAACTGTTCTCCTTCCAACCAGCTGCTCTTCCAAGCCACAGGACGCTTTCCAGAGTGGTTATGAGCTCCACCTCAGTCTGGGCTGGTCAAGATGAATCTTGCCTTTGAGCAAGCAAGAAAAATTCACAAGGGAGAAAATCAGATTTGGAAACTAAGCGTTTTGTAATCTCCTGCCATGCAATTTGGCTTGCAGGCAAACTTCCAACCCTTTCAGTAGCAAAAAACCAGACAAATACACTGTCTTCTCCCATCTCCTGGTATTAAGGCCAGAGTGTGATGCGATACCACACACATTTAAAAAAACTATATGAGCACCCATGCACGGTGGTAGAGGAGACAGCAAACAGACCACATGGAATAAAACAGAGCCAAAATAACCACCTCTGTTACACAAATTTATCTCCTCCTGCTCTCTCGCCAAACTGGACATGGCTTTCCTGGCAGAAGGAGCACCTGGATGAACTGTGGTACTGCTGCTGCTGAGGTGACTCTGTGCAGCAGGAGAGCCTGGAGCACCCAGCCTTTGGCCAAAGAAGGGCATGAGACAAGGAAAAAAAGGAACAGCATCAAAGCCAACCAGCAGTGCTGAGCATACGGCTAGCTCTGGGTATGACCGGGTTATTGCACTGCTCTTATCAGCACACACGAGTTCAAGGTCAGCCTTGATGCACTTACTGAAAACTGACACTGCCTGTGTCCTGCAGTCAGCACGGCTTCAAACCAAGGCTCCCAGTTATTAGCAGTTATTTTGTTTATTATCGCGGGTCCTCAGGACAAACAAAAAAAGGAGCCCCATTGTGCGTGGCGTCGTACAGAAATGCTTAATTGGCCTCTTCGTAGGTTGTTCCCTTCAGCTTCTTTTAAACAAGATATTTTCAAATGTAAATAAATTCAAATTTCAGAATTCCAGAAATCAGTTCCCTGAAATTTGCATGCGTAAACACTTAATGCCAATTTGCCTTCCCAAATTTCAGCTGTACAAAAAAACACTTCACTCTTTTATTTTAAGAAAAAATTTTATTCTAAAATATTGGTCCTCGGAATGTAAACAGATTTTTGTCATACATTCAAAGGCTGGATTTAAGCACAAATTTTCTCTGAACTACGTGAAAGTTGCAAAATCATTGGTTTTCTGTTGTTTCTCTCCTCAAACTACAGTATTTATATATCAACAACATAAACGACAAATGTACAGAAATATTCACAATTGGAAAAACAAATGAAGAGCTGAGTTTTACCCAATAAAAACTGATCTGTGAAATGTGAAGCCATGCTGCAATCTCATTGAGTTCGGCAGAATAATGGAACCAGCTCATAGCCACGTAAGTGGAGTACCAACAGTGTCACAGAAGTAAATGCAGAAAAAGACCAACAAAATTTGTGAAGGAAAAGGAAATACTCAGAATTTCCTCCTTCTCTGGAGGTATCTGGTCATGTACTTTCTTAGATATGCCAAGGTAGCTGTACCACTGTTCCAGTCTCCTGTACCAACACTCGCTAAATTCCAAAGGGGGAAGAAGAAAGGCAAGAGGAAGGCAGCTCATCCTTCCAAGAGTCACCCACCCACAGTACCAAATCTCCCCAAGCTGTCAGCAGATAGATCCTAAGGATCATTCGTTGAAAGCATTTCATGACCATTTTGAAATGCAAATACTTTGCGCTGAGTCTCCACCTCAGGTTTGTACCAATAATTCAGAGTCACCAGCTATTACATCTTATTATCTAACCCTTCAGACTCTGCTTTCTTTCTTTTTACTCTTACTGTTCACTGATGTTTCCATTCACCTTTGAAGATGCCTGTTTAATTTAGCTGGGTTTTCAGACCACACTGTGGATTACATTTCCCACAAGCTTATTCCAGCAATTTCTTGGCAATAAATGATATTTGGATACCCCACAGAAACCCCACATCAAATATTGATTACTGTTATTTCCATTACCAGAGGCTAAACCAGTTAGGTCCTAAGGGCAAATTAAAGAGCTTGCTTCCAAGTTCTGGTCCTTTAGAGGAAGGATGTAACTATTCTCCATAACAAGGAAGATGCTGACACAAAAGCAAATAATTGCTCTAAAAATGGTTCATTCTTTGGCATGGTTAAATAAAGAAAATATAGTAAACTACTCTGCATGCAGAGGCTAAAATCAATATAGTTTCCATTCAGGCAATAAAAATTATAGCATATTGCTTTAGATATGAAGATACTCTTCATTTAAGGTGGAGTTTCCGCAATTCCCTGCTGAATACCCAGCTCTGCTGCATGCACCTCTCTATAGCACTCAGCAATCTCTGCTTGACATTAGTACTAAACAATATTCATTAAGAGCATAACACTAAAGTGCAACATGTAAGTAAATCAAACTCTCAATGCTCTATTTTACAAATTTCATGGGCCACTGGGGATAATTAAAAGGGTAATTATACAAAGTTGGTGCAGTTTTGAGACTCAAATGACATTTTCTGCTTTAAAGCACTTGATAATCTGGTATTTTTCAACTAAGACAGGTTTTTGTACTTTGATGGTCGAACAGCATAAACAAACAGGAATTGTTTTTAAGGCATTTCAATTCTGTTTTCTTTCCCTCTTTCTCCACACTGTTTTTCTTGATCAATACCACTCACTACTTACTCCTAAAAGCCCCATATTATCAAGAAAAGTGAGACCTTTGGAAAAAAATAAATCCCTGATCACCATAAAATGCCACTGAGTCTCAAGTCCGGTTTAAAGTGCAGCTCTGAACAAAAATGGCATTGCTTTGGGTGTTTACAGCGCTGGAGCACTGTTTGGTTTGTCACTGTGTTTAACCACTGCTCTAAAGCCAGCAAAGTACATTACTGGTAGTAACAGCTCATGAAAAATACAGCGAAGAAACTGCTAGTGGCAGAAGCATTTAACTTTCTTGTTAGCAGCCTCCCCCATGTGGCACTTTAGCACCAGCAAGTTGTTTATTATGTTCTGTGCCAGGCAAAACTGATTAAATGGGGCTCTTAAGAATCAAAGCGTTATAAATTCATGGAAATACAGCAAGCAATAAATTCCATGGAATTAAAAGCTTACTAGTGCTATTAGCATTTCAGGGTGTTTGCATTGTTAATAGTGATGTACAAAAATGATGTTCCTATAAGACAAGGCAAACCAACAGAACATATGCTTTAGTTGCTACATTTTTATACCATGTCATCATCAATGCCAATTTTTTCCCCCCAAAAAAACCTAAAAAGCTCATTAATGTTTTAAGGAAAAAACTGAACCAAAGATCTGTAGACCAAGGATTTACATCCCTAGTTAAAGAAAAGTATTATGTGGGAAACATAACTGTGCTGTGACTCTGTGGAAGAGCAAGAGATGGATTCCCTGGAGCAGAGCTGGGGAGGAGGGAGAAGGGGCAAGGCAGGGTGACTTTGGTGACACTACAGGGACACAGTATAACACAACTCGCTAACAATTTAATAAGTGAACTCGATGCATAGTAATTCATAATACCAAAAAGAAAGGGCAATGTCGTCTGACCTGGTGGTCAGTAAATCTGTCAACAGCTCTCCAAAGAGACATCTTTACTCCGGGTCGCTCTATCATCATTCCATGGGAATGACTCTGCTGGCAGGTGAGTAACTTCTCCATCATTACTGCAGAGCTCCATGTGAAACACGAGCCCAAGCTGGGATGAGGCCTTCCCTGATGCCCATCTGTTTGCAGGTAGCTGATAACTTTGTAAATGGAATTCCTTTCAAGCGGAAACTTGGTAAAGAAACTGCTTTAGGTGTGTGGCTGAGCAGGAGGGGAATGGGACACCTTTCCAAAACTGCAAAAAAATAGGCCTTGCAGGGTTGGTTTGGTTTGTTGTTGCGTTTTGGGAGAGTTTTTTTGCTTTTGATTTGTTCTAATTTTATTTTTTTTAAAGGAACAATTTGTACCTTTCTGAGCTGCCTGAGCACACAGCGGCCAGATAACCTAACCTGCAATGTCCCTCTGGAGGGCAAGGGGCAAATCTGGCTCTTGTTGCAGACAGGAAAATCAAATCACCACCTTGTTGCCACAGTTAAGGTCTGACATAGGATAAAGAGCATATTCTGGATGGTACATCATGCACAGCTGGCAGAGTGCAAAGTAAAAAATAATCCCAAGAAGGCTTTGTCCAGAACAAACAGTCCCCATGCCATGGAGTGAGTCAGCTGCAGGGGTAGGAAACGAACCCCAAATCCTGTCTCGTGGGCTCAAGCTCTGTGCAAAGGACACATTAACAAGGAAAACCCTCTCCCAAGATTGAGGGGCTTGACATTTTGTTTGCCTCAAGCAAAACAAAACAAAGCAGTAGGTTTTTAACTGCTCAGAGGCATGCTGTCCTTTTGATGTATGCATGTCCTGGCAGTCACACATCTGCATCAGGAGAGAAATAGCCCAGTTTTTTTGGCAGTTATTTAGTCCTTTTCATCTGAAAGTTGAAAATGCACCACCGGTGAACCTTTGCTGCTCTGGGTTCTGCATATAAAAAGCAGCTGCTGAATACATGCAGGGAGTGAGGGCTTTTTCTTAATGTTTGAACAGTTCCAAGTTCAAACCCATTAAAGTCCAGGTCACACCGGGATCATGTCACTGTTAATGCATCCAGTTACACGCTGAGGGAAACCCAATATAAAACCATGATAAACTCTAGTTCTCCTGCAGAGATACTCTAAGGTCTTGCCCAGATGATGCCACAGATCGCTCTTCATGGGCGGTGACCAGACAGGATGTCAATGTCAGAGGACAAGTCTCTCTACAGTTGTTTTTAAAAGAGTCTCCTCAAATGTCCACCAAGCTTGTTGGAAACTTTTTCCTTCCCTCTTCCTGGGGGAAGAACTCACTCTCCTACTGATGTTTCCTCTTACACATCACAGGTTCCTCCCACAGTACCAGCAGCCCACCCACTGCTGTGCTTCAGAATGAACACCCCTAAAGGAGGATGCTCCTCCTTTTGGGGACCAATCCTTTCTGCAAGTGGGCACAGTCCCATTTGTTCTCAGGGGACTTCACACCTGGCCAGGTGTGCTGCCCCAGGCATGGCAGCAGCAGGGGAACAGGAGACTTGGGACAGCTACAGCCCCAGGCACCTGTGGAGACACTCCAGGACCTAAACTCTGCAGATACCTGGTACCTCATCAAACAGCTGGTTCAGCCCTACTCTCTTGCTAAGAGGGTAATTGGCAGCTTCTGGCAGGGCAGCCTCAAAGACAGGTTCCTCAAGTGATGGAGTACAAGTGACACTGGGATGGGGAAGGTAGCACAGCACCCACAGCACAGCCCTGTCACTGCAGGACTCCAGCATCAGCTTCAAACACAGCCAGGTCTAATAAACCAAACTATTTACCCAGCTCCTCTCTGAGCTTTCCACCCTAACTGTGCTGGAAAAGAGGAAAAGGACTTTACTGGACTTTTGCACCTTATCAAGTATCTGGAAAAGCTGATGGCTGACCTGGATGCATTTCAAGGCGAGTTAACCATGGCAGTTCATGGAGCAGCATTGCTCCAGCTGGCCTGCAGATCATGAACACAGGACACAAATTTTGGGGAGATTTAGCATGCACACACCATACACATGAGATTTACACCATGCCCGTGCTGGATTTGCACTGTCCTTCTTGCAGTTTTCCGAAACTTACTGCAGGGTTAAGAAAAGGGAAAGAATCATGGATGGTCTCAGAGATTCAAGATGTGTAATTTTTTAAAAACTAATAACTTTATTACTAAAATTCAAATTGTCTTTTTTAAAAAAATTGCCTTGTGCACTTGAGTCTCATTGAGGAGAAACTTTAAAAAGCCAGTCTGCATTTTTAAACTATATTCTCTTGGATAGTCACCATTCCAAAGAAGAACAGACCAGACTCTCCTTTTAATTACATCAGTAAAAATCCAGGTAATTCTTTCCATTTTAACGAATATTTTGACTGATTAGTATCTTTTTTTTTTTCTCCCAAAACGTATTTATCTGCTGTGAAATCAAAGGCAGAAATGAACTGGTTTAAGCACAGCAGAGAGTAAATAGCAGGTTTGGAACCTTGCAGCCTTACCCTGGCAATTTGTCTCTTATAATTGACTCAGTAGACATGCTTACAATTTCTTACAACTTTTACAAGACCTCCTGTGGGCTTATTTTAACGTTCTCCAAAACTGAGCTCAAAGCTTTGGACTCTCTAAGCAAGTAACCCCAAAAGCAATCATCTTTCCCTCCTTAGGAAACAAAAAAAAGGAAGCGAACAATGAAACCACATTTTTCTT
This sequence comes from Petroica traversi, assembly GCA_025920805.1. Lineage (NCBI taxonomy): Eukaryota > Metazoa > Chordata > Aves > Passeriformes > Petroicidae > Petroica > Petroica traversi. The sequence goes on along the minus strand of JAHLSL010000043.1, from coordinate 3,850,094 downwards.
CCTGGATATTGGATCTTAAAAAGGATCAAAGATGCAAACAAGTTTGCACTGTTTCAGAGATAATTTTTCTGGTTTTTTTTTCAATAATCACATTTCAAATAATGCTCAGTTTGCATTCACTAAATCTTTAGAAGCAAAATTTTCCCAATAAAATTCCCTTTCCCAATTACTGGAAAAAAATTTAAACGGAGAAAGATGACGGCAATAAAACAAACACAAACCAACTAAAAAGGGGTTAAAAAGTCCCCCAACCCTCAAAAAAAGGAAATGCTCTCATTGGCCTAATTATTGATTTATGCTGTTGTTAGTTTTTAAATGTAGCACTTTCTGTTTCTAAGATCTTCACAGACAATTACTAATGTCACAGCTCTGTGGCCCTGTTCCATTGGTGGAAGTGCCCCAGGAGCAGGAAATGCTGTGCCCTTCCACAGACATTTCCTTCCAATGCTGGGATCCACTAACCCTTAATAAATCAGAGGATTAGATGAAACACTTGTATTACAACTAATAAAGTTAAACACAGGGGCTATCAAAACTAACAAAAAGGCTAGGACAGGAGAAGAAAGTAGAAATATTAGTCAAAAGATGCCAATTTATCCTTTTTTTTTTAAAGGGGGTAACAATTCTACCTCTTGAAAAAAAAACCCAACAAAAACAAAACCAGATCATCATATTTCAACAGAAATCTATTTTGAAAAGACATATTATAAACTTAGATATTAATGGTTTGCAATGGAAATGACGTCAGAGTCTTAGTTACAAATGTCCAAATGTTTGTGCTACCCTACTAAAAAAATAAACAGTGAACTCAGAGTTAGAAATGACCAGTTTGAGCAATTAAGCAATATTACGCAAAACACACTGAGAAGTATAGGGCCAGCAGAGGTGGGAGAGCTACAAATTAAAATTCACAGAGTGCTCTGGGAGAAACACTGAACAATTAAACATCTCAGAGGAGGTGTCTGAAGTTCCTGCCATTATCTGAGTGAAAAATGCTTTCATATGTTGCAAAGAGAAATACGGACAGGCAATCAGAAACAAAAAATAATTTTTTTTCTTTTTTTTTTTTTTTTCTCCCCTTAATGCCCTGGCTTTAGGATGAGCTACCAGATAAAAAAGGTGGCCTCCCATAATGCCCACTGACATCACTGGTCATGTAACACTTGTAAAACACAGCTGTCGTTGCTGTACAACAATAACTTAAATATCATGGAAGATATACTTCTGGTGTGAGAGAAGGCAACAGGCAGTGACCTTACAGATGACCAAATAAAACATCCAATAAGAATCTATTTCTGGAGTCATTTTCTCACTTCTCTAGATTTTACAACATGGGAACATGCACCATCTGCAATGTAAGTTTTTAATCATATAGTAATCAATATTATTATCATAAAGTCACCCCAAGACACAAAGGCAGGTTCCAAGACTACAAGTGGCTCTTGCCCTTGTGCTGAGAGACAGCACATGGCCATGGCCATGAGACACCAGCAGACAGCACTGGTGTATTTGAAAGCCCACCAAGACTGCTACAAGCAAGTGAAAAACATCACTGTGTACACTGACTCCCGGCAGCATAACTTGCACATAGTGTTAACACAGCTCTGAATTCAGAGTTCACTGCCTGCTCCAGAAGGAAACCTTGAAACCGGGTATTTCCATCACATTCTGTGCTTGAGACCAAGCAGGAGTTCAGGCTGATTTGTAGGGCATGCCTCGGTTCTAGAACAGGCCAATGCTGTTCCTGCCTATGCTATTCCCAATTCTTTCCTCAGCCAAGCTGTGATAAAATGCAGCACATCCTGACATATTATCCAGCTTGGTTCTGATAGAACCAGGCCAGAAATTGCTCAGTCTGCATCACATGGTGTATTATGAGCTGTTTCCTCGGTGTACCTGTACTGCCAAATATCAGTGCACCCTTTTTAATCTGCAGTCACAATCTTTACACAATCTTTTTCAATATATGCATTTGTTCCAATGTCTGCACCTGTTTGATTTGTGGGTGTAGACGAGGCTAATCTGGAGGTGTGCATGAACCTCCCAACTTCATGTTCTTCAGGTCAATCACTGTGGGATTATGCCAAATACTGGCTAAATCTTGCTCACTTTAGCAGTCTTCATGAAGACCTGAAAGATTTGGTCCAAAAGCATCAGATAAGAGGATCAAAACCTGCTAGTGACTATCTTAAATGAGAGAAACATATTTTTCTATTAACCCACTTGAAGATTTATAAGATATTAAGGAATATTAAGAAGAAGAAAAAGAAGAAAAACTAAATGGGCCAAAAGAAAACAAAAGAAACATGTTCTCTCGAGATTGCTAATGCTGGCAGACAATAGCACAGAAAGAACTCCTCTGACAGATCTTTGAAGTCTTCAATACAGCAAGCTAGTGGGCCATGTTAATGAGATTTGCTCAGATACTTCTTAAATTATCCCAAAATGTCTTAATCTATTTTCTACATCTTCTTGACCCAGTTGCTTCAGAAAAAGTCACAGCTTCACACATCTCTGGACTGAACTTTTCATTCAAATATGTAAGGCCTTCAAACATTTTGTGTTTCCAATGACCCCCACATGGATTTTTTTAGAGTTTAGCCCCCAAAAAATGCAGGTAATGTTGTAATTTCTGTTACTAATGATTACAGAAACACTTTGCACCACACTGTACCTTTGAATCTTAAGAAAAGTTCTGACTTTAAGACCTTCCAGTAACTCAAAATTCTTAACTATGATATTACAACTTCTCCCAACAATCCAGAAACGAATAAATCCAGTCTTAGATGAGGCCTTACAGACACAGATCACTCCAGCCACAGGACTACCACCACACCAGCAAGGGATCAATGGGGTCTGTCTCCCCAGTCCCTGTTTCTCTCAAGGGTGACACAAGTGCTCATGCAAATTATTTCTAGCACAGCTCTAGGTAATTTGGGCTCACTGAAGAGAAAATACTGGAGAAAGTGTCCAGCAACCGGGTTGTCTGCCCTGTTACAGATTTCCTTGTGACTGCACCCCAGTCCATATTAAGAAGTAGATGCACATGTTCCAGGGAGAGGAGCTGTTTCTGCTCCCAAATATGCTTTAAGACCTTTAGGTCAAAAGCAGGAAGAATCAAAGTGCCAAGTTCACTAAGGAAAACATCATCCTATCAACTTCCCACTGCCTGACGTGAAAACACTCCTGCCACCCAAACCAGTACAAAAAGCAGGACTGAGGACATCACCAGCACATCTTCTGGAAGTCACCAGCAAGGAAGAAGAGTGCTGGGGGGAACTGCACACACCGCTGAGCCTTTCAGAAGCAGAAATGTGTCTGAAAGAGTTTGTTCTCAGTGTTTGACTTTTGCCTGCAATGGCCAGCAAAGATGTGGCACATGACTTGACAACCTGGTTTGAGAACCATTTCTCTTCCTGATGAAACAAAGTTGGGAAAAAGTAATTTTTTTTGTCCGCTTTCTTTTTCACACAGACCAACTGCGCAATCCATTTTTTGCTTTGAGCTTAGGAGAAAAAGTCCTTCTGACCTTTCCCCTGACTTGAAGGAAAGGGAGGAGAAAATATACCTATATATGAAAGTTAAAGCACAAACTCACAGATTTATCTGTTGATCATCTCATTCAGCCCTGAGTTTCAGCAGCAGCTTCTGGTTTATTATCAATATTTAATCAGCATTTAACTCTGACAAGCATTAAGATTTGAAATTTTAAACTAAGTGCAACTTTTCTAAATCCTTTGTGTTGATTTTTTTGCTGTTAAAGGTTTTCTAAAGGATTCTATCTTTGCTATCTTAAAAGTCTTCATGTGCCTTTTGTTATCAATAATGTCCAATTTTAGTAGCATGTTTTGTACTTTTGAATTTTTCAGCATGCAAGCTATCCCTGATTTATAATGCTCACTGAATGCTGTTTGATTATTAAAAATGCTTTTACTACATTTAAACAAATGAATGCTCCTGGAAAACTAACACTATTGTCCATAATTTTGTAAAAATACATTTCTCCCCTCCCTCCTCCCTAAATCAAACATTTTGAATTCTTACTTTGAGGAAAAACTGGCATATAATTAGGCATTATGCCTAACAGTGCTAAATAAAGGAGAACGTAAACATCTTAATTCTGAAGGTTTAACCATCAAAACCCCTTGCTGTATCTGCACTGTTATCTGTGCTTCTGTTCAGAGCTCCCTGGAGCTCACAGAAAAAAAAAAATAGAAAAGAAAAAGGAAAGCAAACAAAACACTCAGAATAAAAATCTATTTTGCCAGCTCTGAGCTGACTCCCACCCCGCATGCCCGAGGCCAGGCTGGTGTGCAGGGCTGGGACGCCCGGGGCCACACGGCTGCTCCTCGAGGAGTAGAGTCCTGCTCTGCAACCGCTCCGAGCGGCTTAACCGCTAACTCAAGAGATGGGATTTCACCTGAAATTAAGCTATCAAGCAATTGAGCTCAAACTCAATCAACCAAACCCTTAACCTTCCCTGTTTCAGTGGCACTGCTCTAATTAGGACTCCATCACTATTTCCATTACTATCTCCTATTCTCATGGTTTATTATCTCGGCAGTTTCAATTCTCGCCCAGTTTAAATTTGACATCCAGTTTCTTGGACCACATATCATTCATTATGGCTTTATTTTATGAAATATGTTGCAAGATTACAGACATGATCCTGCAATAAATAGGTTTTTGTTGAAAACTGCACCCCTCACTGCAGCAGAAGCAGGACAGAGTCAAACCTTCTCTGAGAAACAAGCCCTGACATCAAAGGACACATTGAACATGTTGTTTTCCATTAAGTTTTAAATTTTGTTGAGCAGTTTGAAAACATATCCTTGAACACAGATGCACCTGCACACACCATGGCTGCCCTATGCTTCTCCAGTCCTCACTGTCTTCCCCCTGAGCCTGGATCAGCTTCCAGGAAACAGAGTTTGGCTGAACTCTGCTTACCAGCTCTGCTCAGGGGTGAGAATCAATAACCTATGATACACAGGAGGTCAGACTGAAAAATCTAATGGTCTTTTCCAGTGAATCACCCAAACTGCTGTCTGCTGAAGGATGAGTGACAGAGGGGGTGTGTGCCTGAGTGGCGCTCTGATGACAGTAATACAAAATAGATCTGCTTTTGGAGACACAGCCTACAAGCTTCAGGGAGTCTAAAGGTAGTGTCCTGTATTTAACTCCACCAAAATACCAAATTTTCCTGGGTCACATAGGAGACAGCCACACATGAACCAGGAACAAGAGTCCCATTAATGAGGCCCTCTGATGCACCTGGAACTTCAAATTCTTCCCTTCTTCACAAAAACTCAAAGGAGGAATAACGCTGCAGAGCAAGAAACCACTATCTGCTTAAATTGCTGGATCTGCTGCTTCTCCAATAGCTAAAATACATCTAATACTTCATAAGCTCCACCATAAAAAAAAACACAAACCAGTAAGATTCAAATCTTGAAGAAAAGCATATATCATATAGCTGACATACACCACTGGCATGGCCAAGGATTGCAATATTCACTTGAACTTCATGAATTTCATCCTAACTAAACAGATATTTTTGGCAACAAAGAACTGAAAAAAAAAAAAATCCCAGATAGTCCTCAGATGTATTTTAATTTAAAACAGAAGAGAACAGGGACATTCCCCCCCCACTTCAAGTACATTTTAATAAAATTAAAAATAAAAATAGCTCTAATTCACTCCAATGCATTTAGTCATTCTGTGAAATTCCAAGTTTAAAATGAAATCACCATTTTATATTCAAACAAGGTCAAGAGAACAGCACTAACGAGCACTGACATCACAGCGAACAGCAGCCACTGCTCGGCGCTTACATCAGTGTTGCTTGTTGCTATGGTGCTTAACCGACTATTAATTTCTGAAAGAAGGTGATTATAAAGCAGCCATATGAACCTCAGTCAGATGACACCCTTCAGTACCAAACGCTGATCTGCGTTACTCTTCTCTTCTGCAAGTTAATTTTGTGAATCACCACTTTTGTGATGTTAATATTCCTTCCCAACTCGAAACTTTGGACCAGAAGAGAGGCAAGGAGTTAATTTAGAAGCAAGGGACTTTCACGCTGCTTTAAATAAAAATCATTTTGCAGAGAGTGATATTTCTTTCCTTTTTGCTGCGCTCCAAAAGACTAAAAAGCATGTGTTTTAACTTTTGCAGTGATAATAAGCAATCAAATTAACAGCTAAATTTTGCTCCCCTGCTCTGCTCAATGTGCTGCTGTAAATCCAGGAGTGCCTCAGCCTGGCATGAAGTAGCTCTGAATCTCACTTGACCACTCCCCAGGGATTTGCCTCAGTAAGGGGATTTTGCCACGGACTGTGCTGCTGCATCTCCCAACCCAGCACCCATGGACCATGGAGCTGCCACAAAGACCAGCCAGAGCAGGGTCTTCCCATTTCCAAACAGGCTCTGCCCAGTTACCAAACAGCCTTCTCAGAACATGGCTGAAAGCCAAAAAGTGAATCTTTTTGGCCTTACTCCTCAAATGCAACTGGACAGCTACACCATTGGCTTCCCAGGCAAAAGATGGGTTTTAAGGCACAGCATTTACTCCAAGAGCTGCAAGCCCAGTGATGCAAACTTTATCCATGTTGCCAGAAATGCCTTTACTTGTGCAACTAAGGTACGGGTCCTGGGGTTTGCAGGATCAAATCCTTTATTCAGACATACTTCAAAAATGGTGTAAAAAACAGTATATTTGTATTTACCTTCTTCAGTTGCTCCTGTAAAGCAATCTTCAGCTACAGCCACCCAAAAAGGTCACTCTTCTTACCCTGCAGAGAAAGGAGGTAACACACGTGACTCTGGGTCAGTGTCAGCAGCAACACCAAAGCATTTTCATTGGCACCACGTTTGCAAGTACAAACATAAATAAAGCAACAAATGAATCTAATCGTGTTTAATGGTGAATGACTTTCAGAGAGAGTTAATAAAAACAATCAAGTCACAGGACTGCTGCTTATCAGTACCAGCTAGTGTGAGGTTCTTCAGTTCAGCACAAACACCTTGGTCTTTGGGAGGAGAAAAAGAGAAGCAAAAAACCCCATGGAGATGAGACATCTTTGTTCTCTTAACATAAACTTTTTTAATCTTGATGTCTATCAATCTATTTTCAGTTTGAATAATAAATGAGTTCAGTTCTTTGTTTCAGAAATCTGACTATTGTCTGCATGGGTTCTCCTTACTTAAGGCATTTTAAGACCATTTGTAACCGCTGCTATTTTATCTTCTGGATCCTTTCTTTTTTTCATCCTTTTCCATAGAGACACAGTCCTAGATGAGATTTTAGAACTAGCTGCAGCTTCCTAATTCAGAAAGTTGTTTACTGTCTTGGGATATCTTCTCATTAAGCATTACCAAGAGCACGCCAAGCACGCCAAGGTGGTGAGAGCAGTGGGTATTAAAAGGAGGAATAATTAAAGTGTATCTTTATAAAAAGTAGGAGGGAGAAAACAGCACGTGTAGGTTTTTTTTTACCCTGTATATTACTGCATCTTGTGTACTCTCTCTTATGCAAAAGAGTATGTAATCTTTTAAGAAACATGACAATCTGCCACTTTCTGTTCATGTAATTGGGATCAACATATGGTACAAGAGAAAAGAAAAACATTTGTTTATTAATTTAGATCAAGTTACTAACTCAAACCACTAACAGCATTCAGAATTAATTCCACATCAATTGACCAAATACCTTAACAGAGTAAAATTATAACATAATTTCACTGAAATGTTGATCTTCTGCCACAGGGGTACAGAGTAATATGTAATATAGACAGAAAGAAATATGTGATAATTTGGTGACACAGATGACTTCATACGAAACGGAAAGTCAGTGACATGTGGATGTGTAAGACAGAGCTACGTGAAACTCCATTTCATAAAATTCACACAGTGATGTGGAGTTTTGGGGGTGTTTGTGAAACTCACCAAATGGTAAGTTGTGCTATTTACATCACTAGGTGAAGCTTTTTACTGAAGCAGTAAAATACCAACCTCTGGGAAAAATCAGAATCTTCACTAAGGTCTTTCAAAAGAATATGAACTCATTCACCATTTATTTTGGAAAGAAAAAATGTTTTCACAATGAGAATGAGGCATTATTTCTTTACCATTGAAACCTGAGTAATTTTAGCTGGGAGAAAAAAGGTTACCTTGATATGAATATTAATTTTATCTGCTGCTCACTAGCACTTTGTTTAATTTTTATTTCTTATGTTTTGAGTGAGAGGCTGCTCACAGTTCTTGTAATACAGTACCAGAACATCAGGGGCCAAAATTTGTACATGTTTGCTGTATAGGCAGCCCTGTGTGCCTTGCTGAGGTACACATATAAGACATTCCTGATTCTGCACTGGAAAGGACATAACACCACTCCATCATCATAGGTCAGGGCTCACCTTCCTGAGAGCATGTAAAACAATACATCTTTTATGTAAAATACATGACCTCCGACATGTGATGTGCTCTTAGATTAGCAACAATAAAGGCTTTTATCCTGCTTTGCTGCAGGGGTTATCTTGGGTTTGACACTTTAAACCTCTTTTCATATTTATCTGTTTTATAAATTTTCTGGGTATTTGGCAGTCAGATCCTTATTTTGGCAGTATTTTGGCAAGCAGACTTCATCTCTACCCTGAGTCTTCATGATAGCAAATGAACCATCTTAAAATGTACTTTTTAAGGAAGCTGCTGAAAATTACATGTTTGCATAAAATGTGCATTCAGTATCTCTTTAGGCAGTGCAGGAAAAGGCAGGTATCATTTTCCAAACACTTTTGCCATGCATGAACCAAACACACTCCAAGGAAATCTGGCCCAGCAATCAGCTGGTGGGAGACCAACAGGGTCTACTGAGAGGGCTGGGGAGGACTCAGCTCTCCTCAAAAATTACTCCTTGATTGAAATCCAGACTGCTTTAATTTGTGGTTATCAAACTCCTGCTATATGTTACCCGGCTTTCAAAAATATGGATAATGTACCATTAAAGTTAAAATGAGCAGCAGAAACAGCTGTTCCCACCTGTGAAAATTTCTCATTAATAGCCTAAAAGTTGAGTATCTCAAAACGTAGAAACACAAATACAGACTTTCCTCCTGAAAATGTTTATATGGGTGAGCGAATTGATGTAGGCAACACACATTCCTTCCATCATGCTGTCTTTAAGATAAACACAAAGTACCATCAACACTGTAAGTGTGTGTGTGGAGCAAACAAAGAAAAAATCCCATCCTACCAAAGTAAGACATTTCGCTACACTCATATTTTCCCCCCCAGGGAGATGATTAAAATAGAAAACCAAACCACAAACAAAAATCCACTTTGCAAGCAAGCAGCAGTGGTCCTGCTGTGTCACGAGCAGAGAGAAGGTCTCCAAGCACCCTCAACACCACCTCTAAGGCTCAAGTGATTCCACACACGAGGGACACTGCACACAAAACTCTGTGCCCTGCACAGATTTTACCAGATATTCCTGAAAATGTCAGGTTTGTTCACCATGTGCCTCAGTTTACCCACCAGTGAGACAGGTAATTGTAACACAGTTTGAAATCCTTGGGTATAAAGATATTTTTTAAAACTGTGTTTTGGGCAGGATTTTGGAAAGACAACAATAATCTTAAGAAGCTCATGCCCTGAGCCAGCACCATAACATCTTCCAGCTGAAAGCCCCACTCTTGTCCTGGCTCAGGTCCCACCTATTCACCCAGAACCAGGCAAAGATCAGAGGCTTTGCCATTACACCTGCTCTTGGCTGGACCTTGTAACTCTTCTGATCACACAACATTTATTTGATTAAGTGATCTCCTCCTTCAGGGCAGCGAGGTCATTCCAGGGAGGCTTCAGGATGGAGCCCTAACTCCAAGGGATCACTGCAAAGTCAAATTAAACCAATACTAAAGAGAATGCTTGGAAACAGAGACCATTGCAGAATGAAAGTCTACTTAAAATTCTAACATTTTTACTAATACCTAAATGAGAACAGCCTTGGGTATAGCCAAAAATAGATTAACAAGGACCTTGATCCCACACAAACTGGCTCTGAGTAATTTTACACAGGAAAGTAGAACACCAGTTGAGCTGCTCCTCTGCTCAGAATTACGCATGTACATTTTTTTTGTCAGTGTCCCAGCCCTCAGAAGCCTACAATTTATTACAGGAAGTGTAAAGCAGCAAAGGAATCTCCATTTCACTACCTAGAAAGCACACTTCTATATTTTTTTTTAAATGATAAAACAGACACATGCACCTGATAGCTCAAGAAAAAAAAATGGTTTTGAAATTAGATTTTGATTTATTTTTCTTATAAGACCAGCTGAAATGTATGTAATGTGTCTGATTAAAATATTTACTAAAAAGCTTCCTGAAAGTTTTAAAATACCAAAACCTGATCACCAAAATAAGCACTTCTGTGCAGCAATGTCTTCTAAATAAAGTGAACTGTAACTACCTAATACAGCTGTTCTTTCCCCTCAAAACTCCCTGAGTCACATTCAACTGCACACAGGCTGAAATATGAAGTACGTCCTACTATTCTCATAATCGTTATTTTCTTGTCCTATTGCAGGAAAAGATGCAGTCTCTGATTTTATCAACTGTATATTTGTAAGAGAAAAACAAAAATATTTTTTATTTGGTGTTTTGCTGATTCTGAAAATACAGGATGTAAACAGATTGTGGAGAAAACATCTGCTAACACACAGACTTGTGGGCCAGTCCTGCACACAGGTTACTTTCCTCACCCAGTGCACTCAGCTGGGTTATTTGCAATAACACACAGAAATCATGTGTAGAACTGCTTTGAGGACGGTCAGTAGTTGTCTCTTCAGTTCTGTAGTACCTATTTTATTTTTAAAGAGCTATCTATCAACCTGGAAAAAAAAAAATATCAAACTAAATACTTCAGATAATCTGAGAGAGAAATATCTTTCCTGACCACTGTCAAGGTGGCCACTTCTTATTGAGCAGGATATATTAAATCTCAGGAGCCGTGGCACAGGAGATTTTCTATACCAGGAGTCATTACCACCTCCTCAGAAAGTGAAATGCAGGTGAACAGGAAAACTGTGAGAGACTAAGCGCACTTCTTCCACCTCTCTTTGAAGAGGGGGAAGTGGATTTGGTACAGGCCAAAACACAGGGATATCAATGCTCACAACCTTGCTGCTTCTCAGTGGAAGGAGGGAGCATATCGTACTGTATTTTCCTTTTCAGTCATTAGCAGGCTGTTCAGAATCTCTGGCTGGTGCTTATTATTTATTCCAAGCAGAAATAAAATAAAATAAAAATAAATAGCAGCACGAGGACAAAGCTATGCACAGCACATTTGCTCTTTCAAAACAATATTACCTTTCAAGTCCACCGTAACCTTGGGAAAGAATAACTCGGTGTAAGCCAAATCTACAAAACTAATCACGATCCGTTCCTCCCCCGCTTTTTAACAGCTCTTACAGGGAACACACGGGTGCAGTTCGCAGGCAAGTTGGGAACAGCTCGCTTCCAACACGGGATCTGCACCGCGATCGCTCAGTCCCGCATCTCTGACTGATGGATGGCTTGTTTGCCTCCCGTGTGCGACAGCGCTGGCCCTCACCGCATCCATCCCAGGTGAAGGGAACGCAGTCCCGGGAGCCACCCAGCCTGTCAGGTGAGGAGAGGCCATCCCCGAGCCAGATGCCACCTCCCCGAGCCAGGGGCCACCATCTCCCGGAGCCAGAGCCAGCCATCAAACGCCGCCGCCTGGCTCGGTATCGCCAGATCTTCCCCGTGCCTTAAAATAACTCCCCGTGCCTCAGTGCCAGCCTTAACCATTTTATGCCTGTGCTACAACTCTCCTCCCGAAACTCGCCCTCTCCGGGCGGCAGCAGGCGGAGGGATGCCCGTGTCCAGCGGCGGCCG
>JAHLSL010000043.1:3797930-3837781 GCA_025920805.1 Petroica traversi | reverse complement strand
CATGTGAAAATATTTTCGAGGTATCCTTTAACAGCCTTTAAATATTGAAGCCTAAAAACAATATTTGCTGTTTTACCTTTTGAAGCTTTAACAAAAGCTTTGTTTTAGCATTTACCTCGGTGTGCAATAAGAGTTAATAATCAAATCCGTCCCAACCCCCACAAATGTTAAACAAAAAGATAAAAGAAATGCAAATAGCTATTGTCATGGAAAGTTAAAGTACCTGTCTGTATTTTTAAGTGAAAACTATTATCTCTATCAATCAAAATTTAAGAATACAATAGCACTAATCACACGAGGTGCTTTGACTGAGGTACTTTTCCTCATAAAAAGTTTTTTTTTTTTTTAACTGGTGCATAAAAGTAATACACTTACAATTAGACACGGTATTTGTAATTTTGTTATTAAAAAACCTCAGCAGTCTTATTGTTAATAAATGCCTCTGAGTCTGTAGGCTGATTCGTACCCAAGAAGACCAAAGTCCCTACATATTTTAATAAGGTTGATGAAATTTTATTCAGATTCTCACACTTTCCAACATGTGGTGGAACAGCACACTCTTCTGTTTGAGAGGAGTTACTCAAACGAAGGAAATAGTTAATTGGGAACCAAAACTACTACTTCTGGCCTCGCCGCACATTTTCCACATTTCTCCAAGCGCTGTCTGTGCTTCAACCCTCAGCCTCCAAGACGTGCCCTTTGTCGTCTTTTTCTTTAATTTTTGATGCCAATTCCCTCCCGTCGGACCCCGACGCTCTCCCAGCCCAGCACACATTACGTATACACTGTGTACATTGTGCAGGCACACCGCACGGATTCTCTCCAAAGTAATTTTTAAAACTAATTTGTCCAGACGGAATCAGAAACCGAGCTGCGCAGTTAATAAGTGCAGGAGCGAGCGGCAGTAATTACGCCTGTACTAAAAGAAAGAGCCCGAGATTAAAATACCTATAAGTAAATAGTTGAGGCAGGATGCCATTATGCAAACTCCGCTCTCGGGGAGGGATGTCTCCCACACTGAGGAGCAATAGGACTGTCATTTTTTCCCCCCCTGCAATATCAGGTTTCCTACTCCACAGCTCTGGTACTCTGCATCATGGCTAACATCTCTAGTGTGCTATTAATATCAATGAAGAGACGATTCAATTTCCACATAAGAAAAACCTCCCTATTACAGCGCAGACATTCGAGTGAGGACCCTTGCAAAGGAAACAATAAAGACCAGAGGGTTGCTTTTTTTTTCCCCCCCCCCCCCCCTTTTTTTTTTTTTTTTTTTTTTTTTTTTTTTTTGCTGCTTCTTTTGCAGTTCTGCGTTGCTCACTGTTTGAAAGCTTTTAGCTAACAATGGAAGCATTATCTTCAGGACAGTTACAAAACAGGATTTGTTAGTACAAAGAATAATAACACCGAACTCATTTCCCCCCCCCCCCCACCGCCCTCACTTCTCCGCCCTGCAAATACCTGCCTATTGCAATATGGCATTTAGTACTTTATTCAGAACTCTATTCCAGAAACACCTGTATTCTTCATCTAATTCCCTGCAGCAAACTCCCTCAGCGGACCAGTTTTGCTCAAGGAGGTTCGGACAACTACAAACAAACAAATATTTTGCTCATTTATAAAATGGAACAGAAACAAAACTATCTTATTCTACAGAGTGCAAACTTACCCATTAATGAGGAAGAAAAAGGCTTTGAGCTGTACAGTAATTCCCAACCAACTGCAGAAAGTTGAGAGTTTGGAAACACTAAAGCACTTTTGACTATCCAGCCTTTCTGTGCTCCAGCACTGGCTGCAGTGTAAGGAAGGACTGAAGGTATGTGGTCTAAACACAACAAAAGCCACTGCCTTACTCTAGATTAAATATGCAGGAAGAGGCCCCTTTGCATAAACACAAACACTCAGCAAATGAGTAACTGGCTCAAATCAGACGCCTGCTGTGCATTCTACCTGTCCTGATCTCTGACAAGCTACACAGCTTGTTTAAGGGGCTAGGAGCTGCAAAATCAAATCAAATCATAGCACTAAACGCTCTGCTCCTCTGATAGTAAATAACAACAGCACCAACAACTCCACGCCAAACGTTCATTTCTAATCTAACCATTGCTCTGGCACAGAGCTGAATCGTTGCTGTGCCCACTTTGGCTCAGCCACCCATCTCACCACAGCAGAAGAAACACAACCAAATACCACCTGTAAAATTAATTCTCATTAACTGTACTGAAAACCAATACATTCCTGGCCCGGTCTTTTGTTACCAAGGACTTAAAATTAATACAGAGACTTTTTGTTGAGCTGACAGATTAAATCTGCATTTGCTTTTACTGTCCCTGTTTTGTTTACTATATAAAAAACATTCCAAACACAGACCTATTTTAGCTGTTATGAATCACCACATAACGCACACCTATTTACTAGTTTGTTTGGGGAAAAGGAAGACATTTCTGAAGTGTTCCTTAAAAACATTATTTTCAAAATACTGCTCTCATGAAATGACCCCTCCAAACTATCTTTACTTCAAAAAACAACTAAATTAGAGACTGTGATAACCACCAAAAACATCTAAACATTTATTATTATAATTGAATATACATAATTATATACTGTGATTTACTCTTCCTTCTAGAGAAATAAATCATTTTTCAGTCTCATTTATCCTTCCAGTCCAGAAATAGAAACGAAGTAGCACGATTTTAAAGCAATTGGAATTCACCAGTGTCCCTTCCTAACTTAAGGAGTCAAATCACATTGACCTTTTATTGTAAGTCCTAGCTACATGTTGGTTTTGGTAATTTAATTATTTTTTAATAACTTGCAGTATTAAATGATTGCCATTGAAACACAAATAAGATTATACTCCTCTGCCTTACTCTCTGGAGCTCCAGACTACAGCGTAACATGGACGACACGGCTGCGTCCGGCCCCGAAATTTCATTCTGAAAGAGCACTTACACACAGGCAGACACAGGAAAATTCAGCCTTTCAAAGATGCAACACACATTTACTGGATTCTCAAGCACGTGTCACAGATTATTTCAAAGGCTACTGGATATAACTCATAGCTTTAATGGGGAAGGAGTGTGTTTGGTTCCACTGAGCACTCGTATGGTATGGAGGGAGTTTTTGCTTTTCCTTGGACAAACTCACCAGGTTAAAGCACAAAAACATTGATAATGTGAGCTAGTCAAGCCCAACAGGATAAAAATCCTCCAAGAGAGAATCCTGCAAGAAATTTTAGAGCCCCTGTGTCGTTCACCATTTTTGCATTGAAATGACCTTCCAAATAAGGTGTCAGATAATACGGTTCACATAGATGATACCGATCTAACCTTGATGCAAATAAACCATAGAACAAAATTTAATCAGTATATCACTGTGTAAAAGCCTTTGTCCATCCCAATGGAGCTTCTAATGACTGTTTTGGCAGTTCTGGCTGGTAGTTATGCCTCCCTGCTCATATATATCTCATACTGGTTGAGCAAGCTAATGGAACTGCTGTTAGTGGAATCCAATATTAATACCCTGCATCGTGCAAAACTGGATGCAACTGAATATATTACACAATTACAGGTAGTATCTAATTCCATAGGTATTAGATACTGGTCTCTAAATCAATATTTTAATAGAGAAGGTGATATAAATTCTACATTTCAGGTAAGATATCTGTGAACTCTGGATCTGCCAGTCTTCCTGCTGTAAGCCTGCTCTGCACTCACACAGCACAGACACAGGACCCTGACAAAAATTGGCAGACAAGCTTTAGATACTGAGTGACACATACTGATGCACAGAGTCAAAGATGTCATCTTCATACAAGCTCCACTAGTTATGAGCTTGAGAGAAAATGAAACACAAAAAAAACCCCAAAATAAAACAAACAAAATTAAAAAAAAAAAAAAGAAAGAAAAAAAAAGCAGGGGGGGGAGACTGGAGCAAGACCTCCAGAAAATAAACAGGGTGTACAGTTTCAAAGGCTACAGACACAGACATTTCATTGTTCAAGCCAATTATCAGTGGAAAATAATAACAACAGATGGATTCAGAGTCACTGACTTTTCATATGCACTTCATCTCTGCACAACAGATGATGAAATGCGAGAGCTATCTCGGAAAGGCAAAACATCTTTCAGTAAAAGAACTCTATACTCCAGATGGGGACCTTCTAAGGCAGCTGATTATCTTCTTATAATGTTGTAAGATAGACTTACTAAAACATTTCCAGAACTGATCAGATTGGATGAGCACAATGGCAGCATTATGAGGAGTAAGTTGCTCAGGTCTCAGACTTGTGACTGGACTACTCAGAGATTTCAATGGGGTCAGAGCTACCCATCCCCATTTCCACATCAAGTACTGGTTCTAAAAAATGGGCCTAAAGCTGCTGCTCACAGTCTGGGCAAAACATGGTGCTCAGCTTTGTGTGGAGAGGGGATGCAAACAGGGGGCCACAGAATCAGTGTAAGCAGGAATTGGTTCCCAATCAAAGTCCCCCCACCACGAGCAAGGTGAGCCTCCTCACCTTCTGCAAACACACATTTCACATGGGGACACAGGGAGAGGACAAAACATGTTTACAAGCAGGACAGTTTCCACTATAATTGCCAGATGTAGAGGGAACTCATCAGCCAGGAGCCTACAGCAATGTAAGCTGGGAGTAACCTCACCCAAGTCAATAGAGTTACACACCCACAAAAACTGGTGCGAGGCACAAGAAAGACATAAATTCTTTCTTAACAAAGCCTTTACAAAAACCCATCTTTTTATGGGAAATAAAAAATTGCTTTCAAAGGGAAATAACAAACACATGTAAATTTTGGTGGTTCCGGTGATAAGCAGTTCCAACAAATGTCACAAACACCTACCTAGCACAACCTTCTCCCACTCAACCTGAATACCACAAAGTATGTGTTTTTGATCACATGAATCAGGTACTCCACAATCTCAAAACTTAAAATAAAAAATGAGTAGTGGAAAAATTAGCTCATTAATCTTTAAGACAACATTTCTTTAATGGAAGAATACTACATAAGTAGTGCATTAAACTGAACTGGTTGCCATTTCCAGTTTCTTCTTCAAAACACCGCAAGGAAAATCTAAAAAACGGCGCTCTCTGCAAATCAATACCGCACACCGAGGGGGAGCGAAACACAACACACACACACACTCTGAACTTGCACCTACTGCTAATTTATTTCACAAGTTACAAAATATTTCTGAAGTAGGGGGCTGTTGGCTTCACAAACGTGAAGAGATGAGTTTGTGGGCATAGCGTTTCCCCTCTTTGTGAACTACTTTGTCAAAAGTAAATTCACAGGGGAACATACGAGCAAAGAGTAAATTTTGCCCAGGGCAAAATTCTGCAACTGCTTTAAGAAGCAAACAAGAACACAAAAGATGTGTAATACAACCATCTGGCTCTACTCATGCTATATCAATAATCCCCAAAATTTATCCCCACCCCCTTAATCAACCCACACTGATGCCACAAAACCAAATGGCATCACTTATGCTTCCTGCCCATCACATTTTGAAATGATATTTAATATGCATACAGTACATATTCGCATGTTAATCAATTTCTTTAAGAAAAAAATATTTTTGCTTCTTTAGCTATTAGTTATGCTTTTTTCTACTTATTCACACCAGGATCTCTAAAACCACCAAGAAAGTCCTTGTGGTAAAGATACTCTCATATCAACACAGCATCTCAGGTATCAGGATAACGTACCGGTCAAAATTTCAATCTCTTCTTCTCTCTAGTTTTGTGTCACAGTTTGAAAATAGCAGAGGGTGAATAATAACATGCCAGCAAAATTAGCTGTTCAAGAAACACGGGTAAGCGATCCATTTTGAACTTGAGGCTGGATGCATTTCTAAGCATTACCCTATTTGGGATGCAGGGAAGGAGTGACGGAGGGAAAACAGGGTATCCTATGTGTCTTTTATTTTGAAGATTTGCACTAATTTTTCAGGCCTCCCCCATCCAGGAGCCAGCCTGCTCACAAAGGAGGAAAATGGGAAACTCCTGGCTCCAGATGGAGGATGAGCTTCTGCTGTGCTTTGGCTGAGCACCACTCTCCCTTCCCACCCCAAGCCTGAAGTGAAAGACCACCTCAGGACAGCCAGCCAGCCAGCCAGCCAGCCATTAAAAGTGTCCAAAAGGGTGGCTCCACAATTGTTTGGGGGAGGGATTGTTTTCTTGGGGGAAAATCACCCTTGTAACCATCATGATTCATACCACGAGCGCGCAATGTGAAACTGGTACCAAAAACAACACCACAAAGACCGTCTCTCTCTGACGCTTCACCGACCGACGGCCACGGCCCTGAGGGCTGACTCAGAGCTCTTCTTTTTAATCGACTTTTCTGCAACAACATACCCCTGCCCAAGCCCTGCCTCTCCCCGTGGCTGGCTGGCACACTCCCCGTGCCTGGTGCTGCCCGGGGGATGTGGCACGGCGGGGACGGTGCCCCACGGCCCCGCTGTAACACGAACAGATGGCTGCTACACAGAGCAGGAGAAATACAAGCCCTGAGAGCTCATGGCATAGGTGGAAATGTTTTGCAGTTATTTTCTTTGGAAATAAGCGTACGTATAGCGGTTATGTCTGCTCCCTCATCCAGACTACCAACCTGAGATCACAAACACTTTGTTAATTTTTTTTTTTTAATTCCACTTTTGGATTGCTTCTGCTGTTTCTACGGCTTGACTTCTACAGCCTCTTTGTAAGAATTGAAAACAGTCTCCCACAAACACAGGAATGGGCAAATGGTTTAGCGAGCTAATCCACACCTGGGCTACGTGAAAGGGGCTCATATTTTCCAAACAGAAACACAACCCCTTTTATATATGAACCAGAATTGGATCCAAATGCTAAACCCTTCAACACATCCTACGTGGGTCTGTGATGGTCACAGGCAGCAGTGGTGGGTGGTGGCTGTGTTGATGGCAGCCAGAGGCGAGGAGTTGCCATGCCCATGGATTTGGATGCAAAGGGCAGACCCATTCTTGTTACACCATGGTGAATGCAGGGTAATCCCCATCCTGCACACGCCTCTTACAGAAGAATCTGGCCCTGCCTCGTTACTCGTGTTAGAAAAATGAAGGCTGTGACAAAAAATAGCTGAGAACTACATCTTGCCGATGCCAAAATACAATAATAACATGTTCAAAGATTTAATTTAGAAGACTACAAAGTCTAGCTCATACATCATAACACCTTGAAATAACACTTTAAGGTCAAATCCTGTGCATTTTTGGAAACCACCAAAACATAATGAAGTTTTACTTAAACACAGCATTTACATTTATAACGCATTTCAGATTCTTCAAGTAAGCTAGACCACATGCTAGGAAAATGTACTTCCCACAACATACAAATTAAGTCATGTACAGTCTTCCCTCCACAGGCTGAACAGCCACCGGCACAAATGGAAGTCCTGTGTATGGATCAAAGGCAGCTTGTGGACCTCAGAACATGATTTTTTAAATTTTGTTTTTAATTGGCAAAACATCAAATCCCACTAGCAGTTTATTTTTGTTGCCTTCCTTGCCCCTTTTCTACCTCTCCCACTTATTTCACAACGGAACATTTTTAAACCACCAGAAGTCTTTGTGGCAAAGATGATGTCATACTGACACAAGATCAGGTGTGAGGTATGGTATGAATAAATACTTATCCGCAAACACATTTAATTTTCAATGGTTGGGCATCGAGAGACAAAGAAGTTCTTATGCAGACATAATAGCTGAGGATTTAATTTTGAATGGTCTGCATTTAAAACAGCAGAACAACACACAGTGCAAACCCAGAAGAGAAAGGGAAAAAGAAAAACCCAAACTACAAAAAAAATCAAAACCCCTTGTACCTTCTTTCTTGTTTTTGGGAAAGCAATGCACGTCTCTGCTCTTCACAGTAATAAATATATGGTGCTTGATTACTTTGCCTTTTAAGTCACCGATACCATACAGGACAATTGTCCTTTATACACTGGCAATAAAAACTCTCCCTAGGAAAATAAATATGTATTTTAGAGTAATCAAGCAGGAACTAATTTTGTACTTTTTTACAAGTAGCCATTTACTTTGGCACCGAATGGTAATGCGTAGCAGAGAACGCAGTATATGCTTTAACCCAAGAAAAATTAGACTTGAAAATTAATACACAGTGAAAGACAAATTTAAAGCAGCTTTCTTGTGTTCTGACATAAGAATATAAAAATGACACGAGCAACTAAAGATTAGTTTACATACTTTTCAATCACAGCTGCCGCTCAGTAACCACAATACCTTTAAAATGACATTCCCCCGAAACAGATACAGTTTGGCTGCAACAGCAGCAAGGCACAGTTAACGTGAAATTAAAAGGGCATTTTTTATTTACACACATCGTACAGCACTGAGCCCCAGCACAATTACAATGGAAAGATTTTTAGCGTGATTAATTTGGAAATAATCTAGTGATAAATAGAGTGCATTGCAAGTGATTCTGCTGAGCAAATTTTTATCACCAGCCTTAGATGTCAAAACACAGTTTCAGGGACAGAGAAAGAACGAGTCACATCTTCTTGGTTAATATTTAATTGGGTGCTAAAGATTCCTCCTAAGGACCTCTGAACCGTCACTGACAGCCCCACAAGATGTCCCTGTCTGTGAAACAGATACCAACCCTTTCTGTATAAACTAAAATAACATTAAATTTAATCAAACCTTTCAATTAATAAATCACTTCAGTGGACATTGCAGCCCAAGCCCTGTTTAATTACATAATTTTAAAAATATTTGCACACTGCAACCACTAAGATTGGCTCCGAGGTTTCATAATACACACTTAACACTTGAGTTGGAGAACAAATTTATTTAATAAATGCAGAGCTAAGTACAATAATGCCACTCCACTCAAACTGCAAAAATCACTTAGCATCTCCTGCGAGAAAAAGCAAATAAACTTTTATTCCTATTTAAATGTGTATCAACAGCTCTGGCAGAAGCCACCTCCTTTCTGCCCTTGTCCCTGCAGTCAGTGGGAAGGGGTGGCAGAGCTGGTGTCCTCCCCATGGCACAGAGCATCCCTCTGCTCCACCTTCACATGGATTCTCTGGCCTCCCTCCCTCCTTGTCCTCTGCCTCCATCCTTTCCTCCTCGCTTTTCCGTCTATTTCTCCCCCATGTTGCTCATCTGACCTTTGTTCTCAGCTGTTTTTGGTGCTCCAGCTCCCCCCATTCCCATCTCGAGCTCGTGCCACAAGTTTCCTACACCTGCTCTCTTTCTCGCTGCCATCTGAGACAGCTGAGGTGTAAAAAAACTAGTTGGGAAAAAACTCACAACATACAGGACAGAGGGAAGAGGCTGGGGAGGAGAGGAGGGAAAGAAAACAGTTTAGTAAGGCCAAGCAGAACTGCACTATTTCCAACAACAGCAAGAGATGCTCCAGAGCCCTGGGATGAGAAACAGAAGGTATGGACCAAGTGCATTACGTGAAGCAGGATTCAGGTTCTGGGATGGGTGAAATGCCTGTGTTTGCAGAAAAACCTCGTGTATCCAAAGAAACCCGTGTTACTGCCATATATAACTAGGTGTGACAACTTGGGAGAGGTTGAAATACATATGGACCAAGCGGTGGCCTTAAATGAAGGGGAAAAAAAAGCAAAGCTAAGGGTTTGTCACAGCTTGGAGGCACAGCTGTGTGCACTCGTACAGACTTTGCATTCATTCATATAGAGCACAGCTTTCAGGTCCTGTGGTTCCAGCACGATTTTTGGACGAAAGCTGAGACTCAAAAATAAATAAGTCTATATTTGGCCTGCCCTGGATTTGAGACATTCTCAGTAGTACTTTGCATAGAAACAATCTGAATTAATACAGCCTAAGTTTTCCAGATTATAATATTCTTTACCAAGCCAATGGATGCACCTCTAAAATTCACTGCCCTGACAAATAGTAGAGCTCTTGAAAGTCTGCTTGTATTAGTTTTATGGATCTATTCTACTGCTTAAATCAGGTCTCATTAAAATTACCATCCACACAAGTTCTCCCACTGGGAAATCTACATGCCAGAGCTACTCCAGTTCCGCAGGCAGTGCTTGGAGGGGGTTGCATATTGCAAAATAGCTGTGGACACGGCGGGGGGGAGGACAGGGAGAAGAACAGGAGGACTTCAGGACAGCAAACAAGTGACTCCCTACCCTCCTCTGATTTTAACCGCTGCAACTTTTGCTCAGGTGGTGCAATTGCATCCATGAAAATAAAATGCTGCTGCCAGAAATGAAACAGGGGTGGGGTGGTGTAAAAAGTGCCCCATGGAAAGCCAGATGCGGCCTCAAACATCCATTTTAGAGTTGGAATGGCAGGCTAAATATGCAAACACTGCACCTGACAACTTACACTATGATCTGCACACTGCCCCTCCAGTTTAATTTTTAATAGTAACAGTACTTAAATCTCAGCATTAATGTATTAATGTTCAAATGAATACAATTAAAGGCATCTCTGTTTTCTTCACTGCTAACGACCTGGAAGATCTTTCTCCCCTTTGCAGGGATTATTACAAATACATTCTGTAGCCGTTGTTTTGGCAAAGAAGCAAAAACCTTTGCCTTTTAAATATAAAGTAACAGGAATAATGAATAATATATCTTCTGATTTTTGTCCTGCCATGATATATATATAATGATATATAAAATGTTCATTTATTATTATCACACATCCTAGGGAGCAGACATGCAAAATTACTTTTTTTTTTGTCTTATAAGGGTCATTTATCATATGGAACATCCTCCAAATAGGTAGTCCTAAAATCTCAATTTACAGAGACATTTTTTAAAGCTGAATTCTTCAAACAGGGCTACTCTCCTGATGGTTAAAATAAAAACTTTATGATATTAAAAGAGCTGGATTTAAGGAGGTAGAAATGCTCTGCATTTTGTTTTAGAAGATCCTGCCCCAACAAATTTATTCCTGTGAATTATTTTTACCTAATCTTGCCACATTTTTTAGTAACAAAAGCACTGCATGACCCTCTTTAGGTCAAATTCAGAAAAGAAAAGCATTTACTAAAAGAGCATTAATTTTTATCATAGCATCTGTGATCTTCGGGCGGGGAAAGGAAACACCATAAAGAACGAAGTCTGTATATACAAACTATCAGTCAGATTTTAACACTTATGCAGAATAATGCAAAGCTTTATTTCTTTTTGATGTTAGCAGGCTTTTCCTTTTTCTTTTTGCATTCCATTTTTCAATATGTAAAATGACAAAATGCAAAAAAACAACAAAAACACAAAAATGTGCTTGTTAGGGCTGGCCTAGTTTTTTGAAACACGCACAAAAAGAAAACCCACTCATATGATCTTATTTTAATATGTAATAGAAGAATCTGGCAAACATTAGCCAGAATAAGTCTAGCCAGCGAATGCAGACTAACATACGAGTCTGCTGCTGCAAGGAAGAGGGAAATTTCATCTTGTTTTTCCAACACAGAAGAGGAGCATCTTCCACCTGAAGAGCACAAGCGCAGGGGCCCGACCAAACATCAGCTCCTTGCTGCTCACACCAACACCTCACCTCCTTCTTGTCTGGCAACTTCCAAACAAACCCCTCTAGGCTCTTCCATCTCCAGTCTCTCTCCAAGTCAGGAAAAAATATCTTCCTCCCAGAGCAATGTGCTCGCTCCAGCACTGGCCATTGTCATCTTGGGAAGAAAGACCCAGCAAAACCCCAAGCATTGGCAGAACGCTCTTTTTGCAAAATTTCTTTGTGCCCAAAAATCTGCTCCAAGCCATGCAGCTTTGAAGCAGGACCCAGAGAAAGAGGCAGACATAAAACCACCTCTAAGGGAAAAGAAAAGAAATAAAGAGATAATCAAGAAAGAGAAAGGGAATGGGAGAGCTGGAGTCAGCACAGCTAAAGACTCCGATGAGGAGGGAGGTGGAGGTGGAGGGCAACTACAAAGCGCTTAATTATAAACCTAAAAATGTTCGAAAACCAATCTCACGCTAACAATTTGCGTATTTTGGGATTACCTACGGATGAGGAAGGTTCAGCTTAATCAGCTATCTGTGCAAATGGATCCCCAACGAGCCAGAGCTGAACTCAATGGACAATCCCGTTAAGAGTGGAAAGAGCACATGAAACGCCCTTGAGAAACGTGGCTAATGCCACAAACACTGAGGAAACAACCGTTAATAAATTCTTCCATTTTCAGGCTTAGAAGGCAAAGGGCAAATGTTGAAAGAAGCAGAAGATGGGAAGGGCATGGTGGGGCTTTATAAGAAGTCCATTTCATGTGTGACATATTACCGAGGCAGGACTCACTCCTCAGATTAAAGCCAGTATTTTTAACCCAATAAAGAAAAGCCTCCCAAGAGGAAAACAACTACACCTCTTCTTTAAGTCACCTGAATTTAAGATCTCTCTCCATCTTCCAGGAGAGAAGACAAGAGAAGTCTGTAAATACAGAGAATCAAGAATCATCCTAAAAAGAAAAATAGCAAGAAGAGTATCTATAAAAAAAAAAGTGTGAATTCAGTTATCAGAGGCACTCTGTAAAACACAAGTTAGGACTTTCCCTTTTTGATCAATGCCATCCCACAGGAAAGAAGTTACTCCCACATCCAGCTACATCATGTTGGAGATTCACTTGCCCTCTCTCTAGCCTTTGTTTACCCTGGAAACACACTGCAGACCACTGTGTACGGAGAAAGTCACTAGCAGAAGTAAATTGGGGGTGGAGAATTCTCCAAACCCAGGTTACACACTGAGACACAGGAGTTTGACAAAGATCAGATCTCAACCTGCCACCTGTTAGGCTCAGCCCACACCGGGCACTGCTGGGACGCAGGGTCAGGAGAAGGTCCATGTGGTGGGATAAGACCCAAGGAATGCTGCACTGCTGCCATTATCAGCTGTAAGCAGCCACCCAGGCTTCAAAGACCCACCAACGATACTGCAGGGCCCAATCTTATCAGCATCTTATCCATCCTTGCCATTTAAAACACATTTGTCACCACTGGCAGAGGACTCCCCAGAGCATCCCCACTGTCCCCCAAGGACCAGGCCTGGCTTCAGAGAACACCCTGCACCGACTCCTCTCCAACCTGGGTCTGATCCAGGCATTCACACAGTGCACTCTTACATTTTATTCTTTCTCTCCCCAAAGCTTTGGCAACTGAAATCTATTATGATATCAAAAGGTAGCTGACAACATAAAATGTATCCCGCTGAGTTGATGCCGCACGCTGCTAAATTTACAACAACATAAGTATCATAAAAATTATAAGAACTGCAAATTAACCACTGATTTTTTAGTTCAGTGACATAAATAACAGTAAAGATCTGGAAAACTTCCAAACATCTTTACAACTGTTTAATTTGTCAAAATCTATCAAGTGTATTTCAACCACAAACCTGTCCTCTGCAGTGCATTAGTTTTCACATACTTATGCTGGCATCAAAGGCAGCAAAAATAAAGCTTCTGTAATTACTGTATTCTGATGCACCTTTCCAGTCACACTTCTATTTCTGCCTTTCTTCCTCTGTACTTCTCTGTTGACACTGACAGTCAGCAATGTTTTAAACACATTCCCACTAAAAAAGACAAAAAATCACCACTGCCTTCCACTCCTCCCGGGTGTGCCTGGGACACTCAAGGCAACATATCACTTTGTTTGCCCACTGGAGTGGTTTTCCACTCACGTGCTGCGTGTTCCTTGCGACGCTTGCGTCAGCAAACCCTTTTATTTACTCCTCTATTTGTGCACCAAGCTCTGCAAATGCAAAGCCACCTTTCCGGCAGCTGCAAGAGAGCAGGCAAAGATCAACAAAAATAATAAATTTTATAGGGTCTATTTCTTTTCCTAGGGGAGAAACTCATTTTTATGTAGCTATTTATTTTATTTGGCTAAACAGCAATTATTGTATTTTCTAAGACATAGATTTACTAAAAAGAGTGCATTTCTTTCACAACCATTAACCAAAGTCCAAATGTGTTGAACTGCTGATGCACAAAGTTAGGGTTTTTCTGGAAGATAATACAAAATGCATTTTTATTATTTAACTCTGGGGCTGTGAAGTTTCTAAGCCCCCAATGCTCTGCCTGCCAAGACAGCTTTGAGCACAGCACCAATGCAGCAGTGGAGAGATTGTCGGTGCTCGCCCCAGCACAACAAGAGAGTTTCTCCTTTTGCAGAAAGAACTGGCCAACATCTTTTCATGTGGTACTTGTTGCCCTACACATGGGTTCTCACCAAGAAAATTCATATACAACTCCAGCTGCTGCGAGGTAGCTGCTCTATAAAAAATAATAAATCAAGTAGGTGCTGAGAACTGACAAGACTTTTCTGTCACGTTTTTGCTTCTACAAAGGCTTCCCGAGGTCAGGGCTTGGAGAAGGGTTTCTCCCTTCGAGCTGGCTCTGTTTTCCTCAGGAGCCATTTTGTATCTTTCCTGTACGTAAAATATGAAATATTACAGGAACTAATTAAACCTCCTTAAATGGGAGAAACTAATAAATCCCTCCCTCTAATGATACTGAAGTGCACTTGTGAGTGACTGCACAGAGCAAAAACACTTGCTGCAGCTCCACAGGCATGAAAGGCCACTGCTGAGGCTGGCAGGGTGTGGGTTCATGAAAAACTGGTTGCCCAAATATTCCTGTATGCTCCCACCAACCTCAAAGGTTCATCTGCTCGCCAGAGCTGACAACCCCATCATCACAACCAGGCAAAGTCTGTGACTTCATCACTTGTGGAGCGCAAGGGTGCTGTGGCTCTGAGCCCTGGGCTGAGCATTTTTTTTTAGAGAGGAATATCTGCTGGGGTCTGTTACTCCCCACAAGACAAAATCTCCACACAATGGTTACCCATGTGGAAGTAGGAAAGGGAGGTTAAGGACTAATTTTGACATAACAGGTTAAACTCAGCCCCCACACCCAGTAAATTATACTGTAAATCTTTTTATTCTGTAAGGGTAAAATAGAATTGCTTACAGTTTGTCTTAAAAATGGGATTTATGCTTCAAATACAGAAAACCAACGCAGAACATAGTGCAGCTCTAAAAATTAAGCACCCAGATATAAAAGGAAATTTTAAATTAATTTTCCCACTGTGTTGTTTGCAAGAGCAATACACTTAAATGGCCACAATTCATTCACTGACACCCAGAGGTACCATGCAAGCGCTATGGAGCAATGCAAGTAATTCAAAGTTCTTTGATTAAATCTCACATAATTGCACATAACTGAAAAAAATCACAGCAAGTTGGCTTCACATATTGTATTGCATAAATCAGATGCGATTCCCACAAAATTTCTCCTTTCCAGACTATTTTATCTTAGCACATATAGCTGTTATAACAATTTTTGAGTGATTTTGATTCCCATTGTGGTATAATGAGTAATGAAGAAAGCACGTTTTTTTATTCTGGTTTGCACTGATGTGTTTCTTCTTTGACTAAACCCTTGGTGACTCAGTTCTGCCGCTACACAACAAGGAGTTCTCATGTTTCCCTCTACCCAGGAAAAAAAGAAAATAAATCTTCAACTATCCTGTTCTCAGCTCACACCAAGGGGAAGATCTTGGGAGCTCCTATAATTTATCCTGCAGAAAGACCCTAGGCGAAGGTGCTGTGCTAACCCACACCCAGCAAACGGACATCATCATCTGAAGACAAAATTACCCTTTTGAGAGAACAAAAGTCCTCTCAGTTCTCTTCAGAGAAAAGGAGACCTTCAACATGAGCCTGAGGAACATTTCTCACTCCATGCATGGGAAGATGGGCTTGGCCACAGTGACTTGCCTCAAAACTCAAAAGCCTGGCACAACAGCCTCCTGCAATCATCTTTCTCTGGCATTCCCAGAAAGGGTGACCACAAAAACTGCTTCTTGCACTGCAGAGACAACTGGCCTTTTTCTGTGCTCAGCAGCAGCTTTCCAGAATTAAGTTTCTCTTTCCAGTAACGTGCAATGCTAACACTTCGTGCTACGTGGGGCCTAATATTTTCAGACCTGGAGACTTAATTACAATCTACTCTAATTGGCACATGGCAGTAAAGTATAAATATTAATAACATTAAACAAAAAAAAAAGAGCCCTGATTGAGAAGGCAAGCTGAAGGCCGAATCAATAAATCAACAGTAATCTTCTTCCTTAATCACCGCTGCTACTCCACCCTTTTTATTGATCTTTTTCCTTTTCTTTTTTTTTTCTTTATTTCACGATAAATGTCCTGATTCTTGGTAGAATTAGTTCGAAACAATTGCACACCCAGCCAGGATGAGCAACACTTTGGTTTTAAAACCCCTCTCACAGGTGCTGCACAGTGAGTTGTATGATGTTAGGACCAACCTTTCACTGTGTAGCTTCCATTACTGCTGGGAGCTCATCCCTGAATCCACAGTCCAGGGGGATCCTGTGGTCAGTCAAGATTTGTTCTGTCCAGGAAAGAGGTAACCTGACCTCCCTGCTCAGCCTTGATGTTGTTTTCGTGCATATATTTAAAGGAACTTTCATTTAATTCTCCTGTAATCTGAAAGCCAGTCAGAAATCCAAACCATGTATTTTCTTTAGGCGTATCTGTTGATCAAATATTTTACTCCAATGCTCTCTACAGAATCATTATGGTAGTTGCACATGTTCACCCCAAGTATAAATCTTCAGCATATCCTACCTGACTCTGCATCAGCTTTCCTGGAAACAGCTTTATTGTGTTCTAGTAAACTTCACCAGTGTTATTTATTCTCCTTTAAAAAAGAAGTTACACTTCACTGTACTCATTCTTAGCAAAGACAAGTCTCTGCCTATCAAAAGACAAGTTTACTGCAAGGACTCTTGTAATAATACTGATAATGGGTAGAAATTACACATTTTTATAAGGGAGAAGACAAAGGACTTCATGTTTTATAATAGTTGTGCTGATATCATAGTTTCACCAAACTGTGTGCTTTCAGACAAAATTATAGCCTTCCCTCCCGAGTGACCTAACCTGTAACTATTTAGGATAGATATAATGGGGCAAACTGTCAACTACAAATCAAGAGATGCACTGGCTTCAATGGAGATTTTGCAATTGGCTTCCAAAGACTTGTAAAGTGATGCTCTTCCCATATTTTCAGTAAAGGACTAAGCACTGCTGAAAGAAAACTAAACAGGCTGGAAAAATCACCAAATAAAACTTTTAAAACTGGCAAAAAAAACTAAATAAGAAAAAGCTTCAGGTTGCAAGCTGCAAAGGAGCTAGCATTTTAATAAAGACAATAATCACAAATTTTACTGAACAAAGGAAAAGGAAACCGAAACATGCCAAGAAAGATAATCAAGAAATGTGCTTATAGGATGCCAGTCCAACTGATTAAAGATCTTCAGAGAGCAGGATATCCCACCTAGTGCCGTTAAGTCTTATCTGGATCCTTACACACCCACACCCCTGTCAACAGCAGATCTGAGGATGGAGAAGAGGAGCCCATCCTTCTTCCTTATTACTTCTACCCCTCCTTTTCTCTGTGCCCACTGTAGCTGCTTCTCTCAGACTGTTAAATGTTTGTTACACAACCTTTGCTTCGGCTAAAGCAAGACGGAAGCTGCACCCAGTGATTTTTTCCCCCATGGAAAAGGAAGCAAGGGGAGAGATGCCAGGCTGGGTGTGTTTTTGGAGGCAGCAGGTCCCTAAAGTGGGGGAGGTGTTTAAATGACCAACATGGCTCGGGAACACCGTGCAGCAGGTAACAGCAAACAAACAGCAGTGGCTGGTTAATGATGATCTGCAATAACGTCAGGGAGACTTGTTCCCATGTAAGTAACCTGCCACGCCGGGGATACAAATTGTCTGGGGTTTGATAGCACCTACTGCAGAGAGCAGCGTTATCAACGTGCTCGCGTGCTCAGATAAATGGAGCACTATTTCCCTGCGCTGCCGCTGTCACTTTCTCCGGTCCATCAGCCCCTTTCTTAAACCCATTGCTATTTTTATTACACTCCTTAAAATATGAAGTGGGAGACTCCTTTTCCTGAAATACACCGGGCTAGATAGATGACGCCTTTTAAATAATATTCTTTTTCTTGCTGGCCCTGATCCTTGCAGTGTTGTTGCTTACTTTGGAGGGGGAAACAAAATAAAAGTGGCAAGCCATATCTCTCCATTCCAGAGGGAGTGGTTTCCCAAGAAAAGCATAGTTTTGTTCCCTTGCTATTTCCTTTCAGCACTGCAGACAAGCAGGCAGCAGACCCGCTACTAAAACTGACCCCAGCAGTTATGAACCAACGCTCAATACACACAGAAAATAGTTTGAGGGCAGCAGGTGGCATTTGGGGGGGATATTAATGGGATTTGTCACCTCTAAATTCTGGATTTGGTTGGAGAAAAGAAAAATTATAAGCAAACTTTAGACTTTTTAAAGCCTAAAATTAGGTGAGATGCTATTGAAAAGGAAAATAACTTCCGGCTTTATTTTAAGAACTGGAATTGTGCTTCCTGCTTCCATTGCTGCAGTTCTTCTGGAAAGGAAGTTGCCCGCAAGTAATGGATAAAATACAGAAAACCTTGTGGATTCAAAAATGCTCTCCTCACCCTTCTGTAAAAATAAAATCCAGAGGCTGGTGGAGCACACTGGTTCCACTGTAGTAGATACAATGCCAGAGAGAGGGGGAAAAGCACTCCCTGACACAATAGGTCATTGTACTCCCGGATCTACCACATATGTTACTCCAAGGGCTCTCAACCTTAAACTTGGAAAGTCTAAGACATTGGAGCCATGATATATAAAGTAAGACCCAAGTTCCAAATATTTGATTTAGCAAAGTAAATATGGTTGTTTTTATTGGGTGCAACAAGCATTTTTCGCAGAGTGAAGAATTATGGTAAACATCTGCTAATCATACTCACAAAAGAGGTCATTGTGTTTAAATCCAAGGTCATATTAATAGCTATATTTAATTAATAAAACCCAACAGTAATATTACACAAGTTTCCAAAAACGTCTGCTTCCTGACACTCAAGGACCTATTCATTAATGGACCACTTATATTGGTTTTTCTTGATATTGCTGCTAAACTCTTACAAAGCTTTTAGGCCATACAACAGAGGCCTGACTTAGAAGTAAACTGCATCATGTTATACTTATATGTCTCTGGGGTATTATACCACGTGGATGTAGTTTGTGAACACATGAGCTAACAAAAATACTGGAATATGTGATATTCCATGAAGGTGGTCTTGCACTTCCAGCTTTCTGTGTCTTCTCCCATGCAATGGAATAGGTAAGGGCACTGCATCTGCTTCTGAACAAGGAGATTATGTTCTTTGTTTAGTCATTCATTGCCTAGCTGCAAGTCAAAGCTGCACCTGCCTTTCTTGAGACCTTTTCTGCTTGAAAACAATAAAACAGAAATCCCAGCTTTTCAAGAAATGTTGGATTTCTTTCCTACTCCCACCCAGCCCCTGGTTAAATCTGGAAGGAATGGTTTCTCAATGTTTACAAGAAGCCCAGCCCTGGTGAATTACTGCCCAAAGTGAACCGAGTGTTTTTACAGTTCTAGCCCATTTTGCCTGTTAAGAAACAAGCTGTTGAAATGTTGTTGAGCTCAAACAGAAAAATGAAGCTGGTTTTCGCTTACTCAGGTGTTAAACAGCACAGCTTTTTTCAAATCTCAGGAGGTGTCCTGGATGAAACTGATACAAATGAGAAATGAATCAGATCTTAGAACTTCTAATGTTTGATTGTTTAAATTTAAGGAAATTTAGATCTATTGAAAAGTAGGTTTTCTTGCACACCCAGACTTTCTCATCTAACTGCAGTCATTGATGTTTATAGATTTTTTTTTTCTGTGAAAGATAAATCTAGCTTGTTGCATGAAAAATCCTCGAATGCACTGATGTTTATTCACTGAATTTCCATATCCTTTACACTTGAAGTTATTTTCTCTTTTCCACAATGTATGTGAAAACCATGACATTTTCTATCTTCTACACAAGTTCCCCACACCATACTGCACCATCTCTATGTTATTATATATATTGCAGTAATGCCATTTCCAATTCATTACAAAACACTTTCATGTACCAGATGTCCCAGCTTTGGTAGGACCGAGTTATTTTCTGCCCAACAAGTCCTGAAGGCAAAAATAGTTGTTCCTGCATCTTTGTACACAGCCAGGACATTTCACCTACTTGTGACAAACTTCAACCCCAACAGACACAGGTTCTTTTTCTTATCCTATTTTTAGACAAACTGCAACTGAAGACAACTTTGCAAGTCTGTGTTATGTGCATGGCCACACCACTGGCTATTGAATTCTGGTATAAAGAAAGTTGGAAACGGGAAGTTCTGATGACTCTATTCTCACGTGGCCCTCCTATTTTTTATGGCTCCATGTCAAGCCAGGTGGATTCTCTTAACATCTCCTGCCCTTAAATCTACAGCCTAAACGTTTTCCAGAAGCCTGGATTTGTCCATGCATAATATAACCCTGGCACAGAAGCAAAAAAAGCAGCAAAAAAAATCACCCTACCCACAGCTTAATTCATATCATGCATGGCCTGCAGTTTCCAAAACCTCTTTTGAAAAGCAGAGAAAGAGAGTCAGAAGCTGTTCAGCAAGCTCAGTGTAATGATCCTCAGTGCCTTCTCATTTTCCTGAGGACACACAGAGACCTTCCGACAAGCAGAAATGAACCAGAGGTATTTTGGGAGAGGACCTTGACATGGGAAGCTGAGAAGGAGGGTGGCTGTAGAAGGGCAGAGCAGGGGGTGGGGAGTGTGAGAGTGAGACATTATCTGTTATCCTCCTGTGCAAACACACATGGAGCCAGCAGCTCTGGACACAGCCAGGGAACTACAGACCCTCTGGATCAAAGCCCCCATGTTCAGTCCCATCCCAAGAATAAACTTCTATCAAGTTCAGAATTTAAGGAAGGACCACACCAGGC
Organism: Petroica traversi; assembly: GCA_025920805.1. Lineage (NCBI taxonomy): Eukaryota > Metazoa > Chordata > Aves > Passeriformes > Petroicidae > Petroica > Petroica traversi. Next base: position 3,816,866 of record JAHLSL010000043.1, on the reverse strand, counting down.
TGAACTATATTTAAAGTTGGACACCTCACAGAGGAGCCTCTTGGTGAAACAGGAAGATAAACCAGTGGGTGAGTTTAAACAAACTCATGGCTTTGGATAGTACCTCTCAAGAGCATTAGTAAGTAGTGGGTAATAAAGCTTAGTCTAAGTAATTCATTAGCCATTTTGGCATCACACACATGGAGTGCATCACTTTGATCTGATGCTTCTCAGTGCACTCTGCTATCAGCTGCAACTGGCTGTGTTTTGTTGAGACGAAGGGCTTTTTAATCCAAATCAGAAAGTGCTGCTTCTGCACTGATGCTCTAATTTAGGAGTTATAATTAACAGACTGACTGCTAATCAGATCTCATCATACCTCCCCCCTAAGGCCCCAAATGCAGGAAACAACAGAAGAAAGGACCAAAGGTGCCTCAAGACAGCATCTGAGTTTGTGTCTCTGATTTCATGTCTTCAAACTCATGCATTCGTATGTGTGAAATTGGTGGGAAACTTGATCTTGTGGTTGAAGTACATGCAGAGAAACAAGAGGCCTGAGGTCTGCTTCCACCCTTCCATCTCTTTGGGCAAATTACATAGGACTTGATTTTTAAAGCTGGGAATAGTCAATAGCCTGCAGAAAGTCCTGCTAACCCACAGAGGTGACATTAAATTGCACTTGCCTCCTGCACAGATGGTCTCTAACCTTTGTTCAGAACACTATTCCCACTGCAGAGCTGCAAAAGGTGAGCTCTGCTCCCAGCAGTACTGCACAGCCCAGTGTAGTCATCTGCAAAGTCAAGGCACTTGGGTCAAAACATGGGACTACCTAACCCTGCTTCTTCATATCCACACAATGCATCAAGGCAGACATGTGGCCACAACAAATAGGACAGTTTGCTCTGGGCTACATTTGCTCTGTAAGAAAAGAAAAGCAAGCCAGAAACCATTTTTGCCAGGGTCAAGACAGCCTCGAGCACACACTTGAGCTCCTCCCCAGAAGCCACGCTGACTTTGCCAAGCCCCAGTCCCTGGGTCGGCAGCTGCCGGGGCAGTCGCGTCTGAGGGACAGCACATCCAGCCCGAGGCAGCTGAGCCCACACAATTAACATTTCAACATTTGTGCAATTGCTGCATCACAAAACCTCAGCATTCATCATTCTGTCACACCAGTTAACCCAAAGTAAGTTAGCCTGAAACATTTTGTGCAGGCTGCCTCCCTGCTGGCTGTCCTGGTCCCGCATGCCCACTGCAGGATCAATCAGCTGAGACATTCAGTTCAGCACAGGATTTGCTTCCTCATAATCTCTGTAGTTGTTTTGTGGAGCCCATCAAAGGTCACACTGTCTCTTTGGCTTGGAAAACCCATTCCCTGTGCTAAAGTAGACACAGTCACAGTTGGGGTGCTTTCAAAGCAGAGGAACTCACAAATCATGGGCAGCAGGCTCCTGCCCATGGTTACAGAAGGATTACCCAATGTTCCTCCAGCCATTGGCTCATGCCTGATCCAATTTTCTTCATGCCTGTGGTCAGACCAAAGCCAGTGGTGAAGGTAGCACACAAGCTCACCAGCAGCTGAAGGTTTGCCACCAGCTCTCTGGAGAATGTGTAACCATCAGCATCAGGAGCTGGGCAGGGGCTGCTCAGGAAGCTCAGATCCAGCCCACTCCCTGGGGATGCCACTAAGCACCACTCCTGTGCCCACCTGCAGCCTTGCTGCTGGCCCATCCAAACACAGCTGGAGCAAGGAGAGAAGAGGGTTCAGCCCAAAATGTGCCCTTCCCTCACCCTTGGAACAGCAGCTTAGGTCGCAGCCAGACCCAACCCAGACCTGGATGAGCTGTGCCACACCAGTGAGTCTCTACACAGGGCTCCCCAGCACCAGCTCAGGAGTCATCAAACCAGAAACACCACTGAGTTTCCCATAACCCTGCCCATGGATGTTCACACAGAAATACTATTTTCAAACAAGTGGATGAATCATGCCCCATCCCTGGAAGTGTTCAAGCCCAGGTTGGATGGGGCTTGGAGAAACCTGAGCCACCTGGAAGGTGCCCCTGCCCATAGAAGGGGGTTGGAACCAGTTGAACTTGCAACTTGAACCCTTCTATGATTTGATAATTCTAATCTTCCACTCCATAACTAGCAGGCTTTGCAGTCCCAACATGTGCTGCAACTTTAACTTCCCAAAACCAGAGTCAGAACTGGTCTAAGAAAATCAAAAGGACAGCACAGGAAAATGTCCAGTCTCGCACTGTAACATCTCTGAATGAGATATCCCTAAACAGGGATACTCATCAGAGACCTTTCCAGGTTTAAGTACTTTATTCTTTGTGCCAGTTAGCATTTTCTATGTAAATTCATGCAGCTGCCTTGAAAGGAGCTACAGGTTTCTGCTAAGCAAAACTTTCTTTGTGAATCAGGAGTAAAGTGCATAAACTCTCTCCTTAAGAATTAAATGAATGTATTTTTATTGCAGCATGAACAGGTTTTTTTTTGTAAAGGGAACAAGAGCTTTGAGAGCCATGGAAGTGTTTATAAATATAACACTTATCCTTGTACAATATATATGTTTTGCTTTAATAAAAAAAGAACCTGATCATTCAGTATCAAAAACCCAGCACAAAATTCATATATTTTTCCCAAGACAGAAATTCTAACTCATTTTCCATGCTGTACCCTCAAGCTCTTGTTCACTGCAAACAGGACATTGTTTTCTTGGTTTTTCTTTTTAAACAGCACGAAAGAAAAAATAGTAGAGGGTGTCACTGCAAACACATCAACATGTACCATAAAAATGAAAACAACCGTGATTAACTCAGTTTAACTACAGCTTCCAAGTTCCTTATCAGTACCTGGGACATATCTGAAAGGGAGCTTTCCCACCCCAAAAGGAAGTGCCAGGGGTGTTCCCCACTCCCAAGGGTAGGCAAGGTTGGGTGGTTTGTCCTGTTGTGATTTAAATACGATGTGATCCTTATTCAGTGCTATAAAGTCTGCTCCGAGCATGCCAGTACATGTCAGCTTTGCCTTCACTCTGTAAGACAACAGCCGCCTCCATGCAGAGTTCAAAAATATTTGATGATTTAAGCCAGCTTGCTCCACTTAGGTTAGAACACAAAGCAGACTGCAGTGTTCAATATCAGAATCAGCATTTTTCCCCCCACACTTGTGAATACATGTATTTAGATCAAATAGGCTTTTGGCATCATTTTCACATGCCTACATCCGAGCCTACTGGTACTAGAAATCCTCTCTTCAGTATCATCATCCAAGGATAAAGACACGAGACTTCCCATTCTCCAAGGACTGCCAGTCTCCTTAAACATAAATCTGCTATTGTGCAAAAAGCACAATCTCTTAGGATTTCTATCGCAAAAGAACAAGGAAAATAGCCCAATAACTGAGAAAATGGAGCAGTTTCACAGATTGGCGTGTTAAAGCAATATAAAGCAATTATGTGGTTGGATGAAGGTAAGGAAGGGAGCAAAGACACAAGAAGTTAAGGAGGACTGGAAGTGAAGGAAAAGTCTGATTTGGGACTACAGAAGCCTACTCAGAAATTGCAGACTAAAGTGGGCTGCTTGGGACAGTTCAACAGCCACGATGTGATGGAGGCAGCCCCACTGTGCTCCAGATCAAGCCAGTTATCACAGATTCACAGAAATTCCAGCAGTGCCTCTCACCAGGTACCAACTGTGCTGAGGGGTGGAAAGGAAAGCAGTCAGAATTTTGAGAAGTACCATGAGTTTGATTTTTGACAATGGCCAAAGATGTGAAAAAACCTCCCATGTTTTTCCCAACAGTTAGGCAATTCCCAGTATATTTAATTTACAAATTTTTTTTCACAACCAGGAGTGTAATTCTGTCTTGCTAACCAGGCACCAAGTAGCACTATCCCACAGGTATAATTTCATTATTCCCCTAAACTCCACGTGTAGGACAGCAGCATACACAGCACGTGTGAGGTGGTGGGTGGTCTTATTTCCAATGAAGTAATATTTAAACCACAGTAAGGTGACTAGTCAAACACAAAGTCCCACCTTTAACTCTGCTTCTAGAACTTCAGAGGTTTAAGCTTTTCAAGGTGATGTGAACCAGAGGCCCCCACCAGTGGCAGATCTGGGGCAGCCCTGCTGATTTAGAGCTGCTGCTGGGCATCTGGTGCAATGCTTTGGGGATATATCACATTTATTAACTGCTCAGCTATGAGCTACCAGCTCACTGCAGGCACTTTACATGTAGAAAAGTGATGAGAAACATTAAGGCAGGATTGAACTGGGGATGCAGTTCCCAGCTGGTTTATCATATTAGCAAATATCCTTGTCGTTTCCTAAGAGGGGTTGGGAAACCATCCAGGGGAAATGCATTGCCCAGGGCCTGACTTCACAGAGAAAAGCTAAGTGACAGGGAAATATCAGGCTTAAAAAACCCCAAGGTGTTGCCACCCTGCCCGTGGGGCTCTGCTACAGCACTGCTGCTTCTGGAAGCTGGGGCATCACCGGGGACTGGGCCAGGCTGGAGGGAGAGGGCTCTGTGCCAGGAGCAGGTCTGCAGGCATGTGGCAACAAGGAATTCAGAGAAATGAGCTTTAGGGCAGCTCTGATGTGTGAAATCAGTCCTGCCTCTTCCTTCAGTTGCATGTAAAGGACTGCAACGAGCACACTGAGGGAGAAGAGGAAGAGCCAGGAAAGAGGCATTGAAACTTCAGAAAAAATAATGTCACAGGCTTATTCCTGATAAAGTCCACAATCTACACGTGTATTACTCAGAACAAGATGTGCCCAAGTTCACTGGATATATAAGCAACAACAAAAAGAAGTTTTCTTTCCCAGGATTAACTAAAGAGCACGATATTCTGTCCTGTTTTTCACTATGACTGTACATAAGCAAACCCTCCTGCAGAAACTACTTGTGTTTTAAATGTTATTGCTAATCTGCAGTACAGCGTGTTTTCCTTGCAGAGTCATTAAAACGTGCACGGGTCAGGATGCTGAGGCTGCACTCATGGTTCTTTATGGTTACAATATTAGTAAAGTATTTACTAAATTGACTACCACCTACTTTAAGTTAAACTTGCTGACAGATAAACTGAGCATAACCTCTGGCATTTTCAGACGTTTTCTTATGAATAGATATATTTTGCACGTTTTTGCATGCTAGGCCCTTTCCAAAATGCTGATTTGATCTCTGACATCAAGGCTTACTCACCCCCTTGAAGGTACAAAAGAAAGGTAACAGTAGCTTGCATGTGAGGGAATGAGACTTTAATATATAGAAAGCACAAAACTTACTCTTTTCAGTTTATTTTAGATTCAAAAGCTATAAAAGAGCACTAAAAATTCAGTACTATTTCTGCATTGGTTAAAAAACACAGCTGAGAAGAGATTTAAAAAGTGGGAGATATAAAAAGAATATTATTTGCATAGTCATAAATCATTATAAAACAATTATTCTGCAGCAAAAAAGCACTCGTTTCACAAGGGCAATCCAGCTTCAAGAGAGTGCACTATCTGTTAGCATCCTATTCTCAAAACAGACATCTCTGGACAGATTTGTTACAGTTTTGTAGATGCTAATGTGTAAACAGATTGTAAAATTATTTTTGGGCCTGTAATAGGATTTAATGTGTTTAAGAGGTAGTCTTATACCTCTTTAACAAAGAGGCTTACAATATGGTAAGAATGTATCACAAAAAATATAATGCTTTTAAACAGATAAATCCTCTTGGCAAAGGCTGTAATCTTTCAAACTTAATTGGTGAACTCATTAACGAACAACTGCCACTACAAGAAGAAAGACTATTGTCAGCGACTTATCGGGCAATGAGATAACAAACTTAATTATATTGTTTTCAGTGGATTTACATTTGCTTCCTTTAGGACACTAGATTTTCTAAACATTATTTCCTTGGCTGTATACAATTTTTTATCCCCTAAGAGAAAAGCAAACCTATCTACAACAAATAGGCAAAGAAAAAAGAAAAATAAAACCAGAATACATCACGGCTTTGAAGTAAACACAACACAGTCCTAAAAATTCTGTCTTTATTATCTACTTGTAAAAAGTTATAAGCCTGTAAAGTAGTTAATTTATGAGCCATGTTAATCATTTGTTCCCATTTGATCTGAGGTTTAGCAAACACGGTTTCCTGGGATGTAAGAGGATAATTTGCAGGTCCAGCTTGGCTCCGGAGGGGGCACTAACTAATTTGACACCGTAACATGACATTGATGGCAGACACACACTAATGACTGCACTGCTCGATGCTCCTGTCAGTCTGTCGCTGAGCTGAGAGTTTCTTCTTATTGCCAAAAAAAAAGTGCAGAGTGGTCCTACTAATTATTCAGACATGCACTATAATGAGAATCTTAGTGCTCCCTCCCAACATACGAACCTCTCACTAAAGCTCCCATTTGTCTGATACGGTGGCTGATTAGAATTTGTTTCTTGAATTGTAAAACTACAGCTTAAAATAAAGCGGAAAGGATAAACAGCCTTTTATTCTGCATAAAACTCAGAAAGTGGCCATTTTGATTTCAAGCTGGTTTTTTTGTCATTTATTTACACCAGAAGAATAGAAAATTGGATTAATTTTTAATAGTACTTCTCAAACAACATATAGATCTTCATGGAGTTTTACTGTCTGGATCGCTCAGGACATAAATTTTGTGGACAAAGGGAGGCTCTGAAGGTATTTTCTTTCTCCTAGGAGAAAGACGTTTTCTAGAACAGAAACTGGTACTAGACAAATCACAGGTTAAGACTAAAAGTGCTTCTTTTTCCTAGATTATACTGTTAGAACTGATTCCTCACTGTGAACTCTGAAAGTTCATAAGGACTTGATCTAAATGTAAAAACATAAAGAGTAGGAAACATTGAAAGGTGCTTTCCAGAATCAACCTTTACTCCTCACTTTGGGTCATGATCTAGCACAGCTGTGGAGTGTACTTTGACTGCATATCTATACCATATTTACAGTTCTATATTTTTCTGATGCCTCTGCAGCAATGCAGAATTGCAATCCTGAAAGAGACCAATGGACCGCGCGTGTCGTATGTTAAACACACAGCCTGAAGATTTGTTACTACCCTGAAAAAGAGCCTGAATTTCTAAGGATAACACTTAGCTCTTTCTGAAAAGCAAACCCTTCTAAGAGCGTTTCAAGTGGGCCACCCAAAGCCTAGCACACGCTACTGAGTCATTTAGAAAAACGTTATAAACTCGAAAGTGTTACACACAAAGGTGAGGGAAACACGTGCCCCACCATCACCCCAGGACAGTTTGAAAGCCATTACCAGATAATGGCTCTCTAGTGGTCTCCAGGAATTCAATCAGTGGTCTCCCTTCACATGCTGCATCTACTCGGGAAAAGCCACAACTCTATTAGGAACATATTGGGCAATCTGAGGTCGAGGGGGATCCCTGGCACGGAGTTGAGCAGCTCAGGGCTGAACCCAGCCAGGGCTCTACAGCCCCCACCTGTGCCCTCCCAGCTGCTCACTGCTGACTTCACTGAGTTCTGAATTTAGGAGGGGTTTTATCTGCATGGAGCCTGATACCGACAGTTCTCACTTATGGCTCATCACCCCTTTCTGACAGGATAGGAATAGCAAAGGAGCTGCTGTGCAGCATCAGAGCACAGAGCCAAGTGCCTGACAGTCCCATGTGCTCAGCACCAGGGTCCCTCTGCAGAGCACCACAGATCCCCCAGCAGCACATGCCATCTTTAGAAACTGTGACACAGCAGAGCACTGGGCACTTCACCAGTGGCCCCAAACACTCCAAAAATTAACGTTTTAATAACTTCTGCCAACGGCAGCACCACAAATCTATTGGAGCAGCACAACTTCCGAGATGAAAGCAAAAGTACATGTTTGGAGAGCCAAGCCAATGTAACGTAAATACTGGGTACACGCTGTTACATGTCATTTTGCAGAGCAACATGCGAAGGGCACATGAATCATTAGTGAGAGAACAACCCTGGCACCTACCCCAGAAATACCTCAGTCAGCACTCAGCAGGAAAGAAAATATCAGAAAAAGAGATCCCAGAATCCTAAAGGGAGGCTCTGCTCCTACAGAAAGATACATTTAACAGTGTTCATCTCTTTGGAAAATAGGGGTACTGTATCCAAGATACAGCACCGCTAACATTTTCCACATGGCTGGGGATGGATTGGTGAGTGGCCTTCCCCTAAACAACAGCATCTCTATGTGTCGGCTGTAGGAAAAATGAGGACATGATGCATTTTGCTCTCTGTTCTCATAAACCCCCAATATTAATTCAGAGGAGAAGAAAGTCATCAAGTTTATTTCAAACCAGATTATGCCACGTTCAGCCACATTGTGTGGACACACCACAGTAGCCTCCTCGCCCAGCATGCCAGAGTGTGAAGAACAATCCTTTTATATCCACAGCATGACTTGGCCAACTTTAAAACGCAACAACTAAAAACTCCAACGTCCTTCTGTCAGTTTAACTGTTAATTTGCAATGGATTTGGTTACACTTCCCGTTTAAGGCAAGTTCTCCCAGAGTGCTGGCTAAGAAATCTTGGGCAAGAGGAAGTAGCAACCACCAAAGAATTAAAAAAAACACCAACAAAAATTAAAAACCACTAAATAAATAATAAAAAAAATCTCACCCACAGTTTCATATATGGAGGCAGGAGCTCTCCTGCTGACCCCTGGCTCTGCCCAGGAGGGTGGCAGCAGCCCTGTAATCTCAGGGTGTCCCACTGCAGATGGCTGAGGCTCACCCAAGGCTAGAGAAGCAGTGGTGAGGGTAGCAGGCCAACCTGGGAAGCAAGGAGCAAAAGCAAGGCAGTTCCCTCCTTTTCTCTGCCTCTGAGAATGACTCAGAGGCTGGTGAGGCACAAAGGATGCCATTCCCCACGAGAGCACAGAGGAGAGGCTACCCTCTGTCAGGATGAGGGGCAGCTCTCGATATAGATCCAGATCACAAACTTCCTGATCCTGATGACCTGCCAAGGTTTCCACAAGAGATGGCTGGATCACTACAGTTTTGCTCCCTGGGCCATGGGCAGGGATACTCTGGGGCCAGCTTGCCCCACCAACTTGCTTTACAGACCCTCCACAGATCCCAAAGAAGGCGTATATACAGTTTTAGAAGCTTTCTGCAAAGCAATCCTATAACTAAGCTTTATGAAACACATGGGAACAGACTTAGATAAATTCAGGTCTTTAAAACTAGTCAAGTTTTGCAACTTGCTAAAAGCAATGTCAGGACCATAATTAATCAGGATACAAGTACACTTGTAGTTTGGGAAGAGTCCTTTCAACTCAGTCCCCACTAGTTCATCCCTTCATGTCTCCCTGCTCACTCACAACTGCACTTCAAAAGCAGTCTTTTCCTCACCTCACTTTGCTGCTGCAGTGAGACAAGGACCTGCATCACTCAGCTTCTGAACCCTGTGGCTACCACTGTGGCACGTGCACTCTGCACATTAAAGCACTAAATTAGTTTCACATATCTATGGCACAGCTTAATCAGAAATGTCTTTAGGTAGCTATCAGATATGAAAGATAACCAAAACTTATTATTTTTCTTCCTCTGTGTACTGCGGTTAGTCACACTGAAGTGCTCCTTCCAGCTTGGCCTAGGCCGGACAAAAATCTGCTCATGGATTCACTCAAAAGACCAGCTCCAGGCTAGGAATAAACCACCAGCTAAACTAAAATCAGGAATGGCTTCACTACACTGATCCAAACAAGCAGCAAGTATTCCCAACCCTCTCCTCATCCTTCCAGGCCCTGACTGCAGGCTCACGGCCTGAGGAAGGACAAAAGATACAGCTGCAAGGTGGCAGTAGGTGAAAGAGCAGGGAAGCTTGCTTTATCTGAACAAGCAAGCCAAAGAGATCACCAGTCCTGTGATCCAGCAGAGATAACATGGAGAAAAAGAACTAAAGCATGTGAAGTGTGTAAGAGGGAGAGATACTGGCAAAAGCACCAGCCCAGAGGTCAGGCCTGCAGCAATGGAATGCCAAGGGCAGCAGGAGGTGTTACCAAGTGAACCCTCTGGCCATGCAAGCCCAGAGACGTCTGACACAGCCAGAGCAACCTGACAGCCCTGGGCACACCTGGCCGAGGCCTGGGGGGCTGGTGGCAAACACCGATACGAGAACAAGACATGGGATGGGGTGGGCAGGGTCAAACCCAGACACGTGCTGGGCCCACAGAGCTGCCAGGCAGCGCCATGGCAGGGATGGCCCAGGGCCATGCCAGCCCCGAGCAACAGGTTCGAGTGTCGCCACGAACCCAAGCGATGGGTTCCATGGTCACCAAGGAAGGAACCCAGGCATCTCCATGTGATGATTGTGATGTTGCCTGCCCGAGCTGCTCATACCCAGGCACAGAACCTGACCCAGCCAGTCTGCGCACAGACTCCAGCCAAGCAGGACGCGAGGTGTGGAGTGCCAGGCCTTGGAGCTGGCAGTGAGCTGAGCGTTGGTCACAGCACTCAGTCGTTCACTCCAGAGCCATTGAAGGACATTCCCCGGCCATGCCAGCGTCAGGCAGACGGAGCTTGAGGAAGGCGCGCTCACAGCAACAGAGGTGAGCTGGACAGGAACACCTCACCCTGGGGAGGGCTTCCTTCCTGAGACACCTGGGCATCTCTTCCTCCCCTCCCTGGGCCCATCAGTGACGGTTGTGTCTCTTGCCCTTCCCCAGCATGGAAGGCACTGCTGCAGAAGCAGCAAGGGGAAGCGGCTTGCCTTCCCCAGTTTCCCCCAGCTCAGTCCAGCACAGTGGCAGCACAGACACAGAGGACCGCTGTCCCATCTGTCTAGACAGCTGGAGGGAGCTCAGCTTTGTGATGCCGTGCCTGCACTGCTTCTGCTATGCCTGCATCCTGCAGTGGGCTGACAACAAAACCCAGTGCCCTTTGTGCAAGAGGAAGATGACTTCCATCCTGCACTCAGTGCGGGCAGATGATGATTTTCAGGAGCAAGTCATCATTCCACCCATGATGCCACCAGTAATCCTCCCCAGAGGAAGAGCTCATAGAGAGCCAGATGCTTACAGCCCCTATCACCCTGGAGCACACCAAGAGTGGGAGACAGCAGGAGGTGTCCAGGATTTTGTGGGCGACTTCCAGCTCCCAAACTGGATGAGCTGCTTCTCTGCCAACTTAGCCATCGAACAGATCCTGCACCTGTGGTTCTGTCACAACTTGGAGATGCTGTTTGAAACAGCAACATCCAGGGCCCAGCACACACACGTCCCCGAGCAGCAGCGTTGCAGGGATCTGCCACGCCAGTGCGACACCCGTGGTGCCACAAGACAGGAGGACAACTCCCCTCGTCCAGCAAGATCCACTGTGGATGAGATAGCTAGCACCTCATCTAGTGCCATTGGTGGGGGTCCAAGTCCACACCCCTCTGCTTCCACTGCTGTCTATGTGGAGCAAGAGTCCCAGGAGGAACCAGAGAGGCTGAGCCCTCCTAATTCTGTTAGAGGCCGAGATCCTTCAACTGGGGGACAACGGCGACCACGAAAAAGGAGGGCCAGCCGCCCCAAAGGCTCTCCAGCTCACAGGAGGCCACGTCATTGAGACTGGAGAGTGCCTCCATAAATCAGTTCCAGTTCCTGCCAAGGAGTCACTATTGGAATCAAAATATGCTGATCCACCACAGTCATTGAGCCCAACTCCTGGCCCTGTGGAGGAGTCACCAGGAATCCCACCATGGGCCTGACAGCATTGTTTAAATGCTTCTAAACTCAAGACAAGCTCGATGCTAAGATCTGTTCCAGTGACCCACCACCCTTTGAGTGAAAACCATTTTACCTGATATCCAACCTGAACCTCCCCAACTGCTTCACACCATTTCCTTGAGTTCTGCTACTGGTCACAACAATGAAGAGATCAGTACCCACCTCATTGCTTCTCCTCATAAGGATGCTGAAGATCACAACGAACCCTTGCCTCAGCCTCCACAATGCTGAATAATAGTTATATATAGTTAGAGATAGATACAGTTATATAGAGACAGATAGATAGATTGATAGATAGTTATAGTAACTATTAGTTATAGCAACTAATATAGTAGCATGTTCACAGTTTTCAAAATAAATTAATTTTTCTTCCAAAAACTTGGAATCTTTTCTAGATGAATTTAATGCTTATGAAAGCACAAACAGCAGCATTTGCCACCTCTTCTCATTGTTCTTTCACCACTGGACAAGAGACACCAAACATATTTAAACAAAGACACACAATATCAATATACAAGAGGGTCTCCCTTCCCTGAGAGAACCCCTTTGCTCTTTATTTTTCCCACAGTAATGTAGTGCACCAAGAAACCTCTGCCATAACCCTTGAGGACACTAAGTAAACGCCCAAAAAGGCAAAATAAGGAGGATCTGAAGCAATAGTACTTACCTGCGAAGCAACCTGTTAACTGAGCTTTATGGATTGGTCTCTACTCACAATTGCACTTCAAAGCAGCCTTTCCCCTACATCCCTTTTCTGCTGTGGTAAGACAAGGACCTGCATCAGTCAGCTTCTGGTCCCTGTGGGCACCCCTGTGGGAATGCTCTTTACACATTAAAATAATAACTAGTTTCACACAGTTGTTGCAGATTTTCACTAGAAATGCCATTTTGGTAGCTCTCAGATAGGAAAGAATAACCAAAATTTATTATTTTTCTTCCTCTATGTACGACTGTTGGACACATGGGAGAAGAGTCCAGCACAGCCCAGACTGGGCACAAATCTCTTAAGGGATTCACTCAAAAGACCAGCTTCAGGCTAGGAACAAAACACCAGATAAAATAAAATCAGGGGATTTCATTTAAAATCAGAGAAGGGGCATGCATGGTGTTGAGGACACTGCTATACACCAAAGCCAATGCTGGCTGAGGTTAGTGAGGCTCCTGCCTTCACATACATCAGTGGGTTATTTTAAAAGAGAAAGAGACAGGTTTGCGGTGATGTTGCCCTTGGGCTTCTGGGATTTTGTTTGTTTGTTTTTTTAAATAATTTAGCAAGTTATGCCTCCATGTAACATATGAAGGTGATTTGATGTGGTAATTACCTATTACATTTGACAAGGTAATTAATGTAGCAAAATACCACTGTACAATGTGTAAATGTAGTTTGCTATCCTTAAAATATGTGTCTGCTTAGCAAAGCTGTTCTGCTCATGAAAAGAAGAAAGGGGTGGAGACCTCTCAATGGTGCACATTCTGTTATCCAAAAAGCATAGAGACTGACCTTCATCTTCAACTATGCTCCTGCTCAAAAAGCAGGACCGGAGAACTCTAAAAACTAATCAAATTGGCCGCATCTTCCAGGAGCAGTAGAGAATCCTGTAGATATCTTTAACACCTCAGCTAGAAATACCTGAGACTTTGATGTCAACGTTTGCTTACTGCTCAAGAATAAAATATCCTTGAAAACTGTTTTTCAAAAATTCCCCTTTAAAGTGTCAGGTATATCAACTTGCAATGAAAGGTTGCATTGCTCTTGGAAAATGAAAACCAACAGCATCACTGAGATGCTCAGAAATTTTCAATCATTTTCAATGCTCTGATGACTTTGTCTCTACATGAAGCCATCTGAGCATGCAATGACGTACAGGAGAAGTCAAAGACACATTTACAAAGCTAAAGACAACCTAACAGGAACAAAGTAAATATCGTCAATATTATTAGCATTAAATAGCTAAAAAAACCTCCCAAGTACAGAATATATTCAGATCATGTACTTGGGTCTATGGGAAAAATAAAATACATTCTTGACTGAAATGCCCAAAACCAAACAAAAAACCTTCAGTGGTTACACCCAGACGTTCCCTGAGTTATCAAGTAGCAGGATTAGCACCTGCCTCCAGTTTGGATTTCTAACACTGCTGTTTTCACATTAGAATGTCTTAAATAGTTTATGGTTGGAAATAATCTTGAAGACAATGTACATCTGTTTGCACAGACAGACTAACAAAGAATGAGAAAACAACACAAGCACCCACACATCAAACACAAGTGATTTAGAAGCAAAGGTACCCAATCTGTGATACCATATTTAAGAGTTTCCTATCCTTATTTTAGGGACAGTATCCTTAGTAACCTTTTAAGAAGAAAAAAATACACTCTTTTCTGAAATCATCTTCATTGCCAAAGGAACCCTTGAAAACACAGCAAGGACCTGATGGCTAAAAGTATTTTTAAGTAGCTCTGCTTCTGCACTAGAGGTATTTCCATGGCATTAACCCCTACATACACCAGGAAAACTCTTAAATCCTCCCAAACAAAAGTGAAGGCTTTCATGACGACTACCAAGGAGTAACCAAGCTAATCAAATGTCCTCCCACCCTTAATTCACAGTAATGTAGAAAAGCACTTTCAGAGGAAGAAGGCCCCCAAAAAAATCCTTAGGAGAACATTAATTACCCAGATGCAACCCACTTGATCTCATTCCTCTGCTACAGGGGACAAGGCTCACATTGGGACATACCCACTTCTGAGAGACAGGCTTACAAATAATCCACAAGGATGTTTTCCCAGCAGTTTCCTTACCCATTTCACAAGAGAATACTTGTTTAGGCTATACTTAAATGGCTCGCGACCCAGCTCCTGGGTGCAGCTTGTGACACAGACAGACCTTCCTACCCAGCAAAACAATAGATGTCACCAGGAGTTTCATGGCTGTGACCAAGCCACATTCAGGGTGCCCCCCCCTTGCCCTTGTGCACCTTCCCCAGCCTTCCCACATCCAGGATGTCAGCAAGACAACTGCCAGGAGAAACACGATCCTGGCTCCTTTCACACCCAAGCATGAAGTAGCAGATGGGAGAAAAACCTATCCTTTCTACAGGTTCTTCTATTACTAATAGTTTTGATTTTATTATGTGGAGGTGAGAAACAAAACCAGACATTTGACTGCACTGAGGGGAAAAAAAAAAAGAATAAGGAAAGAAAAAGAGTGCCTTCTGTGGGGAAAACACATTTGAATGATTCAACAGGCTACAAAGTCTTGAACAGAGCAGCTGCCAACCTCTTATTTGGAGAGGGAAAGCCATCCAGGTACAACAGCACAGGAGACAGGAGCACGACTAAGGGCTGAGACTGGATGAGTTAAAAGACCCTTTCCATCTGGTATTTCTCTTGTGAGAGAACGAAACCCCAAAACCTGCAGAACAGCTGGAAAATCACCACACTGGGGAACCTGAGCTCCCTACAACTGCCCAACACAAACATTCTGGGCACTTGGAGTAATCTGAAGTACAAGTTGCTGGAAATAATGTCAGTATCTTGGGTCCAGATATATTTGCACCGGTGGTGCAAGAGCCTCAAGAACACCATGAGTTGGACAGTGGGTTCAAAATAGCTGGAAGGTGAAAGCTGTAAAAGCATCTGTCTTAGCAATATTTAGAAAAAATTAAACCATATTCCCTTAATAGAGTAAGGAAGAAAATAATACTTTAGAGTGGCTGCAACTTTATCTAAGAGTTCATATGGACTCACAAAAATCTATAAATTAACACTATTTTCTCATTATTGAAATACTGGACTCTTAATTCTCTTTCTCACAAACACTGTTTTGTATACACAAGAAAGCAGTGCTACCATTTGCATTCTCTTCTCTCCTTACATATTTTTACCCATCACTTTGGACAAAAAAAAAAAAACAAACTACCCTGAAAATGCCACCACACTTGAATCTATCACCAACACTTTAAGGGTCACTTAGGACAATCCCAGAAAGCCACTGAGAAGTTCACAGAGCTCCAAAACACTTCATATTTTACAGAAAGAGCCTCTCATATAATGAACCAAGATGAAAACAAAAGTAATTCCTTACATTTTTTTCATAAGGGTAAAAATATTTCACACATATAATTAAGTTACACATGGAGAGATGTTTTTCTTCAGTACTTTAATTATTCATCAGGTATAGCATTGTTTTACTGTATGAAATGTTTGATATACAGAAACACTTATTCTTTCAGAAGTATAATTTCAGCCTCTGTTCAATTATATTCTGCCTAGCAGTAGCTTAAGAGAGCCTCGCAAATGTTGTTTTCAGGCAGTGAGAAAATGCAGTCTTGCACCTCTCCCCTTTGCTCCCCTCCTGAGCCTTAACTATGTTGTTTTCTTACAATTAATTATTTAGGTGGTTCCAGTAACAATATATTATTACTGCTCTACAGTCACACAGACATGAGCTGAGCAGTGATACAATTCATCACTGTTTGTTTCATCTAGAACTTGTGTGAGAAAAGAAATTTTCCTTCAACTTAGAACTTGCTTAAACTTAGCAATTCAGCATTTCAGCATTATTTTTTTAGGACGTAACCAGCAATAAAAGATTGCTATAAATACGTTCTCCCCTATATTCGTGCACTGCGTAAATATACTTTAATGGTCGTAATTGAAATTTGAATAGGATGCCAACACCTGAGGCACACTGACGCGACATTTAATTTATACAATTAAACATGAGGGTGGGGAAGCACTAAACAAACAATGTTTGTTACTTGTATGTTTCACATGAGACCTGTTTTCTCAGTTTATCTGTCCTGGGTTGGGTTTGGCAGGGTAACATCTCATGGAGCAGAGAATTAGTCCCTGGCACGGTCTGGCACCAGGGGAATGAAGAGATGCGTACCATGAGCAGGCACCCACCCACCCAGGCACAGGGACCTGGATGCCCTGACAGCACTCAGGAGGGGGAATAATCTCTTCATGGATTTACAGCACAAACTCAACAGCAAAAAGCCATTTTAGACTGTGCAAGTTTGACCACCAGCTCACCAAGTGCTTGCTGGTGCTTCAATTCCCTCCATCCAACAGGCCCCAGGTCAGACCCTGTACAAGTCCTAAAAAAGTACATTCCTGCCCACATAAATCATGCAATTAAATGTGGAAGAAATCAGGTATGAAACAAGTCACCTACACATAAAATACAACTGAATTGGGGAAGCAATCACAGCATAAATACTTAAAGTACTCTTTTCTACTGCAACACACACCAGTGAAATACAAAGTCAGCCCCAACTTTTCTGGCAGAGGGGGCAGAGAAGGAGATGTTACAGCCCCACATGTTAAAGCTGAGAAGATTCAGATCCTCTCATCCCACCAGGAACATCCACTCTTTAAATAAACTATTCCTGGTAATCTGTTTAGTCAATGCTTTGTGTTTCTGTCTGCACGCTGATTCATCAGAGCACACCAAAGGATCTCTGCCATATGATAAATGCAGAACACAGAGTGAATAGTGTGCAACTAGAGTGCCTGTCATTATTGAACTCACAACTATTGCCAGAGGAAATGTGACCCCAAAAGAAACAAAAGGCAAGAAATATGGGGGAAAAAGTGTTTTCTACATTGTTATGGGGTGGAATCCCACCATTCATGTATGAGTGCAGAGAACTGTCAAAGTAAGACAGAGGGCATGAGTTCACACACACGTGCACACCAGTGCAAATGCACATATTAGCAATATGGGATTGTTTTAATGCATATCAAATCACTCAATGAGGGGTTTTTCTTTCTCTGAATCTGCACTCTATGGCCCATCAGCATTACACTGGCCTTTAATATAACCAGGATTTCAAATCAGGTGTCTCCCTGGGTAGTACTGTGACTGTGGAAAAAGCAGGTGCTATTTCCAAGCACGCATATGGGCAACCATTACAATATGAAATATGCACATGATGATGGGCAAGGTGGAACGGGAGGGGAATGTAATAATCTGAGACAAAACAGGGGCAGAGCTCACAGAACCCAGTTCATACCAATGAGACAAGTTGAGCAAACTCTGGGCTTGCCTTGTAAGGCACCAGCCTTTAGACATGAAGAGTGAAAACAGACAGATTTTATCAAAGCCAAAAGCAAAAGTTACATGACCTTTCCAGGAAGGAGGATTTTGATGCAGGGCTCTTGCAGGACAGTTTGCAGGTTTGAAGATATGCTGTGGCTACACACACTATGTTGTGTTCCCAAGTGACTTATTTTGGTTTATAAGGACCTTCACAGACATTAAAATTCAATCATCTCACAAATCTGATCCCACCATATTACAACGCTCCACAGAAAGCACTCCCAAAACCAGAAGGACCTCCTGCCTCCCCAAGAGCACCCCTTCTTGAGGGTTACACATCACCTATCACTCTCTATCATGGGCAGGAGAACCACACCCTCACAGTAAACAAAACCCAGCAGTTCCCATCCATTTGAAGGACCCTTGCTCCTCCAGCGCTTCCACCTCATCATCAAGATAGTTAATAACATAGCTGACCTCATGGAATCAGCAGCATCGGTGAGAGTCATCGGCAGGCAATAAACTCAAATAAGTTAAACAAAATGAAAATGAAATGTATCAACTTCAGCCACTATTTTACCACAAAGCACCTTTAATCCACCGTTTTAATTCTACCTCCAGTTGTGCCTTAAATATATATCCACAGCACATTATTTTTTCTTAGGATTATTTTTGTCTTTGCATCTTTTCTGAAAAATGAAGTCTCATCTTGTTTAATCCTTATCATATAAATACATTCAGTTTTACTACCAATAACTACACACTAATCCTGTTTGGATAATTTATCAATGTTTCTGGGCTTCAAAAACATAAAAAGGTATAATCTCATTTTTCACTATTAGCATCATATTTAAAAGATATTTTATATTTGATTTTAAAAGCCAACTGGTCTGCTTACTTTAAAAAAGCTTGAGATTTTTTTCCTTTTACTTTCTTTGCCATAAACTAAAGTAACCATATCCAAAGGCTAGTGATACATCATTAATTTAAAATACAGATAAATCCCCCCAAAAAATGAAAGACAGTGCTTTACCTTCAAACATATGTGCTGCAGGACTGAGCCTGTGTTCCAGCAACTTTCGTCATCTACAACAGAGTCAAAAGCTCCCCATGAACACAGAGCAACCAAACTTGAGAAATAGCATTAAGTTTATTAAACTGGAAGGTA
>JAHLSL010000043.1:3684268-3797920 GCA_025920805.1 Petroica traversi | reverse complement strand
CATACTTGCTTTCAAGGGGTCCTTGGCAAGAAAGTGGCAGCAGTTACAACAAATTAACAGCGTACAATAAAAGCGCCATAAACATGCAGCATACATAATAAATCCAATCAAGTCTACAAGTCGCACAGATAAAAATGATAAATAGCCACTGTCTGGGAAAATAAAAAAATATACATTTCTCAAACACTGCTGTTCATCATTACAACATGTTTTTTGCCCCTAAATCTAAAATACAAATTAAGTGATTTTAATATGAACAGCATTGTACATAATATATTTACTTTCCAGCCTCGCCTCTCCTCTCCTTCCCCCTCCCTTCTTTTCCAGCTTGCGAAACCAGGGAAACTCCTTCAGCAAAGCTGTCTTTGGGCTGATTTGCTTTTTAAAGATCTGTGCTGTGTTCCCAGTGTTTATACAGATGTGAGCTGAGTGATGCTCAGCAAAACACAACGAGCATCCCTGAACTGACAGAACACAAATACCACCGCACTTACAGCGGCTGTTGCTCCATAATTTATTGGCTGGCTGCATTAATTTCCTGCATCTAGTCTGTTTCTAATTCTGGCTGCTGAGTTTGGGATCTGAAATTTGTAGCCAGTACGGGCCATTTCAAGGTTTGAGCAGCGTGCACCGAATTTCGGCTCGGAAAAAGAGGCCATCCCAAAAGGGAGCAAACGGAGGTGAATCGGGGTCCGTTCAGCATCTGGATATCTTTATTGCCAGATTTAAGAGCCCTTCTTGCTAGCGAGTAGCAACCTGGCAAGGTGCAGCTTGGAAGCCTCTGCCTGCTCTACCTGCATCAATATTCCAAAAGGAGCTGCCACAGTGGTAAGACTCTCATAGGAGAGGGAAGATTAACAAGCTCTCATGCAAGAATAATTAAAAAACTAAATATATAAAGTGCTTCAACTGCACAAACTCCTCCTTGTTAATCAAAGGGGGAAACAAAAGACTTCCTTAAATATCATGTATATGGTAAGTGTAATAACAGAAGTAAATTGCAACAATTACAAGTCATTAAAGAGAGTAATTAAAAATAACTGTTTAGATAACAATGACTTTCTTGAAATCCTCAAAACAGAGGTTCAACTTTTAATCACTTTTCTGCAATAACTCGCATAACTTCAGAATAATTGCAGATTTTTAATTTTTATAAACTGAAAGAGCATAAAAGTGAAACCCATAAATTATATGCTAACTCCAGCTGTTAAATGTTGGCATTTTGTCTTAAAAAAAAAAAAAAGTTCAAAATCTGTTTCCTTAAACCGAGGAAATGTGGAAAAAGGCCATCCTGCCAGTGGAAACATTCAACAGCAGAAAGCTCACGCTGCGGTTTCTTGCCGAGGCAGCAAACTTCTCTAAAAGGGAAGTTACTGCCAATTCAAATACTGTTTGCTTTCACACCCAAGAACAAACTGTGTGCATGGTGAAGGCTTCCTGAGGGCTCAATGCAGCTGGAGCATGCTGAATAAAGGTAACTAATGTCAAAGCTACTGTAAACTTGTTCTCATTTTTCTATCAGCAAGTTCTCATCAATGAAAACAAGGCTATTATTTCCCCATCCTTCCTTTACCAAAAAAAAAAAAAACAAAAACAAAAAGCAAAACAAAGAGAAAAATGGAGTTTTATTTTTATTTATCCTCTTTTTATTCCTCTAGTTTATGGTTTAGGGCATTTTCTAGCTGCTGTTTCTAAGTGGACAAACTTGTTTGCAAAACTTTCCCCTGCCCTTTCAGAGGACAGGTCAAGCTCAACTCCATGAGCACAATAAAGACGAATTTCCAGGGCTGAACACAATATGCAACAAGGTTCCTCTCCCCGAGCAGGAAATGCAGAGGGAGGGTTTCAGTGCAACTTGACAAATTAGAGCCAGAGAGCCGTGCCAAAGCAAACATCATTACTGGGAGGGCTCTGCTCAGCACAGATGACAGTTGGACGGGTGTCCTGCCCCGGCCGGCGACGGTCACGCTACCGTTACGCAAGGCGGGCGAGCAGCTCCTCACCCAGGGCTCATGGGGAGCTGGGGCAACAACTGCTTCCTCGGGGCAACTGCAGCTACTGCCTCCCCATCTGCTCTGAATGCCGTCTTAGAAGGGCTATCGTTTTCAAAAACATGCCTAGGAGAGATTTTTTTCCCTCCTCGAGAGTATGCCTGAAAGTTGAAAGCCCGAACTACTGCGTTTAAAAGAAAAGGGATTTTTTTTCCCCTTGCTCATCAAAGGAACCTGAGAAAGTGTGGCTATTGTGACAGAGTAAGATAATAGCAGTTTCATCGACGGTTCCACTTTGAAATCAATAGTTATATTATTTTGAAATACAATGCAGGAAGGAATTAAGATTCTTGTAACATCTAAGAAAAAACTAAACATTATCAAATCCTGCCTTCCCTCTTCTAGCCAGCTGGCATACCCAGAATCAAACACAGTTAATCATTTAAAGGAAGAATCCTTTTCAAAGTAGAAAATCACACCGTTTATTCCAGAACTCCTACTCAATACTATTTTTTTCTGTGTACTAGTGCCTAACACAACACACTGAAATGGCATAAGGCATAAATGCATCTTTATGAAAGAAACCATGAGATTGAGCGTGCGGCCGAGTCTACTCAGGAGTCAACTCTCTTCCTTCAGCTGAGTTCAGGATGGGGCTGACGTGGAGTTACCACCACCCTGACCTCACCCACCTCAATGCACCCACACAGCTGTGAAAAGTTCCCAGTCACTTGCCTTCTGATCATTTCGCCACAAAAAGATAGAGGGTAAGAAACCAAAGTTATGACACACAACATTAAGCATTAACCCCACCCTGTACACAGAATAAAAATGCTAATCTTCCCTCTCGGAGACGGAAAGATAAAAATTGGTCAGCCCTCCTCAGAGAGCAGAGCTGCAAAATAAAGATGCTTCTCGCCAGGCCCCTGCGATGATTGATGCTGCAGCCTCTCCCTCTTCCATCACTCCCTACCTTGTCTGGTCACTGGTGGAAAACCAGGCAGCCACGGACACGCAGGCGGATCTTGCACCTTCTCAGGCCGCAATCCTCCCGTGCCAGGCTGCTGCCAATGTCCTTGCAGCCACAGGAAAACAGGCCACAAGGTTCAAGTTAACTGCAGAGCGTTACTACACTGAACATCTGGTCATGAATGAACGGATTGCCCACTAACTCTCAGCGTTGGGCAGCTGATGAAAAATTCAACATTTTCCTTGTTGGCACAGTTGTTTTGGAGAATTCTCTAGAGCTTCCTGAATTATATTAAGAAAATTTCACTGCAGCAATCTATATCTGTGAGAACAGCTGGTGTTGAAAGGGATCTGCTGCACTCGGTGTGCTGGGGGACCTCCTGTTGGATCATGCTACTCTTGCAACATTTGTCCTTGAAAACTTAGCTCCGCCGTGAGGTCCTACAGACAGGACTGTTAAACTTAAAAACAAGTGAAAAAAAAAATGTTAAATTAGGAAAGGGCATCTGGGTGAGAGAAACAAGCTCTCCAGGTCAGCCAAAGACACTCAGCATCTCCCCTTGCTCACGAGGCTTGGCTAAGCTAGGACAGGCTCTGTTCTCTAAAACATGATGTTATGATTTCTCGCCACTTTCTTCCCTCTCCCAGCATTGTTTTAGTTCAGTAACAGAAATCTCCATTCTGATAAACTCTGGGTCAGACAGCTGAAATGCCTCAATAAATTTTATAACACAGATTTCCCTCCTGTGAAGTCCCTCGCTGAGCTGCTGTGCGCCAGTCACACAGTTAAAAACCAGCTCCACACCATGCACTGAACTCATCCAAAACTAAAACTTGAGAAATCCACAAAAAAAAAAAAAAATCAAAGGGGAGGGGGGTAAAATAAATTCAGCCAGAGCTCAAAAAAAAAAAAAACCTCAGGAGAAAAGAGTGTTCATTTCAGGACAACAAAATTTGACTTTTAAATCTTAAAATATTTTAAAGAAATTAACTTCTTGATAGTGTGATAGTATAATAATAAAACATGTATATCTTTTTTCTTAAGGAAGTGGTAAACTTAAGTCATGCTAAATTTAGGCTATTATCTATGCAGCATAAATTTCACTTCTGTGTATAAATGCTAACTTGCATATTTCTCCATGGTAACTAAACTATGATTAAAACAACAGTGAAACCAGCCTTTAAAGCCACCTGTTTAACTAGGAACAACCTAATTTACAAAAATACTTAAACTTAGAAATTTCATGGGAATCTAGATCACGTTTTTCCCAGTAGAAAGCTCACTTTTCCATGATCACATAATTGTAATATACTTGGCTTTGGTTGGTAATCATTTTTTTCTTTCTTTTTTTTTAAACTAGTGTAATTTTTTTCTGCATTGTTCAGCCTAACACAAGTGGTATTTAAGATTATAAAGAATAAGTCTCTAATAACCCTTTCCGAAAAGGAAGTTATTTTGCTCCTTTGAAGGGATTAATTTACCTAGAAAGTATCTTCATGTTTTACAAAAGGAACAAATGAAAGAAATGAGAAAATCCCAAACTGAAATTCCCATTAGATATGGTAAGACACCTTCAAAACTCATTTTTCTGTTGCGATATCCTTGTAATTTACTAATGAAGAAATGGACTGTTTTTATGGGTCAAATTAAAGAAATAATTATAATACGACCCAGAATAGTAAAAGTGTAGGTACAAGCAATATTTTCTTATTTAATTATAAAGCATAAAAATAGATTTGAATATGAATCATTTTTTAGCCACAGAATTAAATTTAGTATTTAAATACTGAAAACCCCTTGAAGTAGAAATATCATCATAATAGGTTTGGTTTGGTGTGAAATACATGACTCATATATTCATGACACATATCTAAAAATGCCTCGTATTAAAACTTTATTATAATAAAAAATTGATCACCATTTTTGTCTACTGGTTTTCACATGATGTAATACCTAAGGCCAAATCTCTGGCTTTAAAGTAATGATGAGAGAAGTAGTTTCACAGCAGCACCTCATAAAATGTTCAGAGTCCACTGCATTTACACTTGCCCATCCAATGTCACATACAAATGTAAGATGGATGCTAATTAGGTAACAATGGTATTAACATAATGCCTACAAAAATCGACATTAAAACCCTTCTCAGCTATTAACAGCCCTGAAAGGATGAGAGAATACAGCTCCCAAGTCATAACCAACACAGTGAGAGGAGAAGACCTACAGTGCCTGATCAGACATGAAATAAAGCCCCAGGTCTGCAGGAATTTATGACCAGGCTGGGCTTTACACCTGGAGATCATGTCATGGAGTTCAACTGGACAAATACTGCAAAAGTTAGAGCAAGCATAGAGCAAACGAGCTGTAGAAATGAGAGTCCAAGAGCCACATGTGGTTTGGACGGACAATGATCCTCACCCCAGCTGAAGCATTTGGGTTTATTGTTCTCTCAACAGTTTTCCACCTGTTAATTTACCTACAGACCTTTTTTAAAGAAAAAACATTTGTTCTCATGGATCAATACTCCTTTTTTAAGAGAAAAAATATTTCAGAAAAATACAGGGGTTTTTTAAGGGTAAAAGTATTTCAAAACTCAATGTAAAGTTCCCCAGATTCTCATTTGTTTCAGATGCTGCCCAAGAGTACAAAAACTGAAGCACATTCAAACAAGAATGGCAAAATTATGTTGTCCTTACCCCAAGGTTTTTTTGTTTTCTTGATCTGTCAAAATTCTGTGAAATGAACCATTTTGTTGCTCTTATGTAACCAGTGTCTCCTCTTCATTTTTTTTGCTGAGGTCTCTCCATAAAATAACCAAAAAACACACTTAAAACTAAGTAAAACCACAAGTTCTAAGTAGGCGATTTGGAGTTTAAAGGCAGGAACCACAAATAACACAACGTTAAAAACTGATCAAATTTGCAACTCTGTCTGCAAACCAGTACACTTTTCCCAGCCAGATCGCTGAACATCAACAATCACCAGTCCTTCAGAAGGGAAATAATTTCCAGAGAGCAGGAGAAACATCTGTAAGATGGGGTGCACAAGTGGAGATGTGACAGGACAATCCGGGCAAGAGGTGAACATCCTCCAACCCCTCCTTATCAATGGGAAGCTACAAAGCCACCAGAAGTTCTCAGTGTCTCCCTGTGCACAAGCCAAATACTTGGGGAAGGCAGGTCAAGTGATGAATGAACATGGCTGGTTACAAATAATTGTGCTGGATCTACTCATCTCAATCCCACTGGGACCCTGCTAACTGGACATTTTAGTGCTCTGATCTGTTGCTACAGATCTCCTCCACGCTCAGAAATCAATCACTTGGAACGCTGATGTGGCTCTGTTACACTAATTAAACTTTGTTTTGCACCAGAGTCCTGCATTTGCAGTGTGTGTACAGTATGTAAATTATACAAATTACAAGAAAAGTTGATTAGCGTAATTCAAATCTCAGTGCAGTTACTAAAATTAACAGTGAATACAAATTATACAGAATAACTTCAGTGCTGCTGAGAAGCTCCTCACACAAAGCATGTAACCATATTCACAGAAGTGGACACCAAACAAGCTTGAGAATATTACACACAACCGTTCCCAGGGAAATTTTGCCCAAAAAACTAACTCTCACCCAACCTTATTAATTATTCACGGCTATTATTCAGGGTTAAACATTTCTGTAGTGTCTGCCTTGCTCTGTTTGCAGCTGTGACAGCCCCACTTGCAGCATTTTCTTACCATCTCACATTAGGGGAAATAAGAAAGGTAAATGCTCTGCAACAGCAGTAGCCGCCTTTTTTTTTTTTTAACAAGACTGATGAAGTTGTTGAGATTTGAGGTTTGTCCTGAAGACTTGTGATATCTCACCTAGACACATCCAGCCACTGTAGAGATAACCCACAGCACTATACAAGAGGGAGCATTTCTGTTCCATTAGGAAGGTTCTGCTGGAGAGACCAAAATGTCCAGTTCCCTTTGTCAACCCAGTAACCTCTTCCTAATTTGCTCATCCTTTCACCCCCTGCCCCTTTGAATCCTAAGCCTGAGGAGCCACCAGCTGACCGTGCTTCTACAACATCCCAAGACACCCACGGGAACACAAAAAGCCACCAAAGATCTTATACAACCCTGCCTTGACCTCCATGTCTTTAAATCAGTTGTTGACTGCCCATGAACCTGAGCACAGCCAAAGTCAAGGAGGCAGAAGTCACACAGGTAATGAAGAAATATTAGTTGTAGTCTCTTCTCCACACTAACCAGTCTGCCTGCCATTGCTCAACAGTGCAAAGCAATCCAGAACTGGTATTTCAACTTGATTTCTATCACTAAAATGCCAAGCATGAAGTTTTGACAATGAATCTGTGATGTTTGCAGCAATAAGATTTATTTCTATAGGAGAGAACAGCAAGAAGGGCTTAGAGGAGGACAGGAGTAAAAAAGAAAAAAAAAAATAAAAAGGAAAGGCATTTCATTTGAAAGGCAACAACATTCTAATTGTGTTTGGAGCAGCAAAAAATAACCCGAACACAAAGGACAGCAGAAAACAAAAATTCATTTGAAAAATGCTTCTATAAAGTCATTAGATCGAATGTGTCCAAACCGGACTTTTGGTTATCCCAGACTCTGAGACAATAGTATTTTTCCTAGCCTGCTAGCAATGATAAAGGTCTGGATTAAACAGGAAGACAGGAAATTCAAAGTTAGCTTAAACTCTATTCATAAAAGGGGATGGGCTTACCAGTTCAGATAAAATAAGGATTAAAAAAGTATTAAGAAAAATCTTAAGTCAAAATCTGATGAGAGATTCATTAAAAGGCTGCAGTATACTTTATTCTATTTTAATATTCATTTCAAACTTCATTTGCTTCAGTGGAAACCAGTATCACAGTAAGCTGCAAAATCAGAAAAGTGCCTAACCTAAAGCAGCAGCGGACTCTTCAAATAAAACCAGTTTCATGACATTTCAGCAGAATTCCCAGACCACAAGGCATGTATGTAAGAATTTCAGATGCTTATCAGAAGCTGTTTCTCTGAACATTTCTCTTGCTCCTTCCCCACCACCTATCAGCCACCTGCCATGTCAAGCAAAACACAAGACATGTCTAAGCAAAATAAAAAAAGACAAAGTGAAGTGTAAAGACCCCTAAAATAAATAAGGGCAAAAGAAGTATTGAAGCTATCACTCCATCTCCCCGACTGAATAGCTTGACTTTTGCGACTTTAGTTCAGAGTAATAGCTGAGAGCAACAAAAGACAAGGAAAGATGTGGATGGGGCTCTGAGCAACCTGACCTGTAGGAGGGGTTTGGAAGTGGATTATCTTTAACATTTACCTTCCAATCCAAACCATTCTATGACTCTATGCTATCTTCAGAATTCACCCATCACTACTGATCGCTTCACAAATACCAGTGTCAATAGCTATCAATAATTACCAGTATTATATCCAACAGATAAACAGATGCACATTACAATTTCATCTGAAGCTAGACCAAACCCACTCATACCTCAAAACACATCAGCAGCTGGCACACACAACTGACCATGGCCCAACACAACAGTGTGAAGGGTTGGAAAATGTTCTGGCAAGCACGAGGTCCTGAGGATTTGTGATGGTGGGAGGTTTGCACAGAGAGGTGGCAGGGGAAAGCAGCCAGAGCCCCACGACTGCACAACAAGACAAGAACATGAAAAGAGCCAAGAGACAGCGCTGCGTAAGGACCGGGAAAAGCATTGTAACAGTGTTCCCATGGGACAGGGGCTGGCCACGGCTCCTCCTTGGCAAACACAGCCAAGCTGCTCAGTGCAAAAGTTCAGAGCTACAGAACGAATTATTTCCTCCTTAATTGCCCTTTCTTAGGCTTTGCCCCTCACTTCCCCACAGCCAGCACACGACGATAGTTAGGGCCACGCTCAGCAGCTGCTCGGTGCACTCTTCTCTGCCTCCAAAGCCTCCACCCATTCTGGAAGATGTGTGAAGAGCAGCCTCTGTGGGGGGATACAGGCAACCCACTCCCCAGAGAGACTTTGATGGAGTTAGGCTGATTTACACTGATATTCTGCCTGCATCAAAACAATTAATATTCCAGCACACTTGCTTTTGCTGATGTCAATTGCCTCAGTAAACCCTCTTCTTTCAAAGACCTGAGATCCTTTGACTTAACATGATCTCAAGCTCTTTTCACGGAATTTGAGCTTTTCAAGTCATCCACTCCATTGCAGCATAATTATTTCCTTTAAACATCCACTTTAATAGCACTAGCAATTTTGAACTTTTTATGCTGTTTAAATTCCAACATAAATTTGTACACAACAATAAAACACGCCGCTAATTTGTCATGCTCCTCTGAGCAACTGTGTCACTCACACCAAGAACCACTGACTGTGGTGTTCGGAGCTTTCGTTCCTATTTCACATCACTCAATTGAGCCTTCTGTAGAAAAGCTTTTAACAACCACATCTGGTCTTTAATAAATCACTGCACTTCGTCTTCCTGCCAAAACTCCTCCTTTATCTAACTTACATCTTCATGATGAGATAGGAAATCACACATTATGGTGGTGACAAACAATTGTAATTATGTCATTAGTAGCCATTTAGTCTACAAAGGTTCTCAAAAAGGAAATATAATGCACAATAAGAAATATAGGATAATACATTGATCACAGTTCTAATCCGCTTTTTACTTCCCAAGTGTAAAAAGCTGGCATAATTCATGGGCACAGCAGGCAGTAATAGTATACCACTTTATGAACTATGCAGCTATTTTATTCCCCTATCTACTTAAAAATAAAAAAGCTTTTAATAGCTTGATTTAGACATAAAAGTTATTTATGATGCTTCACTGATTATAATATTTATTTATTTAACTTTCCATGAAAGTGATTCTTTCTGAAATGTAAGCACATATTACGGTATTGAAGATCTTAGAGAAGAACCATTACCCTAGCAAAGAAAAAGAGAGGAAGAAACTTTGGTATTGGAAGGAATTCAGAAAACTCATCTCTGTACCCTGTATGGCTTGGAAACCAGCACACCACAAATAGAAACAGCTCTTCAACCATTTAGGAATTTTCTAAAAGCAATTAAAATATAAACAAGGGAAGTTTAAGAGTTCACTCAGAACAAAGGTGTCATTTAAACCAGCTCATATGCTGGAATATTCACACGTAGAGAGCAAATGGAGTCTGACTGCACTGGCAGGCTCCAATGGTGCCTTTAGCATTTCAGTGCAAATCCAGAGTGCTTTCGGGACAAAATGCATCAGGCTTCACTTAGTGCACTGTAGCTCACATCACAGAGCAGGCTCAGCAAACATCAACTGGAGTCCTCTCCAGTGAAACCAGACCAGCTCCAGAAGCAGCCCTCTGAGCCCATGGTCAGCACTGAACTCTCAACCTGCAGGACAGTGTAAACCTCTGGAAAGCTCTCAGGGTGGATTTCAGGTCTATGGCATCAACTGCTTCCCTCCAGAGAGCCACTGCTTTTGCCTTGCATTGCTGAACAATGCAGACATAGCTCCAGAAAGCTGCAAACCACCCAAAAGATTTGTTTCTACTGCCAATTGCTTTACATTTCTGTAACAATCCAGTGATGAAATTCATTTAGGTTTCCAAAATTTTGGAATAATCCTCATTTTGAAGACATGCTTTAGGATTATTACCCCCTCCATCACTAAGTGTTTGTCCCCCACAGAACCTAATGCACGTTTGGGTATTTTGCTGAAACACCTGGATTCTAACACCTTGACATATTTTGGTCACCAGCTCTCTACATCCCTGTGGTGTAAAGTAAGGCTCCTTAAGCACCCATAACACACAAAATCATCATGTCAGGAAGCATTATTGTACTGCCCAAAAGAGTGGGTCCATTTCCCTTCCACATTTGTGAAAACCAGTTGTACAAAGGACCCCAAAGAGCTGCAGGGAACCAACACACAGAACCATCACATCAGCTTTTCTACACCAGCCTGAGTTACTGTGCCCCAAATTACTGCAGGTGCTGTTCTGGAAAGTTTATCTCTCAATCTCTGAACCTTCTTCTGCCTGGTGTATTCCCCACCCCCTCATCCCGCCAAAGGAAAACCATCTCAAGATATCCAAACACCCACTCCTGCTTTCACGCTTGGTTTGTTACAGTCTCCACTGTTTCCTGTTAACGGTGACTACAAACCTTCCCCTGCATTCAGCCCGGCAAGCGTCACTCACCTCCTTATCTGGCCAAGGTACCTCCAGCAAGGAAAAATTCACACTAGAAGGACCAAGTAGGTCAAAGCTTGATGACAGCATAACCTGGAGGAAGAAAAGTCTCCACCAAAACCATCTCTCATACAGTGAGTGAGGCATTGGGCAGCAGAGATGCTATGAATGACTGCAGGTGTACACTACACTGAAATGCCCGTTCCTGTACAGGGTGGGAGAGCTACAGCCAGGCCTGACAACAGTCAAATCAAAAGTCCACCCAAGTTCAGTTCCTGTACTTCCAAAAAAACCCTG
Source organism: Petroica traversi (assembly GCA_025920805.1). Classification (NCBI taxonomy): domain Eukaryota; kingdom Metazoa; phylum Chordata; class Aves; order Passeriformes; family Petroicidae; genus Petroica; species Petroica traversi. Next base: position 3,786,471 of record JAHLSL010000043.1, on the reverse strand, counting down.
AGTCGGTGCTTTAGGTGATGCATCATCCATTTTTCTTGTTCACGCCAAAAGCTGTGCAGTGCAAACACATGGAGTACTGGCATTCTGCAGAGTCCCACCATGGAGAAAAATGACACCACAACCCAAAGGAAGAGGAGTATGTGACATTGCATGGGGCTTACCTAGACAAAAATAATGACTCTTGCTGGGAGAGAAACTTCAAATCATGCAAGCTGTATGTTTCAAGTTGTGTGTTTCCAGCCAAGGGCCTGCAGAACTGAGCAGCACTGGCCAGGCACTGTGGGGAAACTTTGGACAGGGGCTGTTATGAGGAGCCTTTGTGTGAACTTCTTTGTGAGAACAATGGAGACAAGCCTTCGAGTGAAAATTATACACCAACTCCTGGGAAACTCTTCCACACCGAAAACCACAGAATAAGCCCTTGCCCTTGGGCTTGCTGTCTCGCAGCAGCATGGATCTCAAAGCCAGTCAACTGGGTCACAAGGCTAAAAGCATTTCTACCTTCCCCAGCCAAGAAAACCACTTCCCGGTGGTACCTTTCATCTCAGCCTCGCTTCAGCACTCCCCACCCTCCTCCTGCAAACAAACAACATTAACCCTTGCCTCCTAGAGATCCCACTGTCCCGAGACTCAGCAGCAAGGAATGGGAAGGCTCAGATTAAAGGATCGACGCAAGATGGAAGAAAAGAGAAAGAGAAATAAAAAAAAAGGAATAAGAGAGAAATTCACTAGTCTGACATCAGCAGAGCTTGTTGCTGTCTACCTGGGAGCAGCCTTAGCTGCAGGGGAGAAACTTATACTTCTGCAACTCCCATTACCAATGGGTAGAACATGAAGGGAGGACACATCTTCCATAGGTCTGCAAGAACAATAGAGAAAGGCACTCAGGAATTACTCTTTCAAAGCCTTCCACCTAAACCATGAAGGAAAAAAAAAAGAGGGGTGGGGGGAATGCTTCAATGCCATTTTGGCTTTTATTTGCTTCTTTAAATTCCTCCCTTTTCACAAACTTGAATAAAATTAAGAGAGTGCAAGAGCAGGTGAGAATCAATCAGACTGCCTGTTCTGCTCTGAGCCACCTACAAACACCTTGTCTGGGAAAATATGAACTTAGCAATCAGTCACTACTGGACAAAGCAGGAAGATTTCAAGACAACCAGCTTCAGGTTACTACTAAAGTGGTTAGAATCGTGCCTCCACAGGTACCCAGGCTGCATTTTTATCCTTGACAAGGCTGCAGGGACCTTTTGCTTACATTTAAGCAGTTTCGAAAAGAGAAGAGACAGACTTTCATTTGACCCAGTGCGACAGCCTGGCTGACCTGGAGTGCAAAGCTGTAGATGATTTCCAAAAATGCCACAGCCACTGATTAAAAACACACGCTGCAGCTAAGGAAACCCTGATGAAAATTATCAGCAGCCCTCAAAAAATAGAAGCAATTTCTACATTTCCCAGTACTAATAGTTTAACATTATCCTTCTGAGGAATTTTTTCCTTGCTTTTACCTTAGGAACCCAAATACAGACAGACCTAGAGTGGCTGTCCTGGGAGAAGGTGTGGAATGAGGAGCATGGTCAGCTCCAAGGTGCTGCTTGGATTGAACTTCAAGCTTCAAATACTTTTATTTTATCTTGTGCACTCTTACAGGAAGAGAAGAAGATCCACACTGACCCAGTCTGCTCCTCCAAGGCCCTGGAGCTTCTCAAACACAACTAAATAAAGAAATGAAGATTTTCATGGCCCTACAGGAACTCTGGGTATCTTTTAAGAGAAACCTCTACTGAGGAAAACTCCAGAAGGGCCCGTCCAAGCTCCACACCTGAACCTCCAGGAACCATCTCTTGTTTTCTGCAGAAGCAGCCAGGAGAAACACTGACACCCGTAACACTTGCCAGGCTTCGCTGAAGAATTCAAATGAAGGTCTCATTCTCACAGAAAAATCTGTTCTCTGTTTAGCCAGTCCCACCTCGCAACTGAAACTGCCAGTGAACCAGACTGATGGGTCAGATAAACTACACTATGCCCAGGACAGTACCCTCCATGCTTCTTTGAATATCTTATCACCACAGGTTTCCAATTTACTTGCTGATATAGGTGACTGCTCTGACATTTTTCAACCTTGCATGTACTGCTTTACCTTCAAAGAGGAACCAAAACCCAAGGACTTTCAAGGCAGCACTAATTTCTTACTTGTTGTTTTGCAACACACCTTCCTCAAGACTCCTGGACCATCCGAGTTTCTACCCCTTGCCTTGAGAACCACTTTCTGACACATGGATCAAGTCTCCAGGTAGAAAAGATTTTTCTTGCCAAGTCCTGCTTTGCAGTTCTCCATAAACACAGTTTTCTGCTTATCAGGAGAAGAGAGTTTCTGTTGAAAGGAACGCTTTGCAGGAAGGAAACTGAAATTTTAATTGTATAACTGTAATCGAGAAATAAAGAGAAGACTATCTCAAGGTTTGCCTGTCTAATCCAATATAATAAATCAAGAATATTCGCTCCTCCAATTAATGCATTTAACAAAAGCCTAAATTAACCAGCAGTTAAGTGACTGTGGGGATGGTCTATACTAAGTAGATAAATCACCCACTATAATGCACACACCTACTTAAAAACCCTCTCTAACAAATCTTTTGTCTTGAAAGGTGGTGACAGATTCTCAGCCTGATGGCAACACCAAAATACAGCCACCCCTGGTTTTTTTCAGGGAATCCAGTACCCAGCAGAGGCTAACATTGTCCCCAAGGAGGTCATGGTGATGTTTAACCAGAGGTGGTCACCACTGCAGCCCATAAATACTCGGGGCAGGCAGGTGCCATGCAGCCCCGAAGGTATCTGGGACTGAAAATCACATACAGTAGAAAGGCAGAAGAAAACACAGCAACCCATCTGCACCAGCCTGTGTTCTCCAAACAATAAACACCGCTCCATCACTCAAGGACCCCCCAACTGGTGACACTCAATGAAAACAGGAAGAAAAAGAGGGCCCAAGAAAGCAGCAGACCTGCAAAGAGCTCAGGGTTTTCTTTGTGCATTTGTGGGGAGGGCAGGAGGCACAGCACTACCTTCACTGGGATTTATGGCCAATAGATTACAGGGCTGGCTGTGCCACAGCTGGAAACCTTGCTCTCCTCAAGGAGTGGTACCTATCCCATGGGATGCAGCCATGGAGGAGAGAGCCAACACCACCCACATGCCCATGTGAACCACCACTGACATGTCCAGCCTCATCAACTACCCCACTACAGACCCTCATCCCTGGTGAGGACTCTGCAACCCATGTCCCCACCAAATTCACCAACACTTCAAACTTAACATAACTGTCACTGACACAGCAAAACAACAGCATTGTGAAGCTATGCCATGTGCTACTTAACGCTTTCTGAAGATCTGCATTAGGGCCACCAGCTCTGAGAAAGAATTGGGCAGGTTCCTCAAAATAAAAAGCCACTACGAATCAAAAGGAAACATAATTGTTGACTTCTAATACCCAGGCAAAATCCACAGTAAATAACAATAATTTTCTTGAAATATTATTCCCTACAGCATGTTCACAGAAATTCAGTATACAATTTTCAAAAAACTGGAGGCACATTAATTGTATACTTTCACCTTCTGTGCTCCACTCACACAAGAAAAAAGCAACGTTTTGCCACACATCGAGTAACTCATACACATTTGAAAGGAATCTAATCAATAGCATTCATTTGACTTGAGATTAGATTAAATATGGACAAAGGCATCAGAGAAGCTTGAAACACCTGCAGTATTTATCCCAATTTTGAATCCACTTGTGCCAGCAGGTTGTCAAGAAGGCAGAGAAGTGGGGAGGGGGGAGAACCAAACCAATGACCACATTCACAGCCATGCCAACAAAGAGTAAAGCTATCTCTACATAAGAACTTCAGAAACTGAAAAACATTCATCTTTCCCAAACCCATCATTACAGAGGTTGCTGCAAAATTTAAGACATGTAGATAAGACCAAGAGAGGTTCCCCCCGCCCTTGTTTTATTCCTACAAATGAAATAATAACAGATCATCTTACTTGCTAAGGTTTTTAAAAGCAGGTACATTCTGTGAATGAAATTTCGCAGCATTAACCATACAGCACCTTTATTTGTGTTGCATACAGCATCAGTCCACGACGTTTGGTATAGACAATTTTTTTTTTCCCCTTTCCTGGCCACAGCTTTGATACAGTGACTCATAACTGCTGTCAGATCATAAACACTGGGAAAACAGCTCAGAGATACAAAATATAATAAAGGAAAATCTCCATGCGAGCAGTCCCCATTGGCTTTAGTGCACCATCATGCTGGTTAAAGGATTTTGGTTTTCCATAAGGAAGAGTCACTTGCAAGGATTAACTGTGTCACTCCACCTTCTTTGTTAAATGCTGTCCCCACTGCCTGTGTGCATCTCATCCCTCATGTTACCCAATGATTTTAATTCTGTCCTCAGTTTAGTTCACACTCAAGCACTCAAAAAATTTTTGTTTCTGTATTTCTGTTATGAAGAATGATTTATATGCTTTTCTTTTTCATAGCCCTAGATCCATACCTTCAGCAGAGGAGTGATATACAAAAGATGCCCTATGACTGCATAAGGGGTAAGAAAAATTAAAAACAGATCCTTTTCCACCTAAATTCCCTGGTCCTTGTAGCTCCTTCGAGGAGAAGATGACGAGCTCTGCTCTAGTGGAACAGCACTGACTGAGATTGTTTTGGTCTCTGTTGCCAGGCTCTGTCATGGGGTTTGTGCACAAGTCACTCCCATCCATCGCACCACTTTACTGGTACAGGGGCTTTAGTCTGCCTGAGGACCCATGCAAGGAGTAGGAATCAACTCTTCTTTACCTTTTGGTAACTTTTCTTTGTGCAGGTTTGGGCTGGCACACCTGGGGAGGTGTAGGGATGGAGGAGCACTGGTGTGCATCCTCCCAGGACTAGAGATCCCTCCCGTGTGCTCTGCCAGACACACAGCAAGGAACAACCCAGCTGAGCCCTGAGCAACAGAAAAAAGGAACAGCAGCGCAGACAGGAGCACAGGGGAGTGCTCAAACTCCAGAAATTCTGGAAACACAGATCTGATGGCTAAGCCAAACCAAAGCCTTCACTTACGCTAGGCCAGGTTTAAAAGACAGACCATGTCTATGCACTCGGGTTAGAATCTCACCTTCATCCCTCTACAGAGACATCCTAGCAAAGTTATCTGTTCTGCAGCTATTCTGAAGAATGGCTTGTAGATGACTGTCTCTTCATAAGCTTCTCATGTTGAGCAACCAAAGGAGATACTGTGATTCTTATCATATTTCACATAAGACTTCACATAGTCTTAGAGAAGATAAACAGACAAGCTGCATGTTCTGTAACATTTGCTTTAGAGGTTTCAGTGGTGAAATGTTTGAAGCTGTTTCAAAACTAGACTGATGCATTGTCTGAACATTTTCCCAAAATAACCAAGATGCTCTTTCCTTTTACTGTAGATACGAGGCCATGTACCTCTGCCAGGGGGGCTCTGCCCTGGCCACAGAACCTGGAATTTTGTCACCACAACCCTTCTCTTCAAGACACCAAATACTCTTTAAATGTTAAAACATACTTATTCCTTCATGGGGTGCGTTATTCAGAATGCAGCCTCTCAGCTTTCCAACATACAAAACCCACGGTCAACTGCAAAGCTCCAAAAGGCATTTCCAGTCCAGCTGCAGGGTTGGCTGATGTGTAATACTTAGCAAACTGCTACAGAAAATAAGCATTTTTGAAAAACACATGGAGCTCATGTTACCAGCCTCATTTATGTTACTAGACCACCTAAAGCCATGACATACCAACATCGCAACGTGTCTCTGTCAGTGATTACTCAGATCAGAAGGTCAAATGATTTCCCAACTCCACTGCTATCCAGTTTGTGCATACAAACAAGCTCAGCCGAAACCATGTTCTGACAAACAAAGTGAAACAAACCATTTAGAGGAGAAAAATAATACAGTGAAGTTGTTGACTTCATCACTGATCTGTGCTTAACATCGCTGTTCTGCTGCAGCGTTATTTTCAGCCATAGGACAAATAACAATCAAGGCTATTTTTCCTCGTATAGATTCTTCCACGAAAAACCATTGTCAGTTCTTCATCCAAAACCACTTTATGTTCTGACATCAACACTTCATAAAGGTTCTTGAAAACTTTTAATAAACTTATAAACTACTTTTTCTGGGGCAATTGGAGCCCTTGGTTCCCAGTCCACTCTATTTTGAAGACCACTCTTCTCTTGGGCGTTCAGCACCCCACAAAGAGCCCTGCTGACACCAGTGCCTGGGAGTGGCTCACTTTAAAGATTTTTGTGCATGCTTTTCCATTTGCAAACATTTAACAATTCAAAAAGACACAGGCTGAGTGTCACGGACTGGATCTCCAGGTGTCCCAAAGTTCATGACACTTTCTGGGTGCCATCCCTCAAGCAGCTGCTGCCTTCTCCCCCACAGTTCAGGATTTCCCAGAACTACTGAGCTCATTATTAAGCTCATTGAAAACAGCATTATCCCATGCTCCCTGTGCAGTGTCAGTCCAGGCAGAACCTGACTGAGCTGCAAGGGTACTTCCCTCTAGAAAGGGATGACTCTGTCCCACACTATTCCATGGAGCCAGCTACTGCCCTGTATTTCTATCTCTGTTCATATTTGAAGCATTAATAAATACCATGTTTCATTTTTTCACATTTGAAACTTCTTTCTATTATTGTTTAGGCTTTTGGAGAGGCTGGGGGGAAAACTGGGGACGGTCCACAAGTGAAAGCAATAGACTGTAGTTTCAGTATTTACTCATCTGACAACCACACAGAGTCAGAGAGGCTTTGGCTAACACAAATCCTAAAAACCCACACTTTACAGGCATTTTTTATTTTGTTTTTTTAAACGCAGATCATATTTAGTTAAAACTCTTTAAATCAAAGTGCTTGTGAACTGTGTATGTTTAATTTTCACTCTTCCCAGCTCTCCAAATAAGAATATTCATGTCAGCACTGCTCTCCGAGGGTGACATGGGTATACTTCAGACTTTCCAAATCACTTCCTTCTTCCCCTCCTTTTCTTTTTTTTTCCCTCGACCACAACAAAAAGTTTCTGGCCTGAAGGACTGTAAGGGCTCCACATTAATAAATACACCAGCAGGAGTGTTTGCAAAGACTCTCCAAATCATACAAAGGCCGTGGAGGAGAAATACAACTTAGTGCACTGGTCCCCACTCCCTCCTTCTAGGCAATTTTATTTATTTAAAGAACACCTATTAAAAAGAAAAAGTCAATTCTCGTGACCTTTCCTCCATTTTCACTCATTTTCTACTCAGGTGAGCACCTGCAGACCATGGACATCAGCAGGAATTCTGCCTCATGAATGAGCAAAAAAAAAAAGGAATTATAATAAACACACAGGGTTTGATTCTGTATACATGAATCATCAAGATTAAAACCGAGCTTGTTTAAAGCAAAAACTTCCTCCACAAGCACTTCTTTTGCCACACCGAACATACGTAATAAACGTCTTAGATATGTTTGTCCCCATTAAGTGTGAAATTTAATATTTCCATACAGTAACAAGTGTACATAATTAAATATATAAGATATCCAGTACAGCCAACTTAAGCATTACAAACCATGCCAACTTGTGCACTTCCCTTCACTGTTACTGTTCCAACCACGGCATTTTAGTGAAAATTTAATTTCCTTTTTCTCTTCGAAAAAGGAAAAAAAAAAAAAGGCATGTGTTAAAAACATTATTTTTAAACTCCTCAATTAGACTTTGAGTCTCCACTGTAGGCGGGTGAGCAGCACCAGGGATGTTGGGGTGAGGGGGTAACACCCAGCCCCTGCTGCAGCTCCGTTTGGCTCAGGGCAGGGCAGGGAGCTCCCCTTGGCTTCCCAGCCCACATCTGCTCCCTCTGCAATCACTGCAGCTCACCAGGGAACACAACTGCCCTGTTTTATTATTTTGCAGGAACCCTTGAATTAACAGGATGCAAATGTGACGTGGGCTCTCAAGTCGACTAACTTGAAAACAGTGTTTCTCATTTCCCCAATTTTCTTCTTTCACTCCTTCAGTTGGGGTTTTTTTTTTCAAATGAAAATGTTTGCTGGGAAAATATCTTAAATTTCTTTTCTGCTTTTTATTATGAAAATCTTGCTCTTCCGAAACTAGAGTAGTTAAGTGTCTCTAAAGAGTGCCAACATACATTTTTTTTAGGCTCTCATTAATATCGTTTAATGAAATATACAAGTACCATCTTAGGCTCAAGCTTCATTGAGAACTGCAAGTCTGATCCAAACACAAAAGTCAAAAGAAAACTTTTTCTAGGAAGTTTAGTGGTTTCTGGGTCAGGTATTTTGCATGTCAAGCACCAAAGCTGACAAATTTCTGACTCTTTTACTAGGAAATTATCATGGAGAGAAGTTGCTTTCTGTATTAAACAACTGAAATAGCTGAACATTCTTAACCGAAATAACTAGAAAAAACATGAGGTATTTTGCAGCAGACCAAGTTTGGAAAATACCAATCCAAGCCATGAATCCCCAGCACAAGCAGAACCATGCAAATAAAGCAGTTAGAACCAGAAGCAATCACTGTGGCCATGCTGAACAAAAAAAAATAACCTCTTCCAGCTCCTCACCTTTGAAGGGTAAATGAAATTTCTCAAACCACTTCAGCCCTAAGATTTCTAAGGCAACAGCAGTTTCGCACACCTTAAATCCAAATTTAAAGACATTTTGTGTTGTTACAGGCACCCTAAGGATGATTTTGCATGGTAGCGAGATGAAAGCATTTGCACATATTCTCTTAAGCACAAATGGAACACGAAACATGGCAGAGTAAAGGTTAAGTAGCATTTGACTGATTTTTACCTCATGGGAGCTATAATTTACACGCCACGTTCATCCAAGGTAAGAGGGTTCAAATGGCACAAATTAAAAGCCTGCAGTTTCCTACTTCTGTTTTTAACATATCATATTGATACACAGCCAGTTTTTAAAGTGATAAAAGGTTTCTATCAAAATATCAAACAGCAAGAAGATGCACTATTTCTACACTGTCAGCATTGCTGTGTTTTACTGCATCCTTCCTCACTCCTTACAGCCACTGTCGATGATTATAAAATAGTAACAGTCCAGATGCAGTCCAAAAGGACAAATTAATCTTCCAGACACCCAGCTCTTACAATCAAATGCTGGACAGAAATTTCCAGGAACAGAAATAATTAAATTAATGTGGGTTTAAAAAAAAAAAAAAAAAGGCAGCAAACAAAAAAAGCAGCACAGAGTACCAACAGCTACTCCAGAGAACTCTGTCTCCATCAAAGATCTTTCTGGAGGCAAGACTAGGGTGCTGCTGAAAACATTCTCCAGCATTTACTTGGAAACATTCTCCAGAAAGCATTTACTTGGAAAACCCCACAAGCTTTTATACATCTTATTTTTTTGCAAGTAGTCATCAATGGACTCGGGGCACCACAAAAGCAGCTAGAGATACTATTGCCAAAAAAGCATGAATGATTTTTATCAGCAAGGCAGGGAGATGCTCAGCAGAGCTTTGGCAAAATGCCTGCTTCCCATGGCTACTACCCTCAGGACTCTGCAACCCCTCTCTAACATGCACATCAATGTGCCTGGAGCATCTTTGGGAATCCAAGCACTGTGCTACCACAAATACTGACTCCAGCCACCTTTCCTTGACAACCAGAGCGGAGACCTGCAAAAATTGGGAAATACAGCTTTTTCTGGGTCAGTAAGTCAGTGTTTTTCCCGTGTCTGATTGGCTGGGACAATTCCACTTCAGCGTTAGTGTTGACAGAAAATATGTGCTGAGAATTTCAGAGTTCAGGATGTTCTTTAGTCATTTTGGTGATTTGATGTGGCACAGGAAATATTAGTGCATATTCTGTATTTTCAGTCACACTCACTTCACCATTCTTATTACAAAAAAAAAAAAAGACAACAGAGTCAGATCACTGAGACTGAAATTATGAGCAATCTAACAAAAGTCAGAGATGGGGGAGGAAGGTGATAAAGACTCAGCCAAATGTTAAACTACTAGTTCAGTCTGATATTTTAATTTCTATTCAGCTTTTATTAAACCTGCCTCCAAATTAGTCAGGATGAAGAACAAGCCTTGCAGTGATGCTGCCTGTGCTCACTGGCCCCTCACCCCACGCTGTGAGTCCTGACTAATCTCAGCACTATTGGTCTTACAGACTTTCAATACCTTGGTCGTGAATTTAATATAAAACTAAATAAAGATAAGCTACCTTTCACCAGATAGGACAAATCAAGATTTCACTGCTCCTTTCAGCAGGACTGTGAGTTTTGGACTTGATCAAAGTGTTCTTGTGACTAATTATGTACTGAGATCACTGTATCAGCTGCACTGGGCAGTGTTCCCCTCCCCTACTAATCAACACATCTCTGGCATTCTCATCCCAATACTGAATAAAGCTTCTCTTCCTCTGGCAAAAGCCCCAAAGTACAGCTGTTGCTGCTAGTATACAATTTACACTCCTCTGAACCACCAGAAGGGAAGGGAGCAAATCCCAGATGCAGGATCTCCCCCAGCTGATTTCTGCAATACAAATTACTGAAGATGGGCTTCAGTTTTCTTTCTGCTGAACTGGCAGAGTGCTCTACATCCTTAATATTAATTAAGTGCCTATTTTTGTTACAACATGCAGGCTCCATATAGAGAAGTTCATCAGAGTCAACCGAAAATATCATGAAGTTTAGTGCACATCTTCTTTCATTTAATAGAATCACAGGGCAGTTTAGGCTGGAAGGGACTTTAAAGATCATCCAGTTCAACTCCTTGCCATGGGCAGGGGCACTTTCCCCTATCCCAGGTTAATCCAAGCTCAGTCCAACCAAGCCTTGGACACTTCCAGGGATGGAGCATCCACAGCTTTTCTGGGCATCCTTTGCCAGAACCTCACCAGCCTCACAGTATTCAGTTCTTCTTAAAATCAAATCTAAATCTCTTCTTGTTTAGTTTAAAACCACTGGCCCTTTCCTATCACTATCTGCCAGTGTAAATAGTTGCTCTCCCACTTTTCCATAAGCACCCTTTAAGCATGAAAGGCCCAATGAGGTCTTATCAGACCCTTCTCTTCTTCAAACAGTACTTTCTTGTAAAGTCTACTAAATAAAATCCAGCACAGGACAGAAATGCACTGCAGGTTTCTCCCAGAAAATTGCATTTAAAGAACAGTGAGTTTAAAAAGCAAGATTTCTAATCATGGCCATAAACAGACACAGTAGAAACCCCAAGATCACAGTTTATTTCACAAACCACTGGCATCTGCTGGTAGCCTGTGGAGCACCAGCTCCAGCTGTGTGCCCTGCCACCCTCCCATCCCCAGCGCATCCCCATGCCCATATTTTTTTGTATCTTTAATCCTGAAACTGTGAAACCCAGAAGCTAAACTTACAGTCCTCCTGAGGGAGGCTGGCTGGACTCTGCTTCTTCTTGCACTGCTCTTATACCCCTGGGTTTTGTGGGCTCTGCCCTAGAGACGAAGCACTGCTCTTTGCAGGATGCCCAGCTCTAGCTGGCTAACAGAAATAATAGAGAATAATTGGAACAGAAACCCTGGGCACCCACGTATCAAGTCAAGACAGTGCATTTTAATTTTTTCCCCTGGGTTTCTGCACTGCTGTAGGTTAGCCTAATTGATTCGTGTTCTCACCAAATTAAAGACACAGCACGCAGACAGCATGCCAGTGAAAAAATATGGCAACAGCAAAAGTTTACAAATTTAATTTGCAATTGTTTTAGCAAAACAGCTCAGTCCACTCCTTCAGTTTTGGAAAGTAATCAGCTCGTGCTAGAGGAAGTTACCAGCTCCCAGGCAGGAGCACTGTAACGCAGACATGTTTCATCAGAGATTAAGACCAGTTTTTCAGTTATGAAGTGGATTTTGCAAGTGAGGCAACACTGTAAGTTACAATTCTGTGGGCTCAGGATCCCAGAGGAGGGGAACACTTGGAGAGTCGTGCCAGGGAAAAGATCTCGTGCCAAATTTCCTTCTAAAAGTGACACTGGTGTAAATCCCAGCGAAGCCCCAAATTGTCACTTGAGTGCTAAAAGGGATCCCCAGAGCAACTCTTTTTCCCAGGCTGCCACCAGAAGGTAAAACTGGAGTTTCTGCTGCCTCCAGTGAAAGGGTTAAGCCAAGCTTTCAGTCCCCTGGTTCAAACCGCCCAGCGAGCACTCCCTGCCCAAATTACAGCAGTGCATACATCCAACAGATGCCGTTCAGACAGGGGCTTTCCTTGCCCTGAGGTACAGTTCAGTTTGTCCATTCTACTGTGCAATTACAGAATCAATAAAACATCCCTTTGAAACTCCCTGGACTAGTGCCGACACGCAGACAGTAGTCAAGCTGACATTTTTTTGCCGTTTCCGTTATTACCACCGTCAAGCCTTCTTGAGAAGCAGCACATCAAAACCCGGGCGCCGCAAAGCAAAGGAGGAAAAGCAAATGTAGGGCTGAGGTTTTCTGTTCCTCGTGTCGGCATCACTCCCCAGGTGATCACACACAGTGCTGGGCATCCCTGCCGACAAAACCTGCTCAAAGCCATCCAAACGGGCAATGGGAAACGGAGCGCTTCCGAAAAGCACATCTGCCCCACCCTCCTCCTCTTCCAACACATTAATATCCCTGTTTTGCCATTTTCCTGGGGAGAGGAGGCAATTGCTGGTGGTGGATCACCTGGCCTAAATGGGGCAGCTCTGGTTTGGGGATGGACTTATTAGCAAAGCAAATACCAGGTGTCCTGTTGGGTGTATGGGCTCATGAATGCAGTGCGAGATATGGACTGTATGTGGAAGTTGGGAGGTGGGGTTGAAATCTCGCCATCCATCTGTTTCTGAGCAGTGCCTGAAACGCTGAAATAGAAGTGGGAAGCTGCAGAGTGCCAGGAGTGGAACCTGGGAAGCAAAAATGCAGGAGCAGAACAACAAAGAGGAGGATATTGAATCAGCAAGCTCGGAATGCTTCAAAGGACACATGGATGACCAAGGACAGGCCCAGCAGAGCTGCATTCATGAAAATGCAACCTTTTCCCCAATAAGAATTAGCAAAATCTGCCCGAATAGAATGAAGATATAAAGCTGAAGGTCATAGAAGTACTTCTTAAAATTACTATCCTCAGATGTTTATTTTCATGTTCACTGCATAAATCACAAATGATTTTATCATTTGTTTTCAGCTTTAAAGCCCAGTGTGTATGGTCAGTACCCCATATACCTACACTTCCAAGGGAAAAAATACCTAGAATTGCTCCAAAGTACTACTTCCGTACTTGACAAACCATACAATTTATTACTGAGGCCAGGGCATCCCCTCAGTTTTCATCCTCACCAGGCAGGACATTGGAAGCAGAATGACAGACTCTCCCAAACAGAACAGCCATGAACACCACAGATAAGGAAAGCCCACCCTCGGGAAAATGAGCCTTTCCAACTTCACAGCAGATTCCTGAATCTCCCTTAAACACAGGCATTACAAACCATACAGACTTCACATCCAGAAATAGCCCATTTGTAAGAGCTTGAAGAAGGGCAGCATAGGCGAGTAATAGGGATGCTCAGCACCAAGCCTTGGCAATGTATGACTCTTAAAAACCTTTAGCATTTGCAAAGTTTCTTAAAACTGCTTTAACCCTTTAACTTGAATCAATCCTTGCTCCCTCAAAGGTTCAGGGATACAGATTCAATTGTTTGCAAGTAGTAATAAAATCACCCATAATACAGTTTTAACTCTGATGGCTCTCCACACACTGATGCCCCAGGCCTCCAGACAGAAGAAATATGCTTGCAAGGCAGTGGTGGGGGTAAGGAGCTCTGCACCCATTTCCCAGACCTGAAAAAGGCAGGTTAAATAACCTCCCAGTGCCCTACAAAACAGCTGAATAAAAACCACAATCCAACTCCCCCAAGTTCAAAGGTTAATTTATAAGATTATATTTCCTCCCAGAGGATGCTCACGTGTCTTCTATACCGACACAGGCCAAATAATAACTCATTTGGAGAGCAGCTTATTTCGAAGAGGTTTCACATTTAGTGATGAGCATAAGAAGGAGAGAGGGAGGATGTCTCACGTTCAGACTCTGTCTCAGGGTGCATCGCATCTTTTTGCCAGACCAGTTCTCTCTGTGGTATAAGATCACAGGTGTGTTAACTGTAAAAACTCCTTTTAAAGCGACCAAAGCTGAGGATAATAAGGTTGTGTCATCTGTAAAAATACTCTGTACTGGAATGAGCATGCTGGTGTACCAGAGGAAGAGCTCGCTGAACACAAAACAGGCAGAGCAACAGAAACCGAAAAGATCCTCGAGCCTGGCTTGTTAGGAGTGACCTAAAATGGCCCATTTTGACTCACTCCTCTCTACCTCCTCCATCAGAGGATTCAAAGGGAAACTGCAATTTAACCTTCATGGCTGTAGCACGACTGCAACAAAACTATTTTTTGTCATGAAAGAAAAAACAAGTTGCGGGTGCCTGAATGCTGATGGATCACTTTTGCTTTAAGAGAACATCATGTCAATCAAAACTAAATTCCTTATGCTCATCACAGGAGCTTGCAACCAAGCAATACAAAAATCTCATTCGAGTTCAACCAGTAATGTGTTCAAAGGCTTCCCAATCTGCTCTGTCTCTGGCATCAGCAGCAGACAGAGAAGAGGCAGAAGAGATTGCAAAAAAAAAAAAAGAAAAAATAAAAATATAATAATAATAAAAAAAATCGCTTGCTGGGCAAAGCAGAAAGGCCTCCGAACCAAAATAAAAATAAGCATTAAAATGTGTGTGTTGGACTAAAAGGATATACAGCAGGTTGAAATGTGCTACATCTTCCTCACTGGTGAGGAAAGACCTCTATAACTCACCACGAGCTTTGATCACTCGTGAGCTATCAGCTATTTCTTTGCTGCTTGAGTAAATATAAGTCATTCACAGCTGAAACATAATTTCTCTCTCTTTCCCCTGCCACTATATGTTGTGTGCGAATATGTCTTGTATATAGGCACACTAACACAGCGTGCTGTTCAAATACACATCAGAGTTCACCAGATGGTGGGGATTGCCAGACACTCGTCGTTGCCATGAGCTCGGAGCCATGGTGTAACTCATGAATGATGTGTCTAAGCTGTAAGTGGGTTTTGCATAGTTACATTCCCCCCCACCGACACAAAACTCGACATAAAACTCTGTTTTCTGATTATGTCCAACCTGCAACAGTTTAGAACTGTGAGAAGGCATAAGGGAGTGTTTGGTATCATGTTGGGGTTTTTTTTTCCCTCCTCCCAGAGACACGGCTCTGAAGGAGCTATTTTCATCTTGGGGTTATGATTCACACCCGTACACGCAAAATTATACAGTTTAATAAAGCTGTGGCCACAGTCAGTGCCCATGTTTGGGCACAATCTAAAAAACCCAACCTCAGAAAAACAAAGGTGTTTTACCAAAAATAAGCAAGGTTTTAAGAGGCAATCATCTTAATTATGCATAGGAAAAATATACGAGATTGGAGTTTAAGTTTTGTGTACGGGCCTCAGCACGTACTTGGGCATTAAGATATTTGGGCAATAAATTATGTGAGCACAGTCTGGTAAGGATGTGAATGTTGGGTGAATTGGCAATTTCCTAGTCTTTAATTAATGATGGTGTTGAGAAGGAATGTGGCCTTCCCTCTAAATTAACAATGCTTTTTAATCAGCAAGTGAATCTGCCTGTTTGAAGCAGAAGGTAGCTCTAGGCTTGCAAAGAAAGGAACAGAGGCTCCAGAAAAAAAAAATTGAAAACCTGGCAATGCACTCAAGGTCCTACCAGACCCTCTTTACTGCCTCCAGCAGAGCGTGTACCTTATCCAAGGTCTCTAACAGCCAGTGGTGAGATAAAAACCACGGATAAAGGAGAAGTCTAAGAGCCAGGAAGAGTTTCCATCTGATTTGGAAGGGTGGGAAATAGACAACTTGTGTCTGCTGAGCAGAATCAAGGAGAAACTCTGACCCAACAGCAGGCAGATGCCAGGGCATAACTAAATCCAAGGTAAAGAGACTGTGTCCTTTAGACATTTCCACCTGTAACACAACCATTGCAGGCAGAGAGGTCCTGGATCTACATCCAACATGAGGACACAGCATGAAACCATCCGGTAACCCAGTAAAGCATTGTGGAAAACAGTCCTTTTATTAATGCTTTCATAATTTATTCCAACAAAACACATTCTGCCCATCTAGTTACTGAATATAATTCACCTTTCTTATTTTTAGCCCCCCACAGACTAAGTCTGTTGAACAAAATCGGTTTCTGTGCCATCAGTGCTCAGGAGAGACAATTAATTTTTAAGATAAGGGACGTATTCTTACCTATGTATTAAATTTTAGAATGGCCTAATGGTTTAAAACATTAAGGGGAGGGGGGATAAAAAAAAAATTGTTACAAGCAACTTTTGTTATTCTAAGGTTTTAGTAAGGATTGGATGCCTTCAAGGGTTGGGGCTTCAGCTCCACTTAAGCACTCAAGTTCGCTATCCAAAATTTCTTTGAACTAATAAAATCCCTGGAGGTTATCAGATTGGGCTGAACACGGACTACGGTTCTCAACTCCTCCCCTTTTATCTGTAAATACCATGAGAGGAGCTCTCTAGCACCCGAAGTCAAATAGTTTCCTGTCTTGGCTGGGACCCACCTCGGCAAACACTGGAGGCCATGAAAAGCAGTTGGATGCAGGCTCTGGGCAGGAGAGGCTGTGTCAGTCACTGCCGGCTCACCCCAATTCAAGGAGCGTGTTTCGGCACGACGTGGCTGGGTTATGTACAAACCCTGCACATTTCTGACTCCCAGACAACTTTCTGAGGCCACAGGGAACACTGTCTCCCTTCCTCCCAAGGCAGCATCTTCACCTGTTGGCCCCATGGGGCAGATATGCACTGCATCCCCTGAAATCAAGGGGTCAACCTTCACGGAGATAAACATTTCCCCTCCTCTCCTCCCCAAACCGTCCTCTCTCCGCCAGAGTATCAGTGAGCACTGAAGAGCCTGAGCCCTCTGGAAATTCAGCTCCCCTTGTCCAACAACAGACATCTCACCCCCAGCCACAGCCTATTCAGATAGAGGAAGAAAACAGGGAATCAAAAAGTCCTCTGTCTGGCACAAATGCTCCTGCTGGGAGCTGAGCACACACTGAATAGCCTGTTCATGGTGTCTGTGCTAAAAGTAAGGACCTGGCTTTATTTCTTTGTTGATGTTGGTATAACTTAAGAAGCTGAAATAGTTGAAACTGGGAGATCTTGGGAATAGAAGGCTTGCACAGGGGGCAGAAGCATCCCACGCACCCCTCGCCATCTTTACTGTTATTTCCCACTCAAGGAGCAGAGCAGCACTTTATTCTTTCAAATGGACAGAATATATGGTGGTGGGGAAGCACAAGTGTACAAAGCAATAATGAAAAAACTATGTTGTGCTCCTGACTGGAGAACTGGCAGTCTGAAAGGTACACACGTGTGACAGTAAAATAAAAATGCATGTAAGTTCTGTTTGGATGGGAAGTCCAAGTTTAATTCAGGCTAGTTACTACTAGTAGCCTCAACCGCTCCCAAAAAATCAGACTCAATGCAATTAAATTCTCTTTTTGCTCTTTTTTCTTAGAGGTGAATATTCCTGACTTTTAAAGATAGTTTTCAAACAACTCTTCCCCGGCTGTAGAATGCTCCTAGGGCCTGTATCTCATGGCTTCACAGTCTGCTCAGAAATTGCTTATAATTTTTACACAATACCAAACCACAGCCATCTTATCACCTTTAAAAGAGATGATGTTTTCTTCCTTCTGGACCATCTTAGCCTTTTTTGTTCAGCTAGACCAGCTATGAACAGGATCTTCCACAGTGGCATTTTCAAAGCTACTTAAGATTTGACTGCCCAAATTCAAACAGCTCTTTAAAAAAAAAAAAATAGATTCTCTTTGGCAATTTTGCAAATCTCATCCTAAACCTTAACATATTTCTGCAACACAAGGCCCTCGTTAGCCCTCGAAACCGATGGTTTCCGAAAGCTGTGGATGCGTGGGAAGCCTCGATGCCCCGTGTCAAGGCAGCCATCACCCGCAGCAAGAACCATTTCACAGGGCTGCCAGGCTGCATCCCGCACCACTTGTCTGTGGGTCCAACCCCACAAGACAACTGAGGGGAGCCCAAGCCCAAAAGGAGGCACAGATCACACCCCCAAGGAACAAAGGCCAGGGAGAGGCTGAGGAAAGCCAGCACGGAGCCAGGGAAGGAGGCAGGCTCGGCAACACGCAGAGAGGGGCTGGCTCTGGCTCAGCTCCCTGGCACAACGGACCTTTGGGGAGCTGGATTCCCAGCTATGAGCCCTAACAACTTCATTACTTAATTAAATGGTACTCGCAGAGCAATCCGTGCGGGAGCCGGGCAGGCGGCGGCCCCTCTCCTCTCAGCACGCTCCACAATGCAGCACATGTCCTGGCCATAAAGTTATCCAGGCAGTTGCTTCCTTGCCTGAATGCCGACTACAACCATGGCCTCTGGATGCAAATTACTGGCTTTTATAGGTTCCTAAAAACACTTCACTGTGTCTGCCGAACAATGTGGGAGTTGTAGAAAGGGCCCGATGATGGCAATGGTGTAATTAAAAGCTGTGAGTGGAAAAAAAAAAACCCATCAAGTTCCTTCTTCTAGACAGAAAAACTGGTAAAAATGTACTTCTTGGAAATAGTTTAAAAGAAAATGTCAAAGTAAATAAATAAAATAAAGCCATATTCACCCCTCCCTGTAATCCCTCAAGTTTCCAATAGCTTCCCCGCTCAGTGCCCGTGAAGGAAACCATATATGCTAGAGCACGTCCCTAAGCCCTGTGCTGTATCTCGGAAAGAAACGAGATAGAGAAACTCTCCCTATCTAATCACCAGCCCCGTCTGGTACTAACAGCAGTTGCTATCTCTGCCTGCCTATCAGGAGCTGCACAAACCCATCGGTGCTGGGGCTGATACAGGAGCGAGAGGTGTGAGGGCTGTGAAACCGTCCGGCAGCTTCGGGATGGGCACCCAACCCACACCAACATCCCTGGGGAACAGCCTGATCCCAGCGAGCCAGGCCCCTTCTCCCGTGCTGGGATGGCAGCAAGACTTCAGATAAACCCTGCCCTTGGGGTCCCTGGACCAGCACAATTCTTGTTATTTATGGATGAGAAATCTGCCTCCCAAAATGGGGACATTCTGTTGTTTCATCTGCTGAAAGGTTAAAGTCTTGATCTACTGTGAGGCTGCCCAGAGAAGCTGTGGATGGCCATGCCTGGAAGTGTCCAAGAAAAAGCTGGATGGGGCTTTGAGCAACGTGAGCTAGTGGAAGGTGACCCTGAAGAGGGGTTAAAACTAGATGGTTTTAAGGTCCAAACTATTCAGTGAGTCCATGATTAAAGCAGAAAAAGAATAAGGGAAAGCCCTCATCCAAATGCTAAACTATCCCAAACCTTCTGCACACTGAATTCTACATTAACATTTATTTGATGCATTAGAAATTACAAAGGGGGATGACTTCTGCTATTTCCTCCCTCTCCAAAAAAAGTTAATTTACAGCCACATCAGCTGGCAATGCTGCTGACATCCAAGTGGGTGGCCTGCATTAGCTATCACTGGCAGCACGGGGACCCACCCAGCCCATTCCCAGCTTCACTGTGTAGGACCAACTGGGGTTTGAACACATCTAGGCAGGAGTTAGTCCCAAGCAGCCTCTGTGCCTAATACAGGAACTTCCTCCGACAGCACATTACTGCACGCTCCAAGTACAGGCATGCTGCACGCTGTTTCTCCAAGCATTAGTTGTGGCCTCAAACAATCAAGAAGCTTTCTTTTTTTTTTTTCTTTTTTTTTTTAACCTCTCCCCCCCCCCCCCCTTTTTTTTTTTGGAGAAATGATCAAACCGGGGGTGGGGACAGAACATCCTGCGTGAAACCGCATCCTGAACAAGCATCACCACGATTCACTGTAAATAAATACTCTCTCCTTGCAGCACTTCCGTCAACTGTCACTGCCTTGGCTCCAATCACCTTTCAAGTCCAAACAGGAAAGCAGAGAAAAGCGAGTGAGATGGCAGATATGAGGTTTAATTTGCTTTTCACTGCAGTTTTCATTGGTGGTGCGCTTCCAATTCGTCGGCATTGCCAGCTGCCTGGAATCACTCCTGGACCCAGTTTTTTCCTGTTAACCTTCATAATTGTATTATTATGGGCAAGCCCACAAACCGTGCTACAAAAAGCTGTAAAAAGTGCAGCTTCCACCCTTTATTAGATAAGCAGCCAGATCCAAACCCAGCTGCTGCAGACAGAGAGGCAACGCAGATTTACTGAAGATGTTTCTTCACCTATGTTTTACATAATGCAAGATGTGCCAGCTATAAAAAAAAATAAAGCTGACAGGGGGGTGCAAAGGGATTACAGGAGGAAATAAGTTTGACCTCAATTTTCTTGAAAACTTACGAAAACATATATATATAAAAATTTGGGAAGATCACAGACTTGAGGGGATAGCAGTGCCAGGCAGGAGAGCCAAGGCAGGAGCTACCTCACTCCGTGCACGTGAGCTGGGTGAGGGGTGGCACTGCACAACACCCCACGGGGTTTTGTATGAACTCATGATGAGGAAGAAGAAGAAGAGGAGCTGCCTCTCGTGCGCACCCCCTCGTGGGCACAGCAACCACGGTTGGAGGGATGGGGAGACCGCACAGATGGGCTCGTCCAGGGGATGAAAACTGGAGCAAAACCTTCCTGAACCTCCATCAGAACAAAGCACAGAGCATCCCCCTGGCCTTCAGGAGGGGAACAAAGCCCTCCTGGCAGCCACATCTCTCCTGGGTGTGCTGGGATGGACGGGATCCCCTCCCCACTGCACAAACACGCAACGAGCAATTTAATTAATAAAAGTAAAACTGAAGTATTACATGTAGCAGCAAAGCATTATTAAAAGCCATAATGTCTCAAAGGTTCCTATGAAGTCATGTTCTTACAATTCACTCAGAAGAATTTAAAGACAAAATTACATGCTTGGTAATACTCCGGGGAGCATGCTTTTCTATGTGGCCCATTGTTTGTGTATGATGCATGGCTTTGAGAAAGTGGCATTGTTAAAGGGATCATAAATCACAAAGGGGAAGTTTGATTTTTTTTATTTTTTAGTTTTTTAAAGAAATCTTATTCCAGACAGGGCTTTCCTCTGCTGTGGAGTTTTCAGCTTATTTCAGCAAATGAACTGTCATCAGACCAACACAGGCTGTGGGGGTCTCAAGCTGCTCAAATGAACATCACCTTCTTCCCCACAATCTCTGCAGTGGAATAAGCATTCCACTGTCAGAATCACAGATTAGTATACCTGATTCCAAGGGAACATTTATGTTTCTAAAGATAACTCTCAAAGATAAAATCTTGAATATTAAAGAGCAGCACTAAAACTTCTGCACTGCCTTTTGCAAAGACTTTTTGGTGTGGTTTGCCACCTTACTCTTCTTCAAATGATCTCTGGCTTTAATGTGGTTATTTATTTTTAGGCATATTAGCTCTGAATTTGGAGACCAGAGGTCTCAGGGAACTTTGAAAGCAAACAGCAAATGCCAGAATCACTTACTACCCACAGGCACCCACCCCATCCTTCTCCACGCACTTGAATTAGCCAGTAGCCTCCTCCCAGAGCAACCACAATGAAGTTACTGCTCTGATAAGGCTGATGTACTACACCTCTCACTGGAGCTGAAAATGAAGAACAATCTCCACGACACTGCCAAGCTTCGTTCCAAACCACACCAACCAACCAAAAAACAACCCAGAAGAAAACCAACAAAAATTCAGAACAGTCTCCATAAGCCCATCCCAATATTCAGCAGTAACTCCCTGCTAAGAACAAACCACACAAAGCAATTTGCAAGGGAAGAACCAACTCATTAAAGAATGAATCAACAGGGATCAGCCAAGCCAGAAAGGCAGGAGTGTCTCCAGGCACCTCTGGAGGGTGGTTTTCAGACACACACAAGCATTTACCAAAGCACCTGCTTCTTTAAGTGGGTACCCAACAGCATAAAGCAGCCAGGCATCCTTCTCCCCTGGGGCCAGATCCCAAAAGCCAGATCACACGGGTTCACCCCCTGATGAGGTAAAATTGTTCTCTACCACTGTCTCTCATGACCCACTCCATGTGTCTGTAATTTGTGTATGTATTTCACATGTCTATTCACACACAGAGGAAAACGTCAAGCAGCATTCCTTCCTAATGTGGAGAAACATTAAACTTTTCAAAGCAAATCTGAAATACTGGCCGTTACCTTTATGGATGCACCCCTGCTTTCAACAGGCAAGATTTCCAGCTACAAATCATCTCTTTAAGTCCCTGGGCCTCAATCCTACATCTCTGCATCCTACTGTCCAAACAGCTCCTGTTCTATACACAACAAACCCTCCTATCCCATTTTTAACTATTTTCCTGGACGTTTTCCTTTTGCAGTGTATACAAAATACAAAGTATTTGGGTTTTTTCAAACTTAGTCACCAGACACTACCAGATTACTCTAAGTGGCCTTGACTCCTGGCTGGCACAAATCAGCACAGCTACAGCAAGTGCAGAAGAATTAAGGAACTGTGTCAGTTTATGCCAGCTAAAAATCTGACCCCGCTCATCTGATTTACCTCGAGATAGTCACTACAGTCAGAATGTAAGAATAAATTAGCATTGATTAAACCTAGGAAAACCTGCTGAGAAAACTTGACTGTGTTCAAATACACATAACTGCTGTTAACATCATAAGTCGTGTGACCTAAATACCATTAACTAAAAGGATCAGTCCACTACTAGTTGTCCCTAAATATAACAGGAAAAAAAACCAACCTTTCTATTTAAGGACCAACTGCTCACAAATTTACAATGGTTGACTCAAGAAACACATGGTACCTTCCTCTGCCAAAACATCTGCCTCCTTCAGGAGAGCTGACTTCATCCAGCACTGGTGGATTGTCTCTGTCTGTATTAGTCTTACAGTACTGAATATTCAGCTGCCAACATGAAAGAACTATTTATTCTTCATAAAAGTCTTGGACATAGCCTGGAACATGGGCAGAAATCAGAGCGCTAAATCAAGCTAATTATTTTGAGACCTTCCAACTAGAAACATTATTACAATAAAATCCACGTGTTTCTCTCAACTTGTGCACCTTGCAAAGGATTTCTGCTCTGCGTGTTCCAAAAGGCCATCATATGGAAACAATTACAGCACACAAGCTCAGACTGACTTCTACCAATGCAAGGACCCTTGACCCATCTTTATGGGCGTTTTAAATAATTTATGTGCAACTTGAATGCAATCTGCTCTACTTGACATCTCTGACCCAGAGCATATCGAGGTTTATGTTGGGTTTCTTTAACACTGAGACCCTGTCAAGGGAAGATGTGATCTATGCTGCTACAACAGGAGCTCCTCTCCACCAGCCACTGAAGCAGGGCTCTACCAATCCCCACTCCTGCCCCTCTGCCAAAATGTTCTGGCCAAAAAAAAAAAAAAGCTTATTTTGGTCTTCCTTAGGGTTTCGTGTAGGCAAGCTCTCTCCTTTCCTGATGCCCAGAAAAGAATCAGAAAGGGCTGTTAGAAAGGGGAGGGCTTGACCATGGCCTGAATCAGAGCATGGCCACAGCTCCCATGGAAGAAAGAGCTCATTGCAAGGTACGCAGCTCCTGGAAGGGAATATAGGCTTTGAGGAAAGGATAAAAAAAGCCTTAATGTTTGCTCTTTACCTGGGAGAACTGATTGGCCAAAAAATTCTTTCTGGGAGCTCATGCACATCCCTGTGAGGGACACAGGAAATGCCAAGCCCCTGGGGAGAGTGAGTAAATCCCTCCAGGAGCAATCAGGGAAGCAGAAAGCAGGGGGGGACGCTGCCTACATGGAGAGAGGGACAAAATGCACAGGGGAAAGGGCCTGAGCCCCTTTGCTTCCACAACTGATGGGCTGAGGCCACCCCAGAAGGGGACTCTGCCCCACCTCAGCTGCCACAAGCCCCCAAACTCAGATGGATCCCCTCAAAACGAGCTGAGGGCTGCCAGGGGTGATCACAGGAATCCTGCCCATGTAATTTTAGCATTCGAGGCCAAGTGAATCAGGAGGCACTTTGAAACATAGAATGGTTTGGTTGGAAGGGACCCTGAAGGCCATCAGGTCCAACCCACCTGTCACAGGCAGTTCACCTTCCACTTTGGACTCCCTGCCTTTACCTTCAGAGGGTTCTTGTTGGAAACCACAAACTAATCCACCCCAAGCATGAGCCTGATTTAAATCAAAGTGATTTGAATCACTGATTCTAATCATGGCTTATATCAAAAAGCAGGAAACATGGTTTAAATCATTGATTTCAATCTTGTTTTGCATTTGTGCTTTTGTATTTATTTTCTTAAAGAAACATCAATTCTAATTGGTTAGCAACTTAATATAATATGGCCTTTTCATTAACTTAATTTTTCTGTCTGCTAAGGATGATAACAGGTTATTTTCACATTCATTTGCATCCCTAAGTTTTAGGCTATGACTATGTTAGAAATTATGACAGTTTTTATTAGTTGGCAATTTTAGGATTCATATCGATCTTTATTTGGTTGAAAAATAAAACTGCAAGAAAATGAAAACAACATTTTTATTTATTAAATGAAGGTTGTTTAATTATGCTGGATACATAATGAGTTTATTCATTTATGCATGTAAAACATTTACTGAACCTGATCTGTTGTAAGAAAATGGAATAAATTACGATGACAGCAGTATTAGATCTCAATCTTCCACCCCTTTATTTTATACCTGGATTGGAAAAGGAGAACAAGGTCTCCTTTTCTCAGTTTTTACTGAATCATCAAAGAAATTACTAAAACCAATCATTCAGCCCTATCTCAATGCACACTGAAACCAAACTTCGTCTACAAAAGGTCATCTAACACTTATCAATATTCACATACTCTAATATAACTGGAAGAGCCAACACCAGCTAGGTCTTTGAACTATTATTTTTTTTTTAAATGTAATCAGGAAAGTTTATTTTTAGTTTGTATTCAGTCATTTAAGCACAATAAATTTATTTCAAATGTCAATATTATTGCCTAAAAAGAGTATTTTAAAATCTATTTTAAATTAAATATTACAGAATTTGAATAAAAGTAATATTTAAATACTGTCTAAAGCTAAATTACTTTGTCCTGCCTATTTAACCTGTAGTTCTAAATAACTTAGAAAAGTCTAAATACTAAGCAGGTCATAACTAGTACAATCAATAAAATTAAATCAAACCCCACCAAAACAGAAAACAAAAAAACAAAGCCCGCTTTTTTCTCTGAGCTATTCAAATTCAGCAGGTATTTAAAAATAAATTTTAGAAAAAGCTGATTTATTATCTTGGGTTCAAAGTCCTAGGTTCTCTGCTACCTGGTGACTGTAAATATTTTGGCTTTGCTGCATGAGGTGATGTAACACCCCCAGCCCCATCCACAGCTCTGAGAAGGCCCCACCACCCTCACAGCCAGGATTTCCACACTCATCCCCCCTGAAACCAACTCCTTGCATTACAGTCTGCTGCAAAACCCTATTTAAGAAAAAAAAAAAAAACGAAGAAGAAAAAAAGGCAGCTTGAGGGGGGAAGTGAGGGGGAGGAAGAAAAGAAAAGTCGCTCTATTGAGTACAGCATCTCTACCACACATAATTCAAGGACTATAGTCGGTATGAGTTGGGGGGTAGGGGGGACAAGGGAGCTTTTTTTTATCCTTTTCCCTCAAAGAAACTCATCAGAAATAAACTGCTATTCAGTTAGGTAAATCCTCATCACATTTACTTTCTGCAAACCTAAATATTCACACAAAATAACACAAAATAACCCAAAATGCCATGAAGGAATGATATATAGAACATGTGGTAAATAAAAGTTTAACAAATCCCTGGAGAGTTACCACCAGCACTGAATGTGGCATTTCTTTCCTAAAGAATTTACAAATCCAAGCTCATAATAGAAGATTTCAAAAATAATAATTACAATCTGCACGGTAACAACTATTTGGACGATTCTTTTGGACTTAAAATGAAAACAATTGCTTATAAACATTACCTAAACATACAGGCCATCTCAATCATGAGAGACTGAAATGGACGAACACACAGCTTACAGGCAACTAGTTCTGAAAATATAAATGCATGCTCTTCTTTAAATACACCTTTAAATACAATTTCATAAGTTTAGATTTTATGGCAATTTGAGATCCCATTTTGACAGTCTTGCATGCACCACACACCACCTCCCTATAAAAAAAAACACATATAGAAAGGTATTAATGTTCTTGGTTAAGGCAAGATTAACACAACAAGCCCTTTTCAAAAACAAAAACAAAAAAATGCAATTTAAACCAGCAAAAAAAAAAAGTCTTGTAATAAGAAGGCTGTTTTACTGTTTATGTTGTAATTCTAAGTGATTTGATGTAGCATAAAGCTATGATTATTTTCCTGTGGCCATAATATATGTGATTTAGAGTATGTTTAGGGGAAACATTAACTGAGACAGAGGGCTGTAAACAGACCCAGAATTTGGGCACAGAAATGCACCCCCTTGTGCTGAGCCACATCCAGCCCCGTGTGAGACTTTATTTACTGCTCAGAGTTCATTGCAAAGGAGTGAAGCTGTCTCTAATGCCTTACAAATTTGGCTATCAGCTGGCCTATGCAAATTCGACTCTAATTACATATGCATTACTGAGCTATGAAATAAGTCAGTGTGTTGTGGTATGTGAATACACATCCCGCTCTTGTTTTTGAGCATAATAGTTTTCAGTGTCTGCAGTGTGTTCATATCCTGTGGACTTGTCTTTTTTATTTTTTTTTCCTTTTTCCTTTCTATCCTGTGGACGTCTCCTCCCCCATCCTTTTTTTTTTTGTAAATGAGACACCTTCTTTTCTAATAAAAAATTAAATTAAGACAGAATTCATTTTTTAAACCTGTTCTTAAAACAGTATGAATTCCAGCCAGAGAGAGATGAAGTAAAAACCATGGACTGTTATTATATATTGTATAATGAATTAGCTTTAAAAAAGGATGAACAATAAACAAACAACTACCCAAATACATTTTTGTGAGCTAATTATGTACTAAGCAAGAAGTAATTTTATCCTTATACCCCCATTTTATGTTTTGGGCACTTCTATTTCATGTCCCTTGACACCTTCTCCAATAATCCATCTACTTTATATTGGAAAGCCTCACATGAATAAAACTTTATGGCACTACAGGCATTTAGCCTTCCACTGACATTCCTGGCCTGTTCAATTCTGCAATTCAATCAAAATCAAATCTCAAAATCCTCTTGTCAGCCAGCACTGCTTTCATATGCCCGAGCCCTGTGTAAGGATAACTGCATCCAATCTTTCCCCCAAGCAGTGCTTATATTGTTTTATTACAGTTCAATGAGTGGAGTTCAAAATTACATGCAGCTGCCTACTACTGTGGTCTGTCTGTGCTACGCATGGACACAAGTATTGCCCACCAGGCTTGAAATCATTCACTTACTGGTCTGGCAAGAGAGACTGCGAGCACTTCACTGTGTGGAGGAACATCCTGCCTGCTGGATCTAAAGAGGGTGATGTTAGCAGATCAGTCCCTTTATAAAGGGATTGCGAAAGCCCTATGAAATGCAACTCAAAACGTGCTCGATGTTAAGCATGTGGCTACTGCACATAAAAGCAAAGATAAACCTCAACATGCACCACTCATTCGCAGAAAGCTTGTGAGGGAAGATAAAGGGCTGTGGAATAAAAGGCATCTCACTGAGTTTTTATGTGCGTTTTAAATGACGAAGCTTCATTTAGGCAATTTTTACCTTTTCCTCCCGCCCCTCCCCAGTCTTCACAGTGAAGCAAAAGGATGAAACAAAGCTAATTAAATACAATTTAATCAGATGAACAATGCAGCGACTCCAGATCCAACAGCTTAAAAATTCCTGCAGCACCAGCTCCTGTACAGCCTGGCTGGAGGGAGAGAGAGCATCAAAATTGGGCAAGATTTCCACTGCACACTCACTAAGGGCTGGAGGTAAAGAGTGCCAAGAGACTGCCTCCTGTGCTATGACTAGGGCTGGGAAGCACCAACAGCCATGAGCTCCCGGAAAAGGGATTATCCAGAGGCTGCCCAGCCAGGTACCAGCACAGTCCCCCCCACGTCCAGCAGCAGTATCCTCTTGGCACACACAGAATTCCACTGTCACTCCTTCAGGTTCACTTTTGGCCCAACACATTAGTGTTTAGTGATCATTTTCCCTTGGCTTTCCGTCAGCATTTCACAATATTACAACAGTGACCAAAACTAAAAAAAGAAAACCTAAAAAGCACACAAAAAAGCCTTTTATCAAAGGCTATTCATCAAATATTGTACCGTGACTAAATTCTGTAAGAGTAGCAAGTGAGAAAACAGAGGCAACACATCGTTAGACATCCTGCAGAGAAAAAGCTCTCTCCGAGATGAACCCCATTACCTTCCAGCACACAGGTCTGAGAACCAAGCTAACCACACAACAAACCACCGACCTATGACAGCAGCACTAAACTGCTCGTCCACGAATCAAGGCTTCATTTCTTTTTAAAAAAAAATAGGGAGAGGAGGAAAAAAGGCCCGCTCAGCTGCTGTGCAACTGCTCACGTGTTGGTTATGTAGAAGCAAACCCAGTTGTGAGGCTGGCCAGCTTTTAGGCTTTTCACTGCCGTCATTCAAGATGTGTGGATGACTGTGTGCACGTCACACGTGTGCCTGTTAATCTGTTTCTACATCTATTTGTAGAAAGCCTGGACAGGGAAATCTGGAAATGTGACAGCAGTGACCGATCCTGGAGCCACCAACTGTGACACTCAAGGACAGAGGCACAGCCCCCAGCTCAGGCACTGGGATTCAGCCCACACAATGCAGCTGCAAGATCCCACCCCTGACAAGGGTTTGTGGCCAGGCAGTCACATCTCCTTCATGTCTAATTATGGTACAATGACAGATTTGGGAGCACTTGTACCAAATCTCAGAGTGGCAGGATCACAGCCATTTCAGTCATCTCCTTCCCATCTGAAATCACCAAAGGCATCTTCCTGCACAAGACTAAAGCTCCTCTGTGAGAGATGGACTGGGTTGTGGAGCACCAAAGCCCTGGAGGAGTTCCTGCGCAGCTCCCCCACAACAGCCCTGTCCCCACACGCCTCAAACACTCAGGGCCAACACGGAAAACCCTCAGAGGAAATGCAACTTCCCTTTGTTAAAGCTGCTGAGGGCAATGAGGGTGAGGAAAGGAGCAATAAACCCTCCATCAGCCTGCAGACCAGGCTTTGCAGCTCCACACATGGCTGAAACTTTCAGGTTTGGTGGTAGCCTGAGTCACAACTCCCCTGGGTGCTGCACATGTACCATGACAGCACACGCACGTCTCCACCACCCTCTGGACAGGGAGATACCTCGGCACCCCCCCCAGGGACCAAACCTGGCCAGCAAAGTGCTCACAAAACATCAGAAGAGGAGCCAGAGTGCTCAGAAACAGCAGATATGGTCCCTGTCAATACGCAATGACATATCAACATTACAGGATCCAAAACTGGAGGCAAACCACTTTGGGCGTGCGCTGGGGCTAAGGAGGGGAAAAACCGTCTCGCTCCACATGCACACTTGTAGGAAGTGACAAAGCAGCACGTCTGCCTGCCACCCGAAACATATTTAGCAGCCTATAGATAGCAACCCAACGAGACGGATCCAGCACAGGCGCCCCGGGTGACTCTGCACCTGTGGCTCTGCCGTGGATCCAAAGGGATGAGAGAGGCAAGCCAGGAGCTGCAGCTCCCAAGCGCCTCCTTTATCACCACCATCACAGTATTTACTGTAACACATGTGACTTAGTGAAGCCCCAGATTAATTAAATGAACTCCTCCATTAATCAATCAATCAATCCAGCACAGAGCAGTTGAAATATTGAATTACTTAAGAGCAGCATCTTTATATAGGACTTTTAAAGGTCTGCTCTGGAGGACCTTATCCCCCGTAATTAAATTCAGCCTCACATGCAGAGGAGCATAAGAAACCCAGAGGAGGCCCTGGGGCTGCAGGAGCAGGAGTGTGGGCACATTCCTGGGTGGGAGGGAAACACCAGCTCTGCCTCGGGAATCTGCTCCATCCCAGGGGTCAGTGAGCTTCTCCCAAAACAAACATTCCTCTGAACCTTCCTTGGAAACACCCCCCAGACACTGACAGCGAGGGCTCCCACTTGTTCAATCGGGACCACTCATCAATTCAGTAAGAAAACCAAGATCAGGATTGCCTAATCCTAAGGAACAGCTCACTTCCAGCAGGCAGAGCTGGAACAGGTGGAAGGAGGAAAGCAGGGCCATGTGCTGGTACTCTGGGAATACCTGAACGCATACATAATAGTTGCAAAACCTGTAAAGTCAGTAAAGGTTATCTAATTTTATATATGGTGAAATTTAGGCAGAGAGAGTTGAAACACGTTGTTCTGAGATGTGCAGAGCACAGGTGAGAATATCAGTAATAAGAACACCAATCTCCTGTCATCCTGGAAGCCAGGCACACAAACTGCTAATACGATCAATTTTGTCATCTGTGAGTCCACTTGAACCACTGTATTTGGACATCGAAATAGGAGGAATGAATTCTACACCTCTTTCCATCTTCATCTCAGTCTGGATGAGACTGGTATAGCTATGGTTATAAGTGAGGGAAAGAACAACAGGGGGAAAAAAAAAATCCTAGTCCATGCATATAATCATTCCAATTACTAAAAAATCCCCATCATTGGAAACTTCTCTCATAGCATGCGAATTGCTGTTTCCCTTAGGCAACAAAAAATTAAGTTTCACAAGGCTCCCCCTCAAAAAACAGACCTATAACATCTAGGCAAAAATAACTAATCCTGGTATGTCTTCCCCACCCCCAGCAAATATAAATATTTTAGCTATTTTAGCTGCAAGAGTCTGATTTAAGTGCTTATAACTTCTTTTGTGCTTGCTCTTCTGCCTCCAGCCCTTCCCACCACCACCAGTCATCCTGCCCTGAGCAGGGATCTCAGTGCAGGACATGGACTGCCCTGATTGCTTCTCCCAAACACAAAGATAAAAGAGTAACAGCCCTGAGATCTTGCGATAAGATACAGGACCCAGAATCAAATGAAAATGCAGCAATATGAACATATACTTCACTGCTCAACAGTCACTATTTTTTTTTGGCAAAGACAATACCAAAAAAATAGAAAAGGCTTATTACAAGCCCTAAATGTAGGATGGCACAGCATGTTAACATATTGCTGTACATCCTTTATAGAATTGCCTCCAAAGCTATATTAAAACAACGTTAAGGTTGCAAAAACTAAGCAACAAAGTTGGCAACATCAACATGCAATCCTGATTTACACCTTTGGAATGAGTATTACAATCAAGTCTTCACTTACACAATCTTTTTCTTTTTTTTCTGTGGGACTCCCATATAATGCAGTTATTAAATATTGCTTTTTCCTTATAAAACCTCTACTCCCGGTGGCACACACTGCTTTTTTAGCACACACTATCCAAATCCAGAACGAACACAGAATTACCAAACTCCTCTTGACCATGTGTTCAGTTCTCCCATTAGAGTACCAATGATATTGATAAAAAACCTTCTCACCTCCACTTGTAAGGATGTTTGATGGCATCACAACCACCTCAAGGCTGGGAGACCAAGACAAAGCAAAAAGGAGGCTCTTGGTGGCTGCTGGTTTGGGTTACCCAATAACTCGAGGCACCAATCTGAGCCCACCCTGACTCATGGTCTTTATGGATTCTAACAGCCCCATGTGCTGCAGAAAACCCCAGCTGTGGTTGCCAAGCCCAGATCACTTCTGTAAATTGGCCCCAGGTGTCTCTTGGTGGGCAGAAATGAGGAACAGGGAACCATGTGGCAAGTCTGGAGCAACTGGGTTTGGATGACATGCCAAAGACCAAACAAGGCTCTTTAGGAAGAAAAAAAAATAAAAAAACCCTAAATAATCCCCCAAAACTACACAAACATGTCAAGAGTTTCACAGGTCTAACAGCCCAGAGGCCTGGCTAAGGCCTGTGCCACATTAAGTGTGTTGTTTCCCAAATCTCATGTCCCAAACTGTACTGTCTTGAAGGTTGTTTTCACATGCTCCTGTTTTTAATGTGTATTATTTCTTTAGAATTTTTTACTCTGTCTTTGAGAAGTGAGAATTGATAGAGGAGCCAGAAGCAGATGTAACCAGAGAGTGGAGAGGCCAACAAGAAACACCCACCAGCAGCTCTCAGTGCCAGCCAGCAGTGCCTGCTTCTGCTGTTAGCTCCGGTGGTGGTGACTGCTGGTGGCAGGGCAGGGCAGAGACACCAACCCCTCATTCTGAGCATCACTCCAACAGCCATAAGTGCGAGGTCCCCACAAGGAGCACTCTGATACCCTCAAACAAACTTGAATTGCCTTGACAACTCCAGTGACTCCAAAGCAGTGTGAGAAACCAGGAGCACCCACTGCTTCTCAGAGTACCCACGTCCCCCTGACACCCTGAGGCCATGGAACCCTACATGGCACCACACAAGGAGGATGCTGAGGCACTGTGGGACTCGTCCTCCCCCACGGCACCTGGGCAGGACCCTCTGTGCTCAGCAAAGTGCTGTGTGGCTGCCCTGGCTTCCCCTCACCAGTGACAGCTCCTGCACCGAGACACTGCAGCTCTGTTAAAAATACACACACACACACATACACATGCACCCATACATTAAAAAAGAACAATTCTTTATATGGCAATGAGCTGTGCTGTCATTCCTGTCCATTATGCACCCATTCAGGTTTGCCTGAGCAGCTGCAGAGACTTGGTGAGGTCAGTGAGTGCTCTCTGAAGACTTGCCACGCTCCCAGCAGCTTAATTTCTGGCCCTGTATTAGTTCGAGGAAGTCACAGGTGTTGTTCAGAAGTGCCATATCTCAGTTTTGTTCAATACTTACATGGTATTATATGCTGAGGAGGGGGCTGCACTAATACACAGAAACTGCCAAGTATCACATTTTCCCCCCTGATATATGGCATTCTCCATCCTCCCCAGTAATTTGCACTTTCTTCTCTTTCAAAGACTCCCATAAAAGCCATTTACAGTCAATACAGTCTTATTAGCACCCGGTGTATGTTCTCTTCTCAAAGTGCGTGTTTACTTTGACTTCCCCCTCACAGAAACAACAGGCGAGCGTTGCCATTTTATATCACAGACTCTCAGAGTCCAGGGCGTTTCTGAAACACAGGTTAATAAAACAAAAATGAAATTTGAAAAAAAGAAAATCAGGAAAAAAAAATCAACCGAGGAAAGCTTGCACTGCAGTTGTTCTGACTAAACGAGAACAGCAAAAGCCAAAAGGAAGGAGTTAACCTTTGTGGGAACAGCATCAACAGTCGCTGCTGCTTCGGTTATCGCTGCACCGGGACTCACTGCAGCAAACTGCATCCCTTGGAGAGGCAACAGCATCACCTACACACTCACAATTCCCCACGGGTCACTGCCTTTTCAATGTGGGGAACAACCAATATCAGGTATGCCAGAAAAATCTGGTGGATTGAGCAGGAAACTACCGAGAACTATTTCTGAAATGTAAATGAGACTCTGCTACTTTCATTTCATTCTTGCCGTAGCACTGTGCTGAGATGAAGTTTCCATCTGTGATTTTCAGGACAGGATATCAGCCATTTCAGATGGCATCCGTCGGAAGCCAGAGAGGCACGTTACTCTCACAATTTTTTGTTTTATAAAAATATTTAAACTCAATTTGGTCTTCACCCGGACAGAGTTTATGTGGGATTAATTCAGTGCTTTGGGGGACAATATCGCAGCTTTACCCCTACCATTCTGTTTTAAAATTACTATTTTTTAAGAATAACTTGTATAAAGTTACAATTTGAAGTGGGCTACATATTTTAAAAGACAGTTTTGATAAGGCCATGCTAATTACTGATCTTTTATTCCTACTTCGACTTCAACAAGCTAAACAGTTTGTGGAAACAAACCTCAAGGTTTTGAACACAAAACGTTCTCCCATCTCTCACTGAAATTCAAGGACTCTTGGACTACCTGTGAAATTTAATGTCCATATGCAAGAGACAGCACATCCAGCAAAATTATTTCAAACACTTGTTGTTTCTTTTTTCACAACATTTTCACCATCAGTCACACAAATTTATCAGCAAAAAATGCTGAAGTCAATGATGATGCAATTAAGGCTTTGATTACACGATGACAGCAAATCGATTTTAAAGCAGATTATATCAACAGTTGGGCAAAAGGAGAGGCAGACATTATGGAAATCAGACCTTTTAATATCTTTAAGATTCCATAACCCCAGAGAGCATCTTTAATTCACCCTCTTTTATTCCAGATGGTCTCATAAAAAAACCCCTAAGTTATCACATTCTGGTAGCCCATGCTAACACACTTCCTATGACACGATGCTAATACTCGTTAAAAACCAACATTAAAAAAAAAAAAGGAAAAAAATTTTTAAAAATCCAAATTGCAACTATTTCCCCGCTAAGGTGACATTTGCAACCACGTACATTTTTTTAAAGACCCCCAGGATACAACACATCACTTACTTCCAGCGGGCAGGCATGGCAGTGCCTGGTGAAGGCACGCTGAGTTACACATAAGTATTTAAGAGCAGGATTTGGCTTCAGACTCCGCATGAAGGCAGGAATAGGGAACTATTGTGCTGCCTGTTTTCTCACAGCAGATCCCAACTAGCTTTGGCTATGGATCCAGCACCGCCAGCCAATTTCAAGGATAAAAAAAAAAAGAGCCTCCGACCCTTTCCTTTCTCTCCCTTTTTGTAATCTCTTGCAAGCACAGCGGCTCCAGCAAGCAGCTCCCCTACCAGCCCAATATTTACACTAAACCACTAAAGGACTTTCTATTATAATGCTATCTCATTGATACAAGATTACTCCTGAACCACATCAAACCCCGTAACACTGTGAAAGGCACAAACGCCGTCTCAAGAAAGAGGCGCGGAGTGGATTATTTTAGTCTCGTTATTTCAACGGCACTTTTTAGATTTATGTAAAAAGTAATGCAATGCTACAGTAAGTGTTTCTCCCCCGGGGGCAACTGAGTGTCTATATGGATTAAATGTACACGCGTAAACACTTGCGATGGCTAATTATATTCCTGAAAGTACCCGATTCTCCCCATCTCTTAATCCTACAAAATAAAAACACTTAAAAAAAAATTTCAGATAATCATCAATTTTATCTACTGTCTTTGAAACTCTACAGAGATTTTTTCACCTGAGAATCAAAAAGTGTTAAAACTCCTGGCTCTTTTAACTCGCTTTCACAAAAGCTGCATGGATGTAAAAACCCCAGCAGAACACTGCACTTGCCGTCTCCTCTGGTTGCACAGAACATGAAAAGTACCCAGACATTTTTATTCAAATGAAATTATACAAATTTTTTTTAATCTTTTTTTTTTCCCCTCAGCATGCAAAAAACCCCACCCTATGTGAACACGAGCTTAAAGCAATCTTTTCCAATGGACCATTTTACTTATTCTACAATTTCTCACCCAAATTACACAGGTATAATTATTTTGACACTGTAATGAAAAGAAAATGGGATTTGGGCACTGTGGGTTTATCTAATAACACTATTTCTTGCCAGACTTCACAGCACTGACAATCACAAAGAGCCCTGTCCATTCCAATAGGAAATATTTGATTTTACTGTAGGAACATTATTTATTTTCACCAAGTTGCTATTATCAGAAAGGATATGATAGCTGAATAATAAAAATGAAATCAAGAAATTCTGGTGTTTCAAGGCTTTATTTTTTTCTGCTCTCACTTTTGACATTTTCTTCCCCTGGAGAGACAAGATAAAGTGCTGTCATAAATGGGTGACTTTTCTTGTCAAATGACAGATTTGATTCTCCATGGCAACCACAAATCAAGGTGCTAGTCTGAATTAAAGCTTCTCTTAAAAGGCGTCTTTATGTTTATAAAATGAATTTAAATTAAATGGGTATTAGGTACAGTTTTTTACCTCCATTTATTTATTGACTAAGGAGCTCTGTACTGCGTGGAGCATATTTGCATTTTAAGGAAAGACAACATATTGTACTGGCAGATGCACAAACAAAGCAAGTTACAAGGTCATGCTACATATACTAGTTTACAGTACTATGAATGGTATACAGATGGACAGCAAGCAGTTAAGAGGTACTTAAATACTGGAAAAAGCACAAAAATTACCTAGAGAGTAACAGATGAAGGAAATCTCTCCTCATTTCATAACACTGCTTTCTTCCACACACAGTTAATAGAGAGTCATGTAATTGTCACAAACAGAATGCCAAAAGGGAAAAAAAAATGTAAAAAATCAGATGCTTCCTCCTGTGCCCTTATGCAATCTTACTATAGAGCATGATACGCTCTTACAAATGGTTGTTACCATGACTTTCAAATACCCGAATTTATCCCAGATTTCTAACTTCAACTGCTCTAAAAATTCACTTTCTTGAGGTCACAACACATCTGAATTTCTTTATTCAGAAGATGAGTCAGTGGAGCCTCCTAGTTCCACAATTAACCTCCCTTATTACCTCTTTTTTTTTTTTAAAAAAAAAACAACCTAAATTGCACTGTAATACTCTCCTCATTCCATTTCTCAAAAAAAAAATCTTTGCACAGACATTAGACTTGAATTTTTAACATGTAGATAAAGTCCAATATGTATTTTTACACATAAGGAAGTAAATACTTTCAAAAATGTAGAGAGCATTATTTAAAAAAAAAAAAAATCAAAATACTGCAGGTTTGTCAGCCAATTCTCTCGGTTGCCGGAGTCAAGTGGCTCCATATTCACTGCCCTTGTAAGCTCTGCCAAATTTGATTTTAAGCTTCCTGAAGTTAAAGAAGGTTTATACAGTATTAACACGAGATCTTCTCACACATTTCTCAAGTTATTACACAGCCTTTTATCCAAAATCACAATTTTAAGCGGTGCAGGAAGGCTTCAGTTCAGCTTCACAGGCAGAGATGGACACAGGATGTCTTCATCCCGCTGCCGGGCTTTCTGCTCTGCTTCACTGCTGCCTCTCCCAGAGAATGGGCAATAAAAGGGGGCCAGAAACTCAGAAAATCTCTTTACACCCCAGGTCTGTGCAGGATTTGGCCCCTGCACACAGCAGCTCGGGGAGAGCCCCCACCTTGCTGCTGTGGAGTGGCTCAGACACAGCTTTTGGGGTGCCACGCATGAGCCCATTCCCACACCTGTGTGTACCCTAAAAATGTCCAAATCTGGTATTGACAGCTTTTCAAACCAAATATCCCATCTTAGGAATTAGGGGGGAATAACAGCCAGGCTTCTCTGAACCAGCACATAAACACTGGCTACATAAAAATCAAAGGACACTTTGCTAATGTACTACTGTATAAGTAACAGCCTCATTAAAATATGACTAATCTGCAGCAGAAATGTGCATTTTATGGGGTAAGCAATTGAGTTTCTTACATTTTTATAGTGAGAAAAGAAAAAGAAAACGAGTCTACCTATTTCACTCATACTGTAACCTGATCACAATGTTTATACATGCCCATCACAGCGCTATATAAATTAAGTCCCAAGAAAGGGTTTGAGAAAATAAAATATGGTTAACTTCAAACAACACCTCCAGCTCAACTCCTGAAAATCCTTGGCACTTCTTGCTCCGCACTTCTGGACATTCTTGAGGTTAAGTGCCAGTCTCCTCGAGGTCTAAATACTGAACTTTTAGGGAAAATTCCCTGAATTACCACCATGCACAGGGATAAATACACATAGAATATATTCCCCAGGCTGTTACACAAGCTGGATGCTGTATGGTAGGTACTGGGAGTGTTGTCTGCTAATTAAGGGGATGAAGAGTGACATCCACACCTTGTGCTTAGGTTTTTTCTCCATCAGCAGCATCAAGGTGCAGCAAACCTAGTTAAGATCATATCCTGTTGTCTCTGCAGAAAACAGGGTGTTTTCTGGGCCCTCAGAGCCAGCTGATAGCATGGGTTTGCTGAATGAGCCCTGAGAACCAACAGAAAAACTTGCAGCTGCTAAAATTATTGTTCAAAATTGTATTTCAGAGAGGGGCAGACACAAAACCTTGTGCCATGGGTGTCGTTTGGGACATGCTGCAGCCAAACCAGCAGCAGGTCTCCACTTCAGCTCCAAGTGTTCCAGAAGTAAACATGGCACAGGCAGAAAAACCTTGTATGTGCATAAATTTGGAGCTCTTAACCTTTTTCGAGGGTTGTTGTAGTGCTGTGGCTGCACCAAACCACTCAAAAACTGTGATATCTTCCAGTGTGGAGTAACTCCAGATACAAACATGGATTTGCTGCAGCAGTGATGCAAAAGAAGACAGTGTGGCTTAAGTGCAGTAGATAAAGTTTGGGGTTTTTTCTCTTCAAGGTCTCAGCCACTTGGTTAGTGACAAATCAGGGCTTTGATTAGCCAACACCTAAAATTCAAAGTGGGATAAGCTGATGATGTTAAGCCTTCTTTGTGCACATCTTTGTGGGCATTTCTGAGGTGGCTTTTGGCAACTACACAAAGTCCTCTCCTTAACTGTTGTGAAGCAGTACAGCTCACCTTTTGTATTATTTCTAATGCATGGCATTTCATTTTATTGAGCATGAGCTAAGAGCTGGTGATAGTCATAAATTTTACTACTTTAATAGTATATATTATCTGACATTTCCTAACACTGAGCTTCAGGGTTTGAGACTGACCAGTCTTGACAGAGATGGATACTTAGCATAAGAGTTATAAAGGGAACAGCAGAGGCTTCAGTGATATTTTAAGCAGGGAAACTATGCAACATACTTTAAAAAGTGAAAAGACAACCAGGAAAATCTTTGGTTGGTAATCATAGTCAGGAAATGCCAGCAAATGTTTTGAGATGCAAGCTGAAAATGGGAAAGATGTTTAAAGCCAGCTTTGCTACCTTTAGCAGTGAACTATAAAGCTAATCACATATATTTTTGGGGTCCTTAACGTGGACCAGATGGAACTACACTGCACATAAATAAAAAACATTCTCTGGCTTGTGGGCTGGTTTGAATTTTATTTCATTGGATAAATATGGAAGACAAAGTCACCAAGTAGGTTTTAGTCTGAGTAAACCGTGAAGCAATTAACGGAGTTCCAAAATGCATTTTCATCCATCAGAATCCCTACTGCCTTCTAGTTTTCACATGGAAGTTATTTTAAGTCAACTTGAGACCTCATCACATCCATGTCAACTAGATTTGAGCAAGTTCAGGTGCAGCACCTGCTCCTGAGCTCCTGGGTCCATCCTGGGGGGCTCCAGCTACATCCTATTGAATCCTAAAAAAAATAAAATCATTCTTCTCATTGGTTATTTGGTTAAAAATAATAATAATTAATTTGGGGAAATTTGAAAACTAGCTGTGGAAATACTTGATGCAAACCTGCAAGGCAAATAAACTGAAGAGAATAATCTCGAATCTCTTTTTAAGTCATAAAATTATTTACTTGTTCTGATCTGAGCAAACATAAAAGAATACCTCTCCCAGGCTCCAGGCATTGTTACCATCAATTAACTAACAATTCCATAAACAATAAAAGTATTACAAAAACAGCAGCACATCCACACCTACACATTAGCACCAGTCAGCAAAAACCCCAACAAAAACTACAAACAACACTTCCTACTCCTTAATTCCCAAAGGAAACTCCACCCCAGCTGCTGCAATCAAAAATACAGACTTAACAAAGTGCCTGCAAGGTTAAGTGGCAATTTTAGGTGTTACTTGGAACAGAAGTAAAACAATTTCAGACACAAGGGTGAGTGTAAGCTGAGAACTCCTCGAATAGAGACTTTTCCCTAAATGACAATTTCTTGCAGAGAATGTGTTCCCAGCTTTAGGATGCTGCAAGGTGAATGGGTCTAGATGAAAAAAGAAAAGAAAAAAATCCAACTAGACCATGCACCACCGACTGACCCCAGAAGCAGCAAAGCTTCCTTTCAGCAGCACAGATGTTTCTGAGAGGGCTGTATGACCACTGCTCCATCACACATTGGAAGTGGAGGCACAGTGGGAAAAAGGGATTCCAGCCTGCTTCTTCCCTGCCTCTTCTCCCTCCTGCAAGTTCACACTTGCCTCTTCCCACTGGTTTCTCTAAGTGTGTTCTCAGATTTCTGTGGGTCAACACGGCACTGCCTTGGCGCTCAGACAACACCTGTGAAATCCAGAGAGTCATGCAAATGCACCTGAATATGCAACATCTTCTTTTCTGATTCATTATGAACAAGTAGGGGCCATTTTAACCAGGACGGTGAATATCTCCATTCTTCCTTTTGAAAAGGGTTGTTTTGAAAAAATCATCCTGACTTCTTGTTGCTCCTCAGGTCTCCCACTGGTGGTCCAGAGGTCCTTAAGCACACACAGACCATCACTGCAGGCAGTCACTGCTCCTGCCATGAAGTCAGGCAGGCACTGAAAGGTGACAATGCCAGCAACCTGCAGAAATGCAGGCTGAGAAAAATTATGCAAATGTGCATCTGGAAAATGGTGGGTTAAAGTACAGCATCACTGTTCAGTTGACAGCAATGGTAGTTCTCCTCCTGAGTATCTTTCCTCTGTCAAGTAAATACTCTTTGCCCCCAAAAAAGCATTATGGAAAAATTCAACTGTCCTCTGGGAGTTAATGTACATTGTTACAATCAGAGAACCAATTCAGTCTTTAAAACTGGAAAATACAAAGATTTTCACCCTGTTTTAAGTCTGAGTTTCAATACAAACTGAGCTTTGAACCCTCCAGGATTTCTTTCCAAGAGCAAGTGATCCAGGGGAGGATCTCCTTCAACATACATGCAATAACAAAGTAAAAAGTACTGACTGTGACAGAGGAGGGTGATTTATGAAACACAAGTGGGGGAAATAATTATTTACCTTCACAACAAGCAGTTTCTTCTTGAGTTTTTTCGCCATAAATGTAACTTTCTCCCAACAGCAACTTCTTAAAAGATGTTTATCAACTTCTGTCATTCAGAGATACACAACAAAGAAAAATGTATACCTCTCTAATGAGATGCACAGCCAAGGACGGTTGTCAGCATCATAGCACCGCTGTTGTGACATGTATTTCATTTTATTCAATACATAACGGGGAAGCTGTTAAACCCAGCAGTCCAAGCAACGTCCAAACAAGCATTAATAATGCGGTGAATAACTGATCATCACTAGATGGTTTTCAGCAAGATAAAGGGTTTTCCCTCCCCCTTTTTAAAAATACCCTCAGAGTTGGAAAACAAAGAGGCAGAAGTTAAGGCTGTTGCCTGCTACCTCCCACGATGGGCACACATCTGCAAGTGCCAACCTGCTCGTGGCTGAGCCCGTCCTCGTGCTCTGTGGATTTCAGCACTGCACCAGGAGATTGCAGCAGCACAGCAGGTGGAGCGGGGGGCTAAGGGAGAAGCAATTAATGTGGGTTGTGGCTCCTGTTTTTCGAGGTAGATGGCAAATTCAGTTTCGCAGACATGTACAAATTCGTGTACAAAACCCGCTGCATAATACAAGGACATCTGTGTTTACCAAAGTAATCATTATTGTTTAATGCGTATTTCTTAGGCCATTTAACAAATAACTTTAGCTCTGATGAACATGGCGATTTACATGATAGACTTAAAAGGGAATAAAAAGAATAAGTTCACAAGAAATGTGGAGCTGCTAACATGTGCTAAGTATTAGGACAAGAACCACAGATTAAGGACACTGCTTTGACCTCACGTATTCTCACCCCCTGCACGCTCAGCCAGCACGGTCCAACAGGGAATTGTGGTTTGCTGCTTTGCATCAGAACCTGAAGTCATCCTTGTGCTGCCTCCTGCCCCAAAGTTTGTGGACACATGCAAGCAGGGAGGGCAGAACCCCATCAAACACTGCGAGCAACCTCGGTGCTAAAACCCCGTTGGTTTTGGGACCAACCCCACAGCCAGGACTGCACCCACCCACAGCCCCCAGAGCTCAGTGCAAATGACAGAGAGGGCTTCAAACCAACCCCACCAGCCTCACAGCCATGGGGAGATTC
The DNA here is from genome assembly GCA_025920805.1 of Petroica traversi. Taxonomy (NCBI): domain Eukaryota; kingdom Metazoa; phylum Chordata; class Aves; order Passeriformes; family Petroicidae; genus Petroica; species Petroica traversi. Next base: position 3,744,271 of record JAHLSL010000043.1, on the reverse strand, counting down.
CCATCCCTGTTCTTGCTTTACAACTGAACACCACCACCTCTGCCCCACGCAATTCCCCAGTTGTGGGATCAAGCCCAGAGGGAACAACATTCCTGACGCTCCAAGGGGAACTGGAGGCAGGCAGGGCTGGCAGGCAGGGCTGGGGGAGCTCGAGGGAGGAGAGAGCCCAGCCGAGACCCCGCTGCATGTTCAGGGATTATAAGATTAGTGTGTTTTTATTTAAAGTATTATCCGTTAACATCCCGTATTACAAAAGTAGCACAACAGTATCGACAGACTGTCAATATTAATAGGAGTGTCTAATGTTTTATCAATACTAATTTAATTTCTGTTATCTGCAGGCTGCAGGGCCTTTCTGAAGAAACAGAGGAACAAGAATGAGAAAGCCAAAGCAGTGACATAACAGGAAAATGAGCCATTCCTTCAGCTTCTCGATCATTCGGTGGCTCCCTGCTGTTAACACAGTTATCCTTGCTGCTTCTTTTGAGTAAAAACACCAGGAACAAAACCCACTGAGGTGTTTTTCTTCCAATATCACCAGAACCTCCACAACTCTCTTTTCATTTTTGGCCAGAAACCATCTCTGCAGAACAGCATTTTTCCTAACTACGTACACCCAAAATCTGTAAAATAAATGTGTCAGACAACAGCAATTACAGGTTGGATGAACAACTCACCCTTATAACACAGAGCCGATTCACAAAGGAGAATTTCTATACCAATGAATGACCCAGTCTTCTACAGACATTAAAGGGCCACATGGAGGATGCATCTTTTTCATTTTACAGGCAAAATATGTATTTTTAGGGTAAAATTTCTCAAATACTTATATTTTAATGAGTTTCAAATAAGTGTCCCTAAGAGTCCAGGGCAAGAAGATGTGTGGCAAGTCTGCCTGAGGTGGCTGGGGCTGTGAGGGGTAAGAATCCCTGCTCCTTCCAGGGAGATGCTCAGCAAGACCTGGATCACAGCCCCACCCCTGCACTTCCCATCACTACTAAGGCACTTTAAAAGAGAGAGGAAGACAGGTCCACAAAGACAAAATGTCAAACTGAACAAAGTAATTGAGCTAATCATGTAAACATTCATTATTACTAATATTAAAATACCCTGTTTTGCATTTTCTTTTTGTGACAGAATGAGCAGCATCTAAGGACTCAGAATTATCATCTAAGAACTGAGTAAAAGAGGAAACTGTCTAAAATGAAGACACAGTATCAAAGGAGAATTTTTCTCTTGCTTTAGCACATGAATGATCCCAACTGTACTCGCTACAAAGCATTAAGTGGGAATGCAGGGGAAAATATTCTTCTCCTTAAATATATTTAAATAGGTGATTTATGGTTTTCAAACTGTGAAGGAGAGAAGTGGAAAAGAAGGTATTGGGGTAGGAAATTGGCTTACCTCGTGATACTCTACGATGTGTGACCACTTCCCACAAATGGGTGAATCCTCCTTCCCTCATTAATGAGGCTGAAGATTTCCTGGTCCCCCCTGACCACCCCCACCCCATCACCAGCCATACCCTGAGGATTTTGCGTCACTGTGACGAATTTCAAGGAGTAAAGATACCCAAAACTCCCCTGAGAGTACGTCCAGAGGGTGCTGAGTGTGGGTCAGTGACTCTAAGATGCCAGAGATGGGCTGGATGGGTGACAGAACTCCCCACCATGGTCCCTGATGCTGGGCCACAATACCTCAGATGGTGGCATCATCCAAATCCTACACTAGATCGAGGTGAAGCAATGTTCAAAATGGAGATGGTGGGGGGAAAAATTAACTTAGGGTGCAATCAAAATGCTGACTTCTCTCCCCTAGCTTGTCTGTGCCCTCCCAACAAGTTCTCCTTGCCAGATTTACTGAAATTTCCACATAAAATTCTGCCTTCAAACAGATCTTTGCTGCTACCCACGTCCCCTGCAGTCCCATGGATTAGCATCAGCCAGTGGTTGTGAGGAAGCCGTGTCTGCCAGGCTTTTCCCAGGACCACAGAAAAAAAGAAGAAAGGCAGAAAACAAGAGAAAATAGTCTGTGGCCTCTGAAAACCAGGGGACTGAGCTGCTCAACAAATCATTTCCAGGCAGTTGGGGATGGAGTCAGAAAAGTATCTTTGAAAGAAAAAGGAACCAGTGAGGAAGGAACAAGCAAGCAGTGTGAGGGGAAATCTGTGCCATAGGGAAACTAATCCAAGAGGAGTCCCACAAGCTGGAAAAGGCTAAGAATCAAAATTAGGAGTTATTGGACAAGGATTAGTGTAAGAGAGGTGGTTTCCTAGTAGGAAACATTATTTGAACGCCTCATGCACAGCCCAGCCAAGGACTTCAGAGGAGGCAACACAAAGAAATTACAAGGCACAGTGATGTAGGCCAGCCTGCAACTAAGAACGCAAATTGAAGATGAGTTTCTGGGTCTAAGCACCCACCAGGGCAGCTTGAGGAATCTGCAGAAGAGAACAAACCTCTCCAGCCTGCTCAAAGGAGGTTTGCCTTTGTGTTTGGAGGCTGCAAACTTGGCTGGGGTTTGGAGTTACACATACAGCAGCAAAAATGTCAGCAGAGCCATTGGTTCCCATCTCCAGCAAGGGATCTGCCACACAGGAATCCTCCTTGCCAGTTATGTCTCTTACTCAGCTCTTTCTGCTCACTGCCTCCCTCAGCTACAACCAGCATTTCTGCAGCATTTCTGCAGCACTTCTCCCTCCTCCACCTCTCCCCAAACCTCCAACCCCCTCTTCTCCCTGCACAGGAGGCAGCTCCGATGGGAGCAGCAGCAGCCACAGCTCATAACTCGCCTAACGAGTGCCAGCCAGAAGTGATTTGTAGGCATCAAGTAGATTATTGTTTTTTGAGAGAGTGGAAAAGAAAAGGAGGGGCACAAGCTTAAGGTGTTGTTGATGAATGAAGATGAAAAGAAGGTTTTGGGGTGAGAAGTATTTGTCTAGTGTGACCTAAACCATTCAAACCTCATTTGATAGATGATGGACATTTATTCCCTGCTATGTGTCACTTCAAAGTCTGAGGTTTATATTAAACAAGAAGTCTTCTCCTAAGTTGTTCGCCAGTTTTTCCGCAGAGTTTATCACACAGCACAACACTTGGAAACGCAATCACATTTAGTTTTTTTAATAAAGTCATATGGCCACTAGTAGTACATATTAGAAAACGCATTTTATTGTTTTTCATTATGTAATTATGTGCTTCGTTGCTCTTCATCTGTTTTTTCTTGTCGTGGGAGGTAGCATGGCCCAGGAACACCATTTTTCTGGGGATGATGTTTATTCTGGGCCAGAATGAAACCAACACACCCCTGCTTCCCAGTGCCACCACCCCTCCCTCCTCTCCACTCTCTACAGGCTCCCAATAAAGCTGAGGTATTTTCTGCTCTGAGGTAAGGCAAATCCAGCTTTTTTCACCCCACAAGGCCCTACTTGGAGAAGCCATCAGCAGCAATACCTAAAAGGAAGCAAGGACACAAGGCCCACCCATAGCTTTAATCACAGAGAAGAGCTTTTTAAAGCCTTGCATTCAAGTCACCCGTAATTCTTTATCCCAAGCCCAGAAAAGGATGTCTTTTCTCTGGATCTTGGTTTGCAACCTTATGAGAATTGATGTTTGGAAGGAAATCCTCTGTATCATGAACTAACTTTTCCCCAAACAGCTAATGGCACTAGCGGTTTTGAACAGGGGGTTCCTCCGACTAAAAGACATGATCATTCCATTATAAATGTTTACATTCCTATGCATTAAAAACAAACATATTATGCTAATAAATTATGGGGAAACGGTACTTGATGGGATATGTTCCTGTTTAGTATTCACACAAAGCACTGCATCATTTAACCACAGGGTAAATTTACACATTTACTACATCTATTCCTTTAAATGTGCCCCAAAAGTTTTTTTTTTCCTCAGCGGTGGCTCACTAAGATTGCTTGCAATATTGGTTTTCAGGGAGTTCATTTTACTTAGATTCTCTATTAAGAAGAAAACACCATGGATTTACTAAAACCATATTTCTCCACCAGAGTGTTGATTCACACAGGAGCAAAAAGCATTTCATGCTAGTCCTGGCCCCGAGCAAGAACATCACCTCTTCTCTGAGTCCTACCCAGGAAAAAAAAAAAAAGGCTATTTCCTTTGATTTGAAATGCTCTGGTCTACCCCACCCCAAACTCACAGACCTGGTATTAATGCCCTTCCTCTCCCCATCAGCAGCAAATTTCCACTGCAGCCCTGCTAAGCCCTTGAAGATCCCACAATTGTGCATCCAAGCTCCAAGCCAGAAGTTTGAGTTTTGCTCCATCAAGTTGCTCCATCTCACTACACTTTTAGAGCTTAAAAAAAAAAATTATCAAATTCTATTGAATTTCTCTCTACACAGCTGCATCTCTAATGAACCCCCATAAAAGTTAAAACTTATATTCGGTAATCATATGCAATTGAAACATCATAAAATGAGAAGTCAAAGAACTGTATGTGGGCTGCAATGACTTGTCTTATTGTATTCATTCCCTTAATAAATATATCTTAAAAATAACCTCACAGTCACACATTTGCAATATAATATAAAAATAACACTGGATTCAAATTATTAAACAGGTAATTTAATAGAACAAGAATTGAAATGTAGGACAGTGTGCAACTTTATGCTATAGGAATAAGATGATTTTAGCCATCACAACTATTTTTCTTTTTTGCATTATCTCTGCATTTATAATACTACAACTTGCACATAACCTTGACATTGTAGTCACCTTAGTAACAAACAAGTGTAACATTCACTTATAATTGAAATCCCAGAAGGGTGTTTGGTTCAAGTAAAACAAAAATCAGAGGCCCCTACTCTGCTGCTTTTTTCTTAGTCACATAGACATGGGCTAAAAGGATTCAAAAATAGATATATTTGTACACTATTACATCTACAAAGCAGAACCATTTAATTTTAATTTAACGCTAAATGGAAACAAATATAACACCTTTAAAAGACATGATGCTAAAAAGAGAAGCAAATTATTTAAGTTCTGGACCAGCACAGCTTGGAGAATTCACACCAAGTAAAGGCCAGATTTAAACCAGTCTTACAGGCAAGGGAAGGAGCTGTGCTGGGGACATTGGACCAGCAGAAGTCCATGGGTAGAGGACACCCTTCACTGTGCCACCACAGCCCAGAGCTGATGGGGATGAGTATCCCCACCATGTCTAGCTTCTGCTTTGCATAGCTGGTTTCATTTAAATTGGGCTGTTTTGCATTAAAGGAAAAGGGCAAAGATCCAAGCAGTGCCCAGAAGGGCACATTAACGTGCTTGGTCATTCCTTAGCAATGGCCAAAATACTTCAGAGCAAGGTACAAGAAACACCTGAACTGAGAGTTTTCACCTCTGGAAACAGGGCTTTCTGCCTAACCCTTTGTGAGCTTTGTCCTCAAAGAAGAGAATTTATACTTCCTAACTTGAAAGATTAAATAAAACTGATCCTACTCAAGGTACCCGCAGATGTTTGCAATTACCTATGTACTTAAATTCTCTCACTGTTTCACACCTAGTCCTTTCTAGCTGGATTTACAGCCTTACTGAACTATTATCTGGTTCTGTTTGAGGGGAAAAAACCTAGCCTCAACCATCTGAAGCCATCCTTCCCTTTTGCTCGTGTTGGCCTGCTCTTTTCCCAACTCCAAAGGCAGGAACTTTGTGCCCCTGCAGAAGCTCCAGCCCATCACCTCTGGAGCACCCAGCCACACATCCCTCTTGTCAAGGGCTGCCACCTGCCAGGGCTCCATCCTGCCCATCACATTGTTATTAAGTCCCTGATGAGCGTGATTCAATTAATGTCACTCAAAAAGCCACTCCACCACAAATGAGAGGTGACAAGGAGCTGAGACAGGAGCAGGGGGACACAGCAGAACTGTTACCACACGTGGCAAAAGAAGGCTGAGGTGCCTCTGTCCAAAATGTGATGGGAAGGGGCACAGGGAAGAGAGAGAGAACCTGCAGAAGTAAAACTCTTAGAAATCTCTTCCCACCCTGCTGCTGGAAATGCAAGTTGAAGGCAAAACCAGGAGTTCTACTGGGTTATTCTGTCATCAAGTGCTTGGCCTACACATCACCCAGAGCACACCTAACTGAGCATCACCTTGCCCACAGGGGGATGCCCACAGGCCCCACCAGGAGATCCATGCCCAAAGCAGCGGCAGGAGTGGGCTCCTTCTGCCGGTGGAAACCAGGACTGGGCTAAATGTGGAGAGCTACAAGTTTCTGCAACAACATGCAAGTCTCCAACATGTGGCCCGTAACGTAGCTGTTGCCATGGTAAAAAATTCATGTTTAGTGAAAAGTGTTAAATCTTGTATCATAAGTTAAATCAGCTGCCAAGACACATTTTCACAAGTAGGGGAATTTTTGTCTTTTCAGAATGGAATGTTTTTCAGTTGACATTGATTTTTCCCTAAAATAAGTCCCCCAGAAAGGAAGCCAATCACACGTGAGGCAGTCCAAGAGCTGAATTACTCTACTCCTTCTCTGAATCATCAACAAGTGTTGTGTGCTAGTGCATGTGTGTGTACAAATGCACTGCAGCTTCATAAGTTCCATCCCCTTACACAAACCAGCAGTTACACAATTTATTCAGAATATTAAACTAATGATCCCAGCAGAAACACCAGTATTTCATATTTTGGGTGATGAGACTTCCACAAGTAACTTTTTTAACCAGGAACCATCTCAAAAATGATGTTCAACTTGCCCCAGACTTTTCACAAATACAAGACTGAGTCTGACTATACAGTTGTTTATGTAGGTCAAGGACAGAAATAGTAAGAGTACATTTACTGTTTTTATGTTTCTTGTTTTATGTATTTCAAAAGAGAACTACTGGTTTTAATACAATTTCAGAAAGAGAGACAAGTTAGAATTACTGCAGAATTAGCAAAAACAACAACAACAACCCAAACAAAAAAAAATCCCAAAAAATAACACCCCAAAAAAAACCCCAAAAACCCAACCACAAAAAACTTGTTACTTTTTTTCATTTAAAAACTGTTGCAAGGAAATCTGGCTGTTACCAGTTCAAGATCTTTATGTGTCCTTCTGAACTATTCAGATTTTGCTTATTCTAGCATTTTATGTTTAATCCTCCATATTTACAGCAAAATGCACTTCTAGTGGGAGGTTTTCCCACTGACCCACCCGAGGAGGACTCAGCCTCAGAAAAGCTCCTGCAGAAGGATCACTGCCCTGCTGGACAGTGGAGAGCTCTTGGACAACACTGGGTTTTCTCTTCCCACACCTCTCTTCAACAACCACAAGCTGGATTCCGCCTTCATTGTGTCTTCTGCGGTGAGGACTTTGCCCAACAGACTCCTTTCTTTTTCACCTGCTTCCAAGCAGCAACAGCCAGCAGCCAGTCACATCCTTGTTTCTAAGTTAAGAAACACTTCTGAGTCCTCCTCCTCTCTCTAATTATTGCTCCGCGATCGATCTGCCGTGCGCCATGCCAAATTCACACCTTAGCTCCTCACCTCTCCTCAGTACAACTCAAACTCTCCTCCCATCCTCTACACAAAAGACATTTTCTAGCAAGCAAGCTCCTGCTTATGCTCTCTTGCCTCTCTCTCTCTCTCTCTCCTGAAACCAGAAAGGCTGGAGCATATTTAGCCCTCCCAGCTCTCTGCCTGTCTCTTTCTTTTATTTTACATGGTTGAGTGTTCACATTCTGCTCTCATTCTGCCTTCTCTCCTTCTTTCTTTGCCCCGGTGCTACAGAAAGACATCTCCTGTGACACCTTAAAGAAAAGAGGTCCCTGAATTAACATGACTTGCACTGCGTGGTATTTTCAGATCGCCCATTTGCTAATGCTGCAAACACAATTAGGAAGTCAGGGAAAGAGCTTACAGGAGCAGATGAAAGCTGCTGAGATAAAATGGAAAGCTTTTACCTGCCAAGCTCTCAGGTTAGGGTTCTAGGTTGCCCTCGGATCTAATAAAGCAATAAAAGAGCCATATTAAGGAGATGCACAGTTGCATTGCTGTAAATATCAAGCGTGGCTTTTTCCACCCTCTTAAAGACATAGATTTTTGCTTCCACGATTTGCAGGCTGGTAGCCATAGGTGGTTTAAATCCTGGGTATTAAAAAAAGCTCAGAGCATTACTGACAATTAAAAACAGCTTTTACACATGCACAATAACGCTTCTCATGCTTTAAAAAAAAAAATAATATGCATATCCATATTACCATCATAATAAGTGCCACAGAGTGACATGATATGATTGAGTATAATGGTTCCTTTGGAGCCATTATGGTCGATCAGTAAATAATACACTTTTGAAATTGTCTAACTACATATTTACACTTGTCAACTCTCATACACTTCAGTGACAGGATTTAAAAGAAACACTGTAAAAAACTGTAAGAACATTAAACCACAAAAACATTATGCTGAAGTAGTATTAAGGTTTGACTTAAACCCACAAAAACATGGAAATTTCAGGTTAAGGCCAAATCTCCCAAAATGACACTGTCTTTAGCTCCTGAGGAGTGTCCAAGTGCCTGCAGTGATCCAGGAAAAGCAAGGAATGAGGCAGAAAGGCAGGAAACCATGGGGTCTTGGTGGTCCATGTGAGAACTGATCCATTGGGGATGGCTCAGGTCACCAATTTCATGTGAAATCTCATGGGTGAGGACCAGCCCGTCAGCAGCAATTCAGCTGCTCAGCACAAAAGCATTTCATGATATTTTATATAAACAAAGCCTGGGCCTTTCTCTGTTTATTCAGATGAAATTCCCTATTAAGCTGAGAAAAATTAGTCTTCATTTGTTTCAGAAGAGGCCCCATTGAGACACTGGGAGTTTTCCCCAGCTGAAACACATGGAGAAAAACTTCAGGCTTCCACCCTAAAAAGGCATTGTCAAAAAAATATGTTTAACAAACATGACAGTGGGTCATTAATATCCCAAAGATTCACTCCATGTGGGGAAAAAACAAGACTGGGAAGGAGGATGTTTTTTCAGCAGTAAAATAATGGGCTTGGTGATGTCCTTTTTAATTGATAATTTTGTGTCTCTTGTTCAGCTGTAGCCACTTTTGCTCCAAGCAGTGGTGGCAGCAACTTTATTGGTTCCAGTAGAACTCCGCTGAAAACAATAAGCATCAAGCTCCCCAGTGCCATCTGTCTTTCTGTGAGGGTCACATCCTGCTGCCCTGGAATCAAGGGGATATTGAATGCTTGGGAGATGTCAAGAGCAGCCCCAGGCCCATGGCACCTCCTCTGCAACAAAAGAACCCCAAACACTTCAGATGCTCTGCACTGAAATCCTGAACCAGACTTTGAAAAGCAATGATGGATATTTTCCTAGAGCAAAGGCCTTCCTTTCATAAATATCTATATCTGTATCTATCTCCTTGCTCAGATTTATCTATTACCTGGCTTGTGAGAACAAAATCCATAAAGGCTCGGCAGGGCAGGCTCTTGAAGTTGTTTGAAGACACAACCACCACACCCCTGTCAAGAGGGAATTACTGTCGTTTTTATAGCCAGCTCTCCACTCGACTGGCTGATGACAGAGCAGCCTCCCTCCACGCTCAGCATCTGGGGTTTTACAGCCCAGTATATAAATGGGATTTTCATGACAAACAACTCTATATTCGGTTTCCCTGTATATCTGAACATGAGAACGATCTCTTAAGGCTCTGCTGGGAAGAAGTATTAATGAAGACAAAGAGCATTTCAGGCTGTTCCCCCCCCAGAGCATTATCATGATGACAGCATAAAGACTTTGTCCTACACAAGTACTTTAAGTCCACATCCTCCTCCTCCCCAAACAGCAACCCAGGACCCCCCTGTGAGCCTGACCCTCACAGCCCCCTCCTCAGCATCCCACCACCCAACCCCACCTGACGAGGACAGAATCTGCCATCAGCTCGTAGAGCTTCCTCTGCTCTCTCATTTCCTAAGGCCTCCCTGGAGATATTTGCTTTTGTCTAAATATTATAAACCAGGGTAAGACGAAGACTTAATAAACCCTGTTGCCTTTTCACTTTGCGCAGTGTCTGTCTCCTCTCACCCAACCTCGCGGCTCATGCAAATGTCAGAGCCAGAACAGTTTTTACATCTCCTCGGGTCGCCCCACAGTGATATCAGCAAAGGTAAACAAACCACTGAAGTCTGGGTATTTTTGTTTCAGATGGCATGTAAATCAGTGGATGAAAGCTGGGAATAAACTGGCAATATGAGGGCAGCTTATTTAAGTTTCCTCCCCCAGCTCAGTGTTCCCTCAATGTAATATACACATCTCTACACTAAGGGAAAAAAAGGAAAAACCCAAAGAGATATAAATATTTCCTCCAAAGTCAAAGACATTCTTCCTTCAAGGTGTTTGGCCAACTCTTACAGAATGAGAGAAGCATTTCCCTACCAAAGGCAGCAATCTTCCCCTGTAGGAAATCAAGAGGAGACCAGACAGCACCTCAAATGCTCAGGATGGGCACAGGGTTCATTTAGGACACCTCAGTGAAGAGACCAGACCTGATGAGTGTTTGGGATGGGCACAAGCTCCACATGGGAGCAGCATAACCTGGGATACAGAAGGTGCTCCCTTCCTGCTGCACCACATACACCTGTTCTCAAAAGCCAGGGCAAGAGCTTCCTCCTGGGACTCAAATCAGAAAATGACTGGTCCTGTGTAGAGCTGAAAGCCCCTGGAAAGATGGGTTTTTAAGAGCAGGAGCTCCAGCTGCCACCTAATTGTCTGAGCAGTGGGTGCCCCAAACCCACAAGCTCCTCACACCATTATCTCCTGGCAGGAAGATGTTATGTGCTCCCACTCTTCCCTCTCTGCCCCCTTGTTTAAAGCTTTCTGGCTGCTGGTGAGGAAATGATTCTGCCTTGCTCTAACTTCCTCTCCATCACCTTTCTGTCTATGAGGACTGGTGAGAAAATGTTTCCACTGCTCTTACACTTTCACATCAGCCATTTCTGAGGCCCTGATAGGAAAAAAAAAAAGGCTGTCTCCCAACTCCTGCTGGTTATAGTTTTATCAGATAATAGCACAAAGCAGGAGTGATCCTGCAAAGCTGGTACCAATACCCAGAGGTATCTGAATTGCACCAGTGAGACAGATCATGCCTGCTGCATTCACCCACCAAAGGGTAAAGCCCAAGCAGCATCCATGGGACCTGACTGCTAAAGAGAATATCACTACTTTAACCTGCCATGAGCAGTTGTTTGGCTTCTCTGACTTTCTGCATGCACATTGTAATTTTTTATATTTAATTTTAAGTTAAAGCCTGCTGAAATTTGATAGCTCCAGACACAACAGTGCCAAGGAAAAGGAGCCTCTGGTCCCTGAGAGGGACTTCTTTCCATGCTGGCTTGACACATAAAATCTGCTTCTTCAATTATGTCTTCCCTCTTACCTAGACATGACAGTGTGAAAACATAATAAAAGCTCTCAGAAAAGAAGTTCAAGGAAGCTGATAAAGTATTTTTCAGATCTCATAAATACTTTAATACCGAGATAGCCACTTGCACAGCCCAGCTCTGCTCCTGTGCCACACCAGTGACTGCAGGCACTCATGCCTTCCCAAAGCACCAGCACCTCAATTTCCAACATCTAAGAGCTGCCCTGAGCCATAAAAACACAGCTGCTGCCACAAAAAAATCCAGCTACAAACACCACTTGGCACTGTTAGCACTCTGCACCCAAAGAGGCACAAGTGGTTTGCAGGAGTCTGTGCTACACACACCTGCAAACTCACAACTTCACACACCGCACAATATCTCTGCTGTGCCACTCCTGGTTCAAAATATCCCTTCAATCATCTCCACTATCAACGAGGTGATTTTAATCATGTATTCACAACCTCTACTGAGGCAGGGTGAATCCTTGCAGAAAAAAAAACTCTGCTCAGGACTTTATGTCACCACCTTCCCAAAGCAAAATCTTTGCCTGTTATGTGACTCATTGGAATAATAGGTATTATTTGTATGACAAAACAGATTACTTGAAAACTGTCCCAAGAAATCATTACAGGCATAGAAAAGTCAGGGCTTGCTCTACTGCCACAACAAAAATGCTCTATTTGTTTTTCTAAATATAAAGCAATGAGAAACGCCACAAATTTGGTCAGGATAGAATTCTGCACTAAAGCCTTCAGTTTAGGTGTGAGAAGATTTTTTTACTGAGAAGGTGTGAAATTCCCCCTTCTCCTGGTGATGAGAAATGACCCCTGATGCCCCAGCTCCTCCAGGACATAGCCAAAGTTGAAATAATTTTCAAGACTAATATGTACACTGAGTAACATGGTTAACATCATGCAATGAATTTAGATCCACCTACACGGTATAAATATATCTAGATAAACTGTCACCTTCAGCAGAATTCATTAAAATAATGTTGTATCTTCCTTGTTAAATGTAATTTTTTTAATTGAAATTTAATCTTACTGCATTATTTGGTAGATTTTTAATTGACATTTGTAGTAATTAATTGGTAAGCATTACAGCTTTGTCTGAAGAATTTAAAACTAAATTTGACATCGAGATTGGCCAGCCACTGCTGTGAGGTGCCTGCTGGGAGCATTTCATCATCCTCCCAGCCCCTCCTGCTGATCAGAGGTGGGAGATGATGGTCTCTTTCTTACAGTCATGAATTACATTACTAATGTATTCCATTACCACCACGCAAATGTCATGTTAATTCCTGATCATCATCAAGTCATACAATGGTTTCCACGCTGGCACCCAGCCAATTAGCGGTGTGGAAAAATATTCCGCCAATTATATAACTTGAATTAGGTTAAGGACTCAAGAGAAAGCAAAATAAATGCTTTGAAAATACTTCTGAGATAAAATGTAAGTTGACACTGTCTTCATGTGCTATAGCCGATGTTATACAATCTGATAGGCAGCTGCCAACATTCATAACTGTTTATTAAATCTAGCCTCTCTTTATGGTGGCAGCTAAGATCTGTATTTTTACCAATATTAGGTTCATTGTGTTATGAAAAAAGACCAAAATACTTAGGAGCATTCACACCAGCTTATAAAACTTACATTATGTACTTTATTAAATTGTTAAAATTACTTCTTCTCTCCTCCCCCTGCCACAGAGAAAGTTCCACGGACAGAAAAGTTTCAGAAAAACAAAGATTTTCTGCAGCCACTGATGCCATAAGGAGCAAGGGAGATCCTGCAAGGACAGCAGTGACATCTCCAGGCTGCTGCCACCTCTCCCTCCAAGCAGCTCTGCCAGGGGATGCCAGGCTGGGCTCCTGGAGCTTCTCCCACCCCACAAAACCAAAACCTGGGGGAGCTCCAACCACTCCTGCTCCATAGACAAATCCCTCTGGCTCTTGCTCCCTGGTTATCACAAGCAGCATCATGGGGCAAATCCAGCCCTTTCTGTAACCAGGAGCCAGAGGGGTTCTGAGGGAGGAGAGGGGCACTGTTACAAGGGAAGTCCCCACAAATCCATGTGGAAAGGGCATGGACACAGCAGGTCCCTGATGTGCTGTCTGCTCAGTGTTCAGCCCCGCTGGCAGCACCACCAGGCTTTTAGTACCACCCCATTATTTTGATTTGTTCCGTTCTTAACTCAATTTATCGTGCAAGCATGGTTATCTCCAATTTAAAAAGGTACACAGCACCAGCGCCTCGACTTTAAAAATTTATAACAGCGAGCAATTTGTTAAAACCTTTTACTGTATCTTTCTGTCTCATTTTCTGAGGTGCTGCAATGAGGCAATTCACTGTTCTGGCTGCTTACCCCGGATGACCTTTGCCTGCCATAAAATGGTACACAACTAAATGCTGTGCTTTAAATAAAAAACCCCTTGCCTCTTCGAAAGGCCCTGCGTATTCAGTCAACACAATCAGCAGAAACCACATTTGGTTACTCAATAAGCTGGAAACTTTTAAGGTGGTGAATGAATTCCTGACATCACCAGGGACACTCGAGTGGGGAACAAGAAAGACTGCTGAGAAGTGGCTCTTGCTGCAGCCGGAGAAAGGATCACTCCTTTAAGCTGAACTCTCAAGGAAAACGAGAACAAAAACTGAATTAGCTCAACACGTACCCTCTGCAGTCAGCACATTGCTAGGCAACTTACCATCTCTTGATAGAATTATGGTGGAGGGCTGGTCGTACATCAGGGTTAAGATGAACACAAGCACCAGTTTGGGCCAACTGCTCCTTTCCAGTGGGAATGCTCAATGCTTGGTCATTTCATGTTATTATTCTGCAATATTTCCTAAGCACCTAGAGAGGCTAATGCATTCAGAAGGTATTTTAAAGCTATTATGTGACATGAAAATTTTAAGATAACTGGAAGTAAGTGAATTTTAGGAGGAATAGCGCGAGTCTTTTTCTTTGTTCAAGCCAGCATTTGGAGGGAGTTAACAATCCTTCTTCTCACTGCTTTTATTTTTTAATAGTGAAGGTATCCAGAGGGCACGTTACTCAAACACTTTGTCTTTACTCCAGATGCTGGTTGGCCACAGCTCCACACCTCTATAACTCAACCTGGTGTTTCAAGTGGGTGCTTTGAAACACACTGGTGCTTCTGTTTGCCAGACTGAGACCAGACACTAAGTGCCCCTGCAAGCAGTGCCACGGGGCTGTCACAGCAGCCAGCGATGCCACACTTCTCCCCTGCCAGCCTTAGAAGGGCCTCAATCTCCAACAATACCTGGATATTAAGATTCTGACCCCAGGCATTATTTGCATTTACTAAAGAGGCATTAAGCAAATGCACAGAGTGCTTTAAATCGAAGCATGTACCTGGCATATAAGCCCACGTTTCCCATGCATACTTTATAGGCACAAAGAAATAATTAATTACCTAACCACCGTGATTAAAATCAATTGATTCATATGCGACAGAGCAGTGAGGAATTTTTGCATGACTGGAGAAGTCTGGAATTGGTCCCTGTTTGGGGATCTCAGTCATATCAGTGAGGTTGGTAATTCAGACATGAAGGAAATGGTAAGAATCCCTCTCCTCTATGCACACTTTGAGCTGCCATATGGGTTTATTCAACTGTTTACTATACCAGTCAGTAAAAACTGAACAGCTATTATAATCTTTGCTAAATGACATGGTAATTATGCTACCTCTGATTAAAAAAAAAAAAAAAAGGAAAAAATGGAAACTTTAAAAAAAATTTCACAATTCACTGATGTGCGAATTTCTCGGGTTTTATAATCTTTGAATTGAAATGCACTTTCCAACACACCGAGGGATATTAGAAATATAATAGAGACCTGAATTTATTTTTAAAAACAATTTGTGCTCCCAATTCCTACACAATTTAATTATGTAGATTTCCTGTGTTTGAAAGATTTCTTACACAGACTTTCCAGTTTTGCTGCAGAAGGGGATGAGTCTTGTTTTACCAAACTTGTTTTCCCTCCTCTCACCCCAGTTACTAAGAGAGGCAATCTGGAGCAGGCAGGTAAGAGGAGTGGACATGGAAAGCTCCCTATGCCAGGTTCCTGGTGGGTGGGGACAGCTGGAAAAGGCACAACTGCCACTTGCATGGCACAAAACCGACCAGGGGGCTTCTCAGGGGGTAACACCACCAGGAAAGGCGACTGGCCCTTAACAGAGGAGAGGTCTCACTCCATCACCCTCTCGAGTTTGATCAGAACAGGCTGTTGAAGAGGCTTTGTCCCCGTGTCCCCCAGGGTGGCAGCAGCACCAAGATGAAGCACACGCTGTGGGACAGCTCTCCTGTGTACCGGTGACACCATTTTGTCACTGGGATGCAAGTGCAGCAAATGCTGGAGCTGCTTGTCTGCTGGCAATGGCTCCTTTGGGAGCCCATCATGTGACACGTGATGGCCAGGAGACCTCTCCATATCTATATTTAATCACTACACGAATTGCCCACGTAAGCTTGGTTTAGATCCTGTCTGTCTGCAAGGCTTCAGTTTTGGGCAGTAGCTTTGCCTGCATGGCTGAACTTCAGTTTTCACCCCCAAAGACCTCACAGTTCATAGGATTTGAGGGGATGAAGAGAAGAAAGAAAGAAAGGGAAGGAGTGTTTTTTTCTGTACAGGTAATATTTGGTATTTCTGCTGTTTCATGACGGTGAAGGTTGCTTTGGGTTTTTTTAAGAATAGTGTGACTTGCTTTTAAACACAGACAATACAACCCCCCACCACTACTTTAAGAAGGGGAGAAAAGAATGAGGGAAAGAGAATTTGTAAGACAAAATAAGTGAGAGTTATTGCAAACTCAGGCTTGACAACTCACCAGTTTTACTTGCAGGCATCACACATATCCATTCATGACTCAGGGCAAATACAGGAAAGGATTGGAACCCTTCTCATGGCAAATGTGTCTGGAAGCCGGAGTCACTCAGAAAAAATGTTCTCAGGAGACTGAAAGACAAAAACATGTTTTAAAACTTCACTCAGTTAGAATCATATCAAAGCCTATCGTTTTCCTTTGAAAGTAAAAGGTGGTTATAAATGCTGGAGCTGGGGGGGAGCATTACAGAAGCATGTCTGTGTATCAAGCTATCACATAGCAGACTCTATTTGGCTTTAAATAAAACCAAAACTTACAATATTAAGAAAGGTTTTCAGAGACAAATGCTTATTTCACATTTGCAACGTGCTCCTCCGACAGGAGAGCTTATGTTCCTTCTAAATACCAAAATGTGTCACCATCCAAATCCACATTCTGCCTGAAAACATTGTACTGAGCACAAAATCCAGATACTTTAACCTACTTTGCATTATCAAAATATAACACTCTCCGAATTCCTGAACTATTTACTCTCTGTCTTCACTCACTGCATCCTGATAAAACCTTAATAAAATGTAGAATCTCTTGTTAGCATTAATCTTTCCTCTGAGATAAGGAAAAACACATATAAAAACTATTTGATGTTCAGGGTGGAAAGGCAAAATTTGCAAACATCAGTTAAGAAATACCAATTAGTATGGTTTTTTCCCCAGCTATTAGTAACACAGATTGAGCTTAAGCTTAGCTCAGAGGAAGCTGCTCCCTGTACAAATGAAAGATCCATTTTACTAATAAGGGGTTTTTTTTAAAAATAAGATGTATAATATCTTCACTGATAAAGTATCTGCACTAAGTAACAACTCATCCTCAGAAATACAACCAGAGCTATTCCCAGGGCTGTTCTGCATCACACCCATGAAACCACATGGGATTTAAACAGCAGCTCTGGTGCCAGCCCAGACTGGGGAAGGGCACACTCTGCCCTAATGGATGCACCAACACCCGGGAAAGCCTCTGCTCCCTGGACCTCTGCACAACAGGGACCTGCAGCAAAAAGCCCAGGGGACAAAACAAACTTTGCAATGGAAAAAAAAAACATCTTGAAAAGCTGGGAGAAGAAAAAGTATGAAAGAAAAATCACCTTTGGTGCTCCTGAGCCCTTCACTCCCCCAATCCTCACCCTCAACAGCATCCCCAACGCAGTGGCTGTTCCCAGCCTTCCCACATCCACCAGGGCTCTGACAGGGGCAAGTTCTGCCATCCCCAAATTAATGTCATGGAGTTAATTATTTTGGCAGCCCACTGCAGCCTTCCTAAGGAACATCTGGAAGCTTCTGTCTTAGCAACAACTGCATGAAATTTTGTAAGACAAAATCCAGGTACTTCTCTGGCCCTGGGGCTTTCTCCCGTTCTTTGCTGAATGCGCAACGGCTCAAAGATCACAAGGGTTCAGAAATCTAAATATAGGGATTATGTGACCCTATTACAAAACTGTGCTACACAACAAAAATAGATCCAAAAGGGGTTTTTAAACAGCATTTATGCTAAAAACTACTTCTTTCTCAGAGACTCTGAAATACCTGCAAACCAAAAGTGACCTGCATCTTGCACGGGTTGTATTTTATTCATGAGGGGCAGAGCACTTGAGAGAAGCAATGGAGCAGTGTCAGAAACACATCCGAGCTTTGCTTTATTGCTGTGCTTGATGACAGATATGCAGATGGGTTTGTGGCTGAGCAGAAAGCTGCATCTACATATGCTGGGACAAGATTTCTCCAGCTGACCTGCTGCACCACAGCATTCAATTGCTAATCTTTACCCATGATACATCTGTAGGGCAGGAAAGTATCACAACCCCTCTTTAGAAGATGAGGAACTGAGGCTCATTTTAGCTAATGCTTGCTCAGAAAAGTTAATGCTTGAGACTTTTGAAACGAAATTATTATCTGAATAATACCTATGGTCTGCAGAGGATGAGGGCTACAGTGTACAGAAGCACTGTCCTCACGTGGAGATCTCTCCTCTCATCCTTCCTCAACTTGAGGAATATCTTGGCACTGTTGTGCCAACAAGCAGATTTGGAAGCTGAGATCTGCCCAAGGGAATAGGAAGCAGTACTGGGAGGAGGTAAAGACATTCCATCCAGCTTGGCCTGAACTCTGACAGTGCACCTGGAAAAATGGATGCTCCTTGCGCCATCACAAACTGACCTCACCATAATGCTCCACAAAACATTTCCTCAGCCAGGTTTCCCAAGGGAACAGAGCCTGCATGATCACCATGTACTTTCTGCACCCAGCCCCACCTGCATCTTTTTAATCCCTTGGATTAATGGGAGCAGAGAGCTCCCAAAGACATGAGTTCTCACGGCATTGGCTCTCAGAGACAGCTGATCCAGGGGTTTTGGAGGCCACCAGCAGGGCAAGCCCCAAAGCCAGAGTCAGCAGCTCCAGGCTGAGCCTGGCACAGCAGCTGCCTGCCAGGAGGGAGCCCAGCATGGCTCAGGGGCACAGAGGCAGCTCAGGCACTTCCATGGACCTCAGCACCAGAGAATCTGGAGAAACAACCCATCCTGCCAGGGGGAAGGGTGGAGGAGGGAGAGGAACAGATTATAGATTGGTTCTGATAAACTCAAGCCCGTAATGATCTACCCACACACTCGAGTTCGATCTGGCATTGACAAATTGAAGCTTTTAATGATGTGCCCACACATTTGAGTTGGCCACTCCTCTTCTACAACTCGCACAAAAATAGCACGCTGGGTTAAAGACACAGAAACTCTAATACTGCTGCAACATGAGCAAAACCCTTGATCAACGTTTGGCAAACCTGCTTCCCCAAAAGAATTTTTGACAGGGCCTCTAACACAGACCTTCTGTGCTGTCCTGCTCCCATACGGATTCCTCGAAGGCCACAGCTCGATAAGGGGCAATGAGATGCAGGAGCTTTAGCATAACTGAAGTACAAAGTCAATCAAACCTTGAAACAGGAATCTGGGCTTCATTAATTCCAGCAATCGCAACGTTTTTATTATCACTGTATTAATCAGAATAGGAAACCTATTAATCTGCCCCCAACAAAAATTAATCTTCGTAATATTGAGCAGATATTTGAAAGACAAGTTTTAATATTTCACTATTTAAATCTCAAAGGCAGAGGCACACAGCTCAGACGATCTGGCAGATCACTGTGGACTTCATCCCATCAGCACGAGGTCCCTCACCTTTCCCTCTCTGTGCATCTCCACCTTGAGGTCCAGCTGCTCCTGGGGATTTTGAAGGAGCCCAGAGCATCATTTCCTACATCAAACTGCAAAACTGGCTGCATTGAAGTCCCTGATGCATTGAAGAGTAGTCAAGAGTTTATATTGTAAAGGCACAGCACCACATCCAGCAGTGCCTGGGTGGCTCAGGCTGGAAGTGCCACCCATGCCAAGGGCTGCCTGGGTGTGAGGGAGCTCTGCAGTAGGCAGGACACACCTGACAGGCAGCAGAGGCATCCCTGTGTGCACAGGGGAATGAGAAGAGGTGCAGTGGGGGCAAACAGCAAAACAAGAAAGTATCTGAAATTCCCATGCTCCACCGGAGCGAGTCAGGGATTGCTACACAGATCTGGCCAGGTGACCTGCACAACCTCCCCCAAAGCTGCAAAACATCCCCCAACACCACACAGGGCATCAGAACACAGCCTAGTTTAAAGGAGAAAACAGGGGGCACGGGAGAAGTCCTGACAAAACGATGGTAAGGAGTGGGACGAGCCAGAAAGGGGCTGAGGAAATAAAGATGAATGACAAATGTGATTGAAAAAGGAGGAAAACCATCCAAAGCACCTCCAGATACCAATGCCCTGCCTGGGGAGGGTGACATAGGTGAGCACATGGCTGCAGTTCCTTTTGCAGCTCCCCAGTCATCACTCTGCAGTGGCAATCACTGATGGACAGGTTATTTTGCTACCTGGCCAAATTTTCATTAAAGCAGCTTTCTCCAACACAGGAATACATCCACACATGCATCAACACACACCTCGGGACTGTATCTGGCACAATCCAGGCCTCATCAAAGGCAGAACTTCAATCATCTCACACACGACTCATGTCAGGCTGTTTACTGACTGCACTGCAACTACAGAACCCTGTTTTAACTAATGATTTCTCAAAGCCATGTTGCACAAAGGAAAACAGGTTCAACTTGTACATCAGTGCCTAAGAGACTGCTCCAAAACAGACAACTGTATGAAAAGTTGTGCCCATGTATACATATATACAAAACTGTTTTTAAGTGACTGTTTTAAATTAGAATAAATCTGTGTTCCACCAATTAAGCTTTGAATGCACGGCTGATATCGTTCGCTATTTTAAACAAGCAGCATAATAAACGCAAAAATTCAAATATTTTAGAGAAAATACTTGGAGAGTTGAGACATTAATTTTGCCATATACAATCTGTTTCACAGGGATTTAAAAAGCTTTATTGCCACCCTGGGTACATTGGAATAAAGATGAAACACCATCCTTTCCTATTTACATATTAAAAAATACGTGCCTTCTTGGTACAGATTACCAGGCTTGCTGATACACAGCTCTGTTAAAAACAATACAGCCTGTCTAGAAAATCCAAAGCCACAAACTAGATGTGTCCTTGCACTCTAACAGGTTTTAAATGGAAATAAAATGTACTGCTGGCTTGTTTATCCTCCCCTCTGGTGAGTGTCCTGGGGGAGTGAGGCCAGGAGCTCCCCAGGGCTCTGCCTAACCATGGAGCTGTTTATCAGCCACCAGAACCAGCAGAAAAATAAAGGGAGTAAGATCAGACAGGAAAGCCTTGGGATCTCAGGATGGCTACATCCAGGTGGGGAAGAAAAAAAAAAAAAAAGGAAAAAGAAACAAGCAAACAAAAAAATCACCAAAAACCAACCAAACAAAATATACCCTCCCCCAAAAACTCCTAACATCCTTATTCTTATTTCTACCTAATATATTTTGGCTGCAGCTTGAGATGCTCAGCTAAAACATTTCAATACAGATAATTCTTCCTCCAGAATAAATAACCGTTTTTCTTTTCTCCCTTTTTTTCTTCTTTTTTCCCCCCCTTTCAATAAACTGCATTAGAAACACATGTCCAAAGCATCCCTAAAAAGACCACAAAGTCTGCTTGCAAGGGGAACCTCATGGCACCGAGTGGTAACATTTGTTCTCCCCTTTCAGCTGGGATCCACCTCAACTTTTTGATGTTGGCTGGAGCTTTTATTTGCAAATAGAGCAGAGCTGCCTGGGATGGAGGGCTCCTCCAGAGCATGCCATGTGGCCTGCACAGATGTTCCTTTTATTCCCGTGTCCCACAAGGCCCCGAGCCTCGCTGGTGTTAAACAGATTACGCAAGTAGAACACTTGATTTTGCATGTCCCCCTTTTTTTCCAACAGTTGTCTAATTTACTCAACTCATTCTGCCCCCTCCTTGTCCCTCACAATCGCTATAGAAAACACAGAAAAATGCAGCTGAAGCAAGGAAGTTTCACCTCCAGGAGCATAATATTCAGGAATGCTCAGCATCTGCAAACAGGGCAGAAATGCAGAAGAACAAAACTTACTGGGACAGTAATCAGCTCATTAGTCAGGTTACGTTAAAGAAACTTCATTTCATCTCAGCAGCACCAGTTGCTACAAGTATCATAATCTCTCACCCTTATTTTTATGTCCAAATGAGCCGTGAACCTTTTCCAAAAAATAAATAAATAAATAAATAAAAAATCTAACACCAATTATGGGTGCTAAGCATTTGAAAATCCTTGAAAATCTGGCCTTCGACTCGGTCACAAAGAAGGGGCTTAATTTCCCGGCTGTCAGGCATCCCAATCAACAACTGAAGTCAATGGGATCTACACAGCACCTTATTAAAAAAAAAAAAACAAAAAAACCAGAGGCTAAGAGGCCCATTAAGGAACTTCAGCTACAGGGAGAGAACCTCGCTGCTGAACACAGCAGCAATACACAGCTTTGTACCCCAGCCACTTTGCTCTCATGCTTAATTTGATTAATCATTTTGGTATTATCCCCAATTAGAAAAGTGTCTAACAGGAAAAAAATAAATTAAAAAAAAAAAATTGTTTAAGCCTAAGGAACAGCAGCTACTGAACATGCAATGGCTTGGGACTTCTGGCATTTGCCAAGGATACAAAATTGAAACTAAAAATTGCGGAAAAATACAAAGGCATTGGTGTTTCATCCAGACTGCGGATTATGATTTTTTTTTTTTTTTAATAAACCGAAACCGAATTCCAGATGTTGAAAGTTGGGAAGTAAAAACTGCTTTAGCTGTAAAAACACAGAAAGGTGAGACAAAAAATTCTGCTGAAATATAATGAATCTTAGGGATGAAAGTGAAGCCCCTGCACCCCCTCACCAGGAGAGGGCTGGGACGGGGATTTTTGCACTCTGTGTGCCAGGCCAGGGAGTGGCACAGCGGTTTGCGCTGAGCTTCCTTTTAGTAATGGACAGAGTAAAGCAGAGATCCCCGGGAACTCCTGCGGCAGAAAGGGGACAAACCTTCTCTGCCTTTCTGCTCTTCTGTGAAGAGAGCCCTGGGGACCTCCTGGCACCCGGACCTGGCTCCTTGCAGCCCATGGGTGGCACCTGGCAACTCCACCTGTGCAGCAACACCAGGGCAGGGGGCACTTGTGGATGCCAGGGACAAAAACTCTTACGTCCCAAAAAGACACACAAACCCACCTTTTCTTCCACCAGAGTCCAAATAACCCATGACACAGAAGAGCCACATCTGAGGCTCCGCAGTCCCTCCAGCATCCACATACAATCCAAATTTGTACCCGCACGACTGGTTCTGGGTTTATTTTATGGGCTTGATCACCACCAACACTCCAGGATTTTGAAAGCAGAATTCAAGACAGTAATTTGAGATCACTGGTTTTGCCTCTTTTGTTTGTTTCCATTACAGCATCCACAATGATACAGATGAACACAGAACATCCAGAGTATCCCACAGCATCCCGCCAACCTCCTTCCCAGAAGTGACCGAGTCTCACCCTAAAATTCAGGAACAGCAGCAAATGTTTGGATTCTGATAAGAAAGGGAAGATTCATCAGCATACTTCACTGGTGATGCAGTCACAACTTGCAAACTTAGTCACAGAAATACGACTGAACTTGTCTGCTACCACACAACAAAGTACCGTCTAGTGGTTAAAATCGGAGGACATGATTCAGGAATGCAAGCCTTTTCAAAGGAGAACTAAAACACATGATTAAGTGCTGTTGAAGTCAATAGGCTGATTCAGAGACCAACTTCTGGAGCGATGGATAATACTCCCCACATTGCCATATGGCTCTCAGTCAAACTTCCTAGAAGCATTTGCTAATACCGGGTTCCACCACAGCTTTTGGGAGGCCTGCTTTTCTTTTGCCCTTTTTTTTCTTCCCCCCCTTTCTTTTTTTAAACTATGTCTGGGATAATTTTCACCCACTCTGAAGATCCTCCAGGCTCTCTCTGACTGAGAGATAACGTGCAGCCGTGATTACTGCAGGATGGTGCAGATTCATGCAACAACTAATAGCCTCGAATGCAAAGTTATCTATATATATAAATGAATGCGAGATTATATATTTTATTATATAAATAAATGCTATATAAAATAATAAATGCAAATCTGTTATAATCCAAAGGCACATTTTGTGGTGTTTAGTGAAAGGCACGCAAGCCTGTTACAGTGATGAAATCCAGCACAAGCATCTTGGCCAGCCGAGGGATCTTTGCAAACAATCCCAATCCCACCTCAGAACTCCCAAGCCCGCTTCCTTTACGACTTGCAAATATTTCACTTCTCCTGCCAGCTCCCTGCTCACTGCTCTACTAAAATGTTCTGTGGCAGGTTTGCTGTTCTGGTAATTTATGCTGGGCTCAGACAGCAGTCCCTTGTCACAGCTTCCTGCAGGGTGGTGACACCAGCACGGCCACCCTACACCAAGCAAACCCCGTCCAGAGGGTCACCCTATTCCCTGGGAATGCCATCCAGCAGCACCCCGTGCTCCCCAGCCTTCCCCAGTCCTGCCAACACAAACACACAGCAAACCAAACCGTTTAGCAGGATAAATGGCTACCCAGCAGTGCTCAAGCTAAGTATCATTTACAGCAACTCGGTCACAGTTTGTATTTGTATTTATGGGATGGGAAATGATGGGGGAGACCCCTGGCAGAGCCACCCACCAACTCTCATGCCCTCCCCAAGAAATAATCCACTAATTTTGCACATTTCCTAATCCTTGAAAAGGTTGAAAACTTACTCTTTACGTTTAGTCACGGAAAAGAAGAAAGAAAACAAAAGACCAAGGAATTCTTGCTGTCTTTTTGAAACACTTCACAGATAAGGCGTAACATCATTTTTAAGCAGTTTGAAAACACCCTGTTACTGGCTACAATTAAATAAATGTAATCACAGCCTAAGCTGGCCCTCTCGGCCATCTGTCTTTAAGGCAATGGGGAAAGAAGAGGCACTACAACGTGCAGTACTTTTTCTGGCTTTTAAAGTGTTTCTCCTTTTTCAATATCTAAATTAAATCAAATGGAGTATACTAAGTAAGCCCATAAGACACAGCGCATGATGCAAGAGTCTTAAAATCCTTATCTACTGAGCACTCCAGCTTAAAGGCTGATGTTTTATGTTCCCCTGCAGCGCACGGGGATCCTGCTGGCTTGGCCAGACTAGGAAAATAAGCTTCGAATGACCAAATGCAACTGCAACTTGAAAAGTAGGAACCAAACCAGACACAACAAACCACAGAGCAGCCGCCCCAGCCCGGCCTGGGCTCACCCAGCACTGCCATTCCCTCCTGGCAGCAGCGGATTTCACCTTCCCGGATTGCTGATAAGATGCTGGGGAGCCCAAACCCGTGAGTGGGGCCATTAATCACGGGTTTTTTAGTCCAGGATGCTTAGGGTGAGGTAGGCAGGAAGCCGGCGCGCGCTGGCGGAGGCACAGATGCACAGAGTTGTGCAAATCTGCTGAATTCCAAAGTTATGAATTCCCCGAGCTGAAGCGATTCCGAAAACGCCCGTGAGCCAAAATCCACAGTCCTGTCTGGATGCTCTCCCTGCAGGTCCTGGGGCAGGGGAGCCCACCCCACCATACTCCCACAGCCCCTATGGGCAGCACATTTTGGGTCCTTGTCTGCCCATGAGCATCCTGCAGACAACTCACAGGCAAGTCATTCCCTGATGGTGTTTCATCTTTATTCCAGCATACCTAGGGTGACAATAATGCTTTTCAAATCCCTGTAAAACAGATTGTATATGGCAAATCTAATGTCTAAATCAATGTCTCAACTCTTCAGGTATTTTCTCTAAAATATTTAGGTTTTGTGTTTATTATGCTGCTTGTTTAAAATAGTGAACAATTCTGGCCGTGCACTCAAAATTTAATTGGTGGGACAAAGATTTATTCTAATTTAGAACAGTCACTTAAAACCAGTTTTGTATACGTAGGCACAACTTTTCCTGATCTCATTGATCCTAGGAAAGAAATGGGTGTTTCTCCAGGCTCAGGCATCTGAATTTATCTCCCATGGCAGAAGCAGGGAGCACTAAGGACTGCAGGGCCTATAAATACCAACTTCCAGTAACATGCAAATAAAACCAGAGTTCAAGTCAAACTCCACCATCTACCCTCCAAGTTTGTTTCTCTCCTGAATGTATGCAATCAAAAGTGTAACTACTCGTGAAACATCATTTTACATGTCCAATTAAAGGGACATTTATCACAGGTTAGAGCTAAGCAGCTCAAATGTTTAAATGGGAATAAAACTATTGCTGATATCAATGGCATAAATTAATACTACTAGTTAATTAAGTCCAGCTGTAGACTCAGACTTTTATTCTGAGATCTTTTCACAAAATTTGTGTTACTAAGTAATATAATTTATTTAAGTCCTTAACTCTACCAGATCAATCACTTTGGGTTTTAGTGTTAACTCATCTGCCCTACATTTGGTGCACCTGCCCACAGAAACAAACCACACATTGTGCCTTATTTCCCCCATAGAAAAGCTCTGTAATATTTCCTCCACATCTTCTGTATATATTTGGAGGTCAAACTTCAGATCTCTTCCTTTGGGCTTTTTTTTTTCCCCCTTCTCACATTTAAACTTGCAAGCACCAAAAAACAGTTTCAAAAATGAAAATAAAAAAAACAAAACAAAACAAAAAAACCCCAACACTTTCTGAGCAGGGAAAAAAAACCACAAAAATCACATTTCCTCTGGACCAGACATCACAGCTTGAAAAGGAAGAAAGGGAGAGAAAAAGAGAGCGAGCCAGTTCATGCTGCAGAGCAGCTGCTGGGCCGGGGCTGTGACGGAAGCACTGGGACATCCTCAAAATCCACCCAGCATTCCAACAATGCAAAGCAAAGCACTGCCACCAGTGCAGCCAACCCAGGGGCATCCCAACCCTGCGGACAGAATGCACCTATTTGTGATGAAGAAATAAGCTGAATTTAAAAACGTGGTGGCTGTTTTTTAAAATCTTCTAAAATCAAGAGGAACTCGGTGCACGGCTCTCCAGCAGCACTTGGAAAAAGTGAGTTCACAGCGCCGAGGGCACGGGGGAAGCCTGGCCTTAGCCAACATCCTTTGGCATGAAGAGATTGCCTGACATCAGCAGAAAGGAGCAAACCACGCTCTGAGAAGTTCCTTACAGACGCAATATAAAAAAGCCAAGTAATATTAAAATAATAGTGACTGATTCACACTAATAAGGGCTAAGGAGGACAGAGAGGGAGGGGGGAAGAAAAAGAAAAAAAAAAAGAAAAGAGACACAAGCCTACAGCAGTAGCCAAAAAAAGAAAAGGTAACTTTAAGGCCCAAACCAACGTAATTTTTTAAAAATTAAAAACAATTTAAAAAATTAAAACAATTTCATAAAACAACAGCACTACAAGCCCACCCAGAGCAGCAAGAAGACATTTTTACCATTTAAGTCAAATACAAACCTGATACACTAACTTAAAGGATCAAGACAAAATAAGATATGTGGGACGGCAATCTGAATGCCAAGATTTACCCATGTGAATTCAGTTATAAATGCTCGGAAAATGTGATTCCCTAACTTAGAAATAGCAGCTGTAGCATTCAAAGGTACTTCAGTAATTACTGGAATGCTCGCTGAAAAACTAGACAGAAGCTAACATCTTACTTACATTAAATACACATTCACCACAAATTAAAAGAGCCACAGAAAAGAAAAAAAAAGAACAAAAAATAACAAAACCAGAAAACAATCAGGCGAGCAGATGTTCAAAAAAAGAAGGGGGCGGGGGGGGGGAAAATTGACAAGGAGGGCCAGATGCTCATTTCTGGTGTTTGCCACAGTGCAATGAAGGTACCCCACACCACCAGCCTGCCCAAATCACCAGAGTTCAACAGCCAAAGGGAATCAGATTGTCACCTCTACATCTGTAAGTGGTAATTCCATCCCAGATACTGCAATAACACGCTGCCTTAAAATCTCCGAAATGCTGCCTAGTCATCTGAGACAGGAGTAAAACAAGCAGCAACGCCAAGTGGAGTTGTCTGCTACTGCCTGAGGGACTCCTGGGTTTAGCAGCCGGGCTGGCATAAGGATTGTATTATCGAGGAGTGCCCTGCACTGCTTTATTAAGTGCCAGTGAAGTGTCTATTGCATTCAGTGCCTGGGAAATACAGCGGGAAACGCCAACCACCAACCACCAAACTACAAATTAAGCCACTTGACCAATCTGCACTCATTATCAGCTGCTGGTCCCCTGGAAATAAACCCTTCTGGAAGCCAGGGGCCGGTGACGTTGGCAGAGACGGGGGAGAGAACCTCTCTGCAGCGAACAGAAAGCCCCAGGACATGCTGGTAGGAGCAGCGAGTCCACACCCAGGCTTTGGAAGGAGGTACCCGAGGAGAAGTTATCTGCAAAATGTGCATCACACTCTCCTGGCTCTCTTCACACCTCCCCCTTCGCATCCCCACTCCCATGCACCTTCGCGTCTATTCCCACACTTCTCTCGCTACCCACATCCTGAACATATTTATGTTGTAAACATCCATTTGGAGGCACTTGGGGAGCCTGTGGCACACAGGAGGATGCTGCTCTGAGCTTCGGGAGCCAGCCGGCTCCTCACAGCCCCTCTCTCAGCTGCACAAGAGGGGAAAGAATTACTTGGGCCTCACACTTATCTTTTATCCACTCAGGATCCAGATTATTGCCTAATAAAACTTCACGGCAAAGCTATTAAAAATTAAAGGGATATCTCCCTTCCTACATAATGATTTGTCACAAGCCAGACCTAAATCAGGATTGATGAGGTTCATGGTGCCTTCCTTCTTTTTTTTTTTTTTTTTCTAAATTTGGCAGAATTTCCTGGTATTTTTTTTTTGCAGCCCTTCTCACTCCTTACTGACACAAAATTTCTCCTTCAGTGCTCCAGACCTTACTTCTTCATCAAGATGAAGTAAAAGGCGAAAGGCAGCTGAGCCAGCAGAAATGTTCCCACTGTCCTTCAGGAAACAGAAAAGAGTCCAAGTAGTTGGTATGATTCAGAACTAGTGGTAGAAAAAGGACAAACCAGATTACAGCAACAGAGGACTCCATCCAAAACCTGCATCCAAAGAGACTCCTGCTAACATATGGTGGAAATGTGACTTTTTGCAAATATCCTCCGCAGAAGCCAATTCCTCTCCTCCACCCAAGCCACATCCAATAGCTCCAGTAGAGCGAGCTGTTACTTACACGTATTAGTCAGGATAGGCATCAGCCATGATACCAATTTTAATCCATCTAGCTAATGAGGAATCCGCCATCTAGTTAACGTGCTCAGGCCCTCCAGAGAAATTAAAATCCACCTATTTAGGCTCCTCTCTCACTGAGCACTGCCCATCCCAGTGCTGGCTTTTCCCACTCATTGTGTCCCACGCGCCCTCCACGGCACCGGCACTGCTAGGCTCCACCAAGACAAAGGAGAAGCACCTGAAGCAGGATTGCACAGAAAAGACAGAACTTGGAAAGAATGTGTTAGCAACTTCAATCCAAATATAAAATGCATTTAAAGGTCATAATTTGCATAACTACATCTCATGTTTTTTGTTGTGCGGGGTTGTTTTGTTGGGGTTTTTTTTTTCTTTCTTAAATTGCTCTATCCTAGAAGGTGCCGAGCGCTGCTGCTTCTCATTTAAAGTATTGACAACTCTTAGGGCTGTTCAGTGCTTGGCAGGAGCAGCTCTGCAAGGCATCCCAGGACCACGCTAACAGGTACATAGCATTAATAAAAAAACATTTTAAAAAAAAATTTGAAAACAAAAAAAAAAAAATTTAAAACACAGACTAATGAAAGGAGGCACCCGGCACCGTTATCACATGGGGACATAGCTGGGCTGACACAGGAGTTTCCCCTTCTTGTGAAGCAGTCTTGATAGTGGATTCAGAAAAGCAACAAGATGCAACCAGTCCTAACAGGAGAAGCTCAAAGCACCACAAAATGCCCCAACAACTGTCCCAGGTTTTTATAATCCTTTTGTTCACTTGGCTCAACAGCTGCTCCAATCTGCATCCAACAAGGATGCTACACTGATCCCCTAAAACTTCATCTCCAGACCCAGACCCAGTCCCGTAAGAAGTGTCATATTTTCCATGAAAGGATTGTAACTGCAAGAGCAGCAGGTATGAGGACTGCCCTCTTCAACCAAAATGAAAATCGGAGATGCTGGAACATTCAGCTCTTGCTTCCTGCACGAAATTAATTATAATGGCCAATCTGTGCTGCTGCTTAGTCTGCAGGGGAAAAGATGAAATAGCTAAATTGATATCACGGCACAGGCAGGGCTCATCACAGCAATGTCGGAGGCTGAAGTGGAATTCTGCCTTCGCCTGAGCTACAGAAGGGAACTCTAGAGATGGCTGAAAATTGTGGCTACAAGCCTGCAGCTCCCCCAGCTTGTCTAAACGTGCTTGCAGAGATCAATGTGCTCAGCACTGGGTTCAGAGGCTGAATGCAGCTCTATCACCATTAGCACCTGACTGACGAGTGACACAAACCACACACCACCCACAAAGGCACAGCACAGTCCCAAGTGTGTGGGAAACACAGGCTTCCCCAAAACCCTCTGCAACATCTCAGGTGTTCTCCCACATTAAAAAAAAACAAAAACAAAAACAAAACAAAACAAATAAAAAACCCCAAACAAACAAACAAAAAAACCCCCACAAAAATAAAACGAGATCAAGGTTGCAGTATCTGTGTTAAATGGGATCTTTCATTTCCACGGCATCTGCTCGCATTACTTTTGAAAGTTAAGAAATACTCTGTTTATTCTGCATGGGCTACAAGTTCTTTCTCCCAAAGACCAGTTCCTCCCAGTGTGGGACCCAGAGTCCAACCATTAACCCAGCTTTGCCATGTTCACCACTAAACCACGTCCCTAAGCACTACATCCACACATTTTCTGAACACTTCCAGAGATGGTGACTCCACCACCCCTCCAGGAAGACTTTTCAGTGCCTGACCCCCCTTTCAGGGAAGAAACTTTTCACAATATCCAAGCTATGCTTCCCTGGCACAACCTGAAGCCGTTTGCTCTTTTCCTGATGCACTTTTTTTAAAAGCATAACCCTAAAACATGCACCTGGTAAGAACTGCTGCCTTTTCAGCACTGTCCCCCACAGCCTCTCCATTTTTTTAGCTCCCAGGGAAGGAGGCTGAAGCTCCCCACTCCTGGTTCTTCTTACCAGGGATCTTTGCAGGCCCCACGACAAGAGATGGCTCCATCCAGTAAAGCAGCATTAGGTGAGAATTGGAGCAGGGACAGTCCAAACTCTCCAGAGTGCTCTGGCAAGAGCAGATCCACTCACAGCCTCAGGCACAGTGAAGAAAACCCCCAGGTTCCCTTCGCTGCAAGGCGTACTTTGCTGTACGCTCTTGTTTGTTTGTTTTGAAATATTCTGGCAGTGGAAACAGAGTCACTGTTTTGTTTTTCTCCCCCACATATGCTATATAATTTTGTCTCTAGCACTTGCTTCTTGCTTACTCAGTTGCCTATAGTCTGCCTCTCTCAGAGGAACGCTAGCTGTGTTTGTCCCCAAACTGAATCCTGATCCAACTGCTTTGTGTCATCCCACCAGCCCTGCTCAGGGAGCGACGATCAAAATATTTTCACTAGGATGCAATGCAAAGAGATGGGCATATAAGTAATTTCAGAGCAAAGCTGACCCACAAGACCGAAGGGTGTGCAGAAGTGTTTTGGCTACTGAACTCAGGAAACACGACATGAAAAGAGGGAGTAGTGCTACAAACAATACCAAGGCTTTGTTTGTGTCAGATACACTGCTAAGAAAATACCACATTTCAGCTGCACAACACGGCCAGCACCCCTGCAAATGACTGCACAATATGACCACGCTTCCAGCAACATTTAAATATGGCCAATAAATTAATACAGGACATCCCAACTGGCCACGGGTCGCAGTCATCAACAAGTAGGTCAAACTAATTCTGGAAGGCTGTGAGAGGCACATAAAACAGTGTGTGGCAGCAGGCCGAGGCAGGGATGAAGCAATCCCCACTTCAGCTCACCCAGAAGCACTGACACAAGCCCAGGTGCCAAAGGGATGCAGGACAAAGCCATTCCCAGTCTACGCAACTCGCCTGCCACCTCTGCAAGTCACAATTAACTTCCCAGACAAAACGCAAATACATTAAAAAAATACCCAAGCCAATTAAGACACAAGTGTTTAAAGACATGAGTAGTAATTACAAATGCATTATTCATACCTAATTTACAAGATGAACTTCTTTCAGTAAAATATTAAACTGTTTACATGCATTCAGGAAGACAATTTCCCAAGCCCGCGCGTCCTGCTCTGGAGTGGTGACTATTGCTATGCAACAACTCCACGGACTTACAGTGTACACTGTGGAGTAATCAGAAAATGTTTGACCTCAGATATCTACTTGACCCCACAGAAATGCAGACTCGCTCGCTATAAAATCCTAAACAATGGGGCAGACAAGGTCAGAGGGTCAAAGCAAGTATTAACAGGTCATTGTGCAACCCACTTGGGAGCAATTACTTCTGGTCACGGCTAAGTGGACACTTGATTGAATACCACTAAGACAGCTCACATCCCAAAGATAACAATCCTCACAGCGATTAAGAATTAAAGCCCCCATGATTCAGCCTTTATTACTCAAATGAACCTAACTATTCCATAAAAAACTCTTGGTATATGCATGATGCAAGGTCTAAATTGAAATGCCACCTCATTAAACAATAATATCTAATTTTATCTAAATGAATTTTCATGAAAGTACGCCACACAGCTCAGGAATTTTTAAAATGAATTATCACAAGTGATACATAATTTCACCAAAACTGCTGCAGGAAAAAAAAAATTAGCTTCAGGGATGAAAGGGAAACATCTATGCTGAATGAAAATTGCACTTCTTTCTGCAAGCAGAAAGGGTAAAAGGGGGCTTCAGGGCTTGTGCCAGACAATAGAGGTGGATTTTAATCAAATCAACACCTTTCTGCTATGTCAGGTAGGCTCACCCTATCCCAGCCAGCAGCAGCACCCAAAACATGTGTCAAGTGTCACTGCACACACAGGCCACCTTCAGAAAAGGGGATGTCACCTGCACACAGCCCCTAAAATTGGGGGTTATTACCATAAACTGCTGAAAGAGCCACCTTGACTGGCTGCTAACTGGCCTCTATTTCCTCAGCTGAAAACAGTTTGTACAACCCCTCCTGAGGGTGAAAACCCTGTTCTGACACCTGTGAGCCATTTAAGAGCTCTTAATTATTTTACAAAAATGAGCAGCACAGATAAGACGACTGCTTTTAAAGGCTTTCCGTCAGGACTCATTGACAGAAAAAAAAAAAAAAAAAAAGAAAGTGGATTTCATTTTTAGCCTATTTATTTGGGGATTCCATGAGCAGAGATGGCAGGACCCACTGCCATACTGGTAAAACAAAAAAGGCAAAGCCATGGACCCAAAGATGCTCACAGCCTCATTTTCTAAAGCTTCATGTGTGACTTCTTCCAAAGCCTGGCTCTCCCTCAGACCTCCCTTGTCCAACTAAATCTTAGAATATACTCAGAAGGAACTGGGAAAGTCCCTGTCTTCTTGCTATGGCCATGTCTTTCATACGAGACAAGGACCAAAAAACCCCAAAAGACAAAAAAACCCGAAACACTAAAAATGGACACATTTTCCAAGCTAACGAGCCCAGCACAAACCCGAGGAGAGGAGGGGGTTGCAAAGATGCTGATGATTGACCAGAGCACGTGGAAGGCTGGGTAAGGCCATCAGGGAAGGGATGCTGACACAAATTTGGGCCCTTCTGGGGATAAGCTCCTTTGCCCCTTCCCTGCTCCGCCCCAGCAGCAAAGCCAACGCCTGGGGATATTTAAGAGCACTGCATATGCAGACACTTGGATGTGCAAAATTATGCATGCATGTTTGGAGGCCATTTTAGAGCCCGGCTCATGAGTCATACAGAAAGTAGATCAGGAGAAAAAGAAAAGTTTAAAGATGCAATTTTTTTTTGTATTCTTGCTACTGCAGCATTGCTCTTCCTCCCCTCCCTTTTCTTTAATATTAAACTCTTTGGGTCTTTGTCCTGTTGGAAAATTCTGAGTTAAAGCAGAAGTCTTTTCCATTAGTGTTAATACCGTGATAGTCAGCTGATAACATTTCAGATATGCAAGATCCAAGCCTGACAGGCTGGTGTTCACCACTGTTGATGATTGCACAGGAGCACACGAGGAATGAAAAGCTGCGTGGTTGCTTCTGCCTTGTCCTGCTGCCAGCGAGGTGTAATAATGCTATTATGAAAAGCAAACAGGGATGAACTCTGCTCAAACGGTGAAGCCTGAGCTGAGAAATCAATTCCTGCATCAGTCGTGGCCCTACAACAGAGTAATGCTGTCACAAGGTTCATCAAGCCCTCAAGATCCTCACCCCGACTTACCATATTGTGCATATTTCATTGCCACTGAATATTCATACTGTGGCAGTTTCTGGAGACCAACCAAAGCTGTCACTGCGGGGAAAAAACAGCCCTGGAGTTCAGCCACCAGCTGGAGATTCCATCAGGAGGTCCACGCTTGGTTTCCCTCTTTTTCATGGATGTTCTGCCCAGCTGCACATCCCCAGTACCTCCGCTTGCCCAGCTCCAGGGTAACGATCTCATATTCCCCTCCTGCCCCGCAGGGGACAAGGTGTGACAGACCCCAGTGCCCTGTTCCACTGGCAGACAGTGCTGCTGGGTGCTATAAAAGCACCCTGCAGAGGAGAGTCCAAAAATAAGATGTATTCTCTGAGACAGGCCCCCTCATACCCAAAAGGTTTGTAACTGGGAAACAAAAGTGCTGCCAGCAGACAGGGACTGTTTGAGCTTTGTAGCACTGATGCACTGAAAAGGGATACAGGATACAGGAAGGTGGTTAAAATGGGGCAAAACTGAGGGGAACTGGAAAAACTGGGATAAACTTTGTCTCCGCAAGGCAGAACAAAACCATGAAGGGATGCAAAAGCAGTCCCAAGTTAGAGTGGTGCTTAGCAGCCACACACCCCGTGATCCCCATGATGGAGAAAGCTTTGGAAATAGAGATACACATTAAAAAAAAAAAAAAAAAAAAAAAAAGGTGAGGCAAGAAGACACTAGAGAACTCACTGTGAGCAGCAGTTGAGTCAGAGAAGGGCAGGATTGTGAGACATTAAGCAGGGAACACCAACTGGTCTCACCACCTCAGAGTCATGGGGGAATCACTCACCAGGGCTTCCTTGACCACGCTGTGCAGAGCGTAGTCCCTTCCCATTTCCTAATGCCTTCCAAGCCACTTAAGCATACCATACATAAAACACAAAGCTGAGAGTTATTAGAGCCAGCCAGGCCAGAATCTGTGGGGTGGATCAGTGACTCTCTGACGTGCTGATGAGGAAGGTGAGTGAATCGGAGAGGTCACACCTACATGAGCAAGGACAGCAATGCCTCAGAGCAGCAGCCCATGGCACAGGGGATGGTACCTGCTATGAATCTGGGCACAAAGGTGATTTTCAGGGCTCTGCTTTTTTTTTTCCCTATTTGCTGTTGTTTCATTTGTATGTCCAGAATTTCTTGTTGAATTATTAAGCGCTGGACTATCCCCTGATCTTTTTCTGCGTGCTGCTCTGTAGGCCACCTCCTGCCCACCCCATCCTCTCCCCTGCACCACCTCTTGGGCAGGAATTCAGCACCCAGTAAAAGTTAATCAGCAGAACAACCCTGATTGAAGTTTGGAAACTCGTTCCCTACCTTGAGCTACTTCTAGGCTAGGAGAGAACACCACTGGCTGCATGCTTCAGCTGTGTTACCCAATAAATTTCATGTACTGAAACTGGTCTGGACAGTCATGTACATGCACCCTGTGCTCAGGACTGCACCCAAGCTGGACTCTGCAAGCCCAGCCCTGCTGTCAGAAAACTCACTTGTGAGTTTTTAGAGAAGAGCTGACACTTTTGTAGATGACTGTGCATTATTTTAACCTCTGGAGTAGCAGATCAACACCTGCAAACCAAGACATTCAGCTGCCAGCGCAGACTTGGAATTCAAGCAACTGGGCACATAAGTGGTGATATCCAAATTCACCAGGGGTGAGCAGTGACACATTGGTCTCCCTCCCTTGCTTAGCAGCTGGAAAAATCACTGCAAAGGAGGCCATGTCCCAAACCCATGGCTGAGGTGAAGGATCAGCATAGGATTGCTGCAGGGGAAGGAAATCAAGAAGGAAATGGCTGGGCCAGATAAAATCCCCAGGCCTCCCTCTTGTCAAACAGGAGGTTTCTGCTTCAGGAACAGATGAGAAGAGAATCCACTCCATGGCTAAGCCAGAGGAGGTAGAGAAGCCTGAAATAAAGTCCCTTTGACTCCAGCTCTGTGTCTGACAGCCTGACTCAGTCATGGACCAGGCAGATAACAGGCGACCATTCATCAGCCCAGCCAACACACAAAGGCAAGAATTTCCCTTCTTAAAGAGATTTAATGATAGAGCCTTAGAAACTGGTTAAAGGAGAGAGACTGAGAGTGCACACACTGGGGATGAGACCCAGTGGGTTGCTATTAATATTTCCCTGAGCAGACACTCCATCTGCAGCACTGGAAGGACACAATTCCAAGAGCTAGGCACGTTCTTCAAGCAAAACACTGCCCAGCTGCAGAATTAGAGCTGAGTTCACTGAAAAGTTTTTCCACCAATCTAGTCAAATTAACTATTGACTTTTTTTTTTTTTAAAAAATCCCAACCAGAAAAAGCTGACCATGAATGCTTGTCTTCCTTGGTATACTGAAAAAAAATATATATACAACTAACCAGCTGGCTGGGGATGTCAGCCAATTCTCTGTCCAGGAAAGATTTTTCTATTTTTTTTTTTTCACATCTTCCTTTGAAAATTGAAGATTAAACCATACTCCATAAGGACAGCCAGTCAAGAGAGGAAGCCTGCAAGTGATACCACACTCATCACCCAGAGCAGCATCCTCTTGTGCCAGTGGATCCTTCCAAAACACACCCCACCTCTGCCATCCTGCCCGCAAAGGGCTGCAGATGCTGTGCCTTTTCTAGGGTGAAGCAGTTGGGAGCAGAGAAAAGCAGCTTTCAGCTCTGCAGCTTTTTCCTGTTCAGCTCCCTGCAACACTTGCCTTCCTTTTTGGTACAGAATACTTCAGTTGCCTGGAGCTATTCTAGTTTATACTGGGCATTCATAGCAGAAGCCCAACATCTCTTGCTATTTTTGCTCATGGCTACCTAGGCAAGCAGCCTCTGTGCTATAGAGAAGCACCTTCTTAATGAAGCAACTATGAGATCAATGTTGTCTGACTTCCAACAGCAAAACAGTTTACAATTAGCTGAAGGTCTGGTATTTGACAGTTTTTTATGGCTCTTTTACAACTGTTTGCAAATCTTTTCTTCTTTAAATTATTCTGAAAAGTGTTAGGGGAAAGCCAAAAGTTATTTTGTGCAAGCATGTGTCTACTTGCACGAATCCAAAAGTCTTTTTAATTTAAAACCACCATTACAAACGCCTGTATTTACATGATAGTTGTTTATGTAATGCTCTAAAGAAAATCTAAATGGAGAACAGAAGCCAATGCTAATGCAGAAGATGGTGGGAGTTAATGAACATGTTCCTGGGGCAGTCCAAGAGGTGGTAGGACTTACTGCCTGTGCCATAAGGATTCAACAAAAAGACTACAGCTCTCAAAAAAACTTCTGATACAACCTCCGTGCCTGCATAACCTGTGGTTTTTAGTCTCCTCATCTTGATTCCTCTGTTCACGTATTAGTCCAGCACAAAATAGAAGTCCGATTTATGAGGACACCACCCCCAAAATTCAATCTTTCTCTTGAGATTTGGAGCATTTCAATAAATGAAAGCAAACGCAGAAATTAAACTCTGAAGTCTCTCTTCAAGCAGGCCTTTTCTGACTCCACGCCTCTCTT
This sequence comes from Petroica traversi, assembly GCA_025920805.1. Classification (NCBI taxonomy): domain Eukaryota; kingdom Metazoa; phylum Chordata; class Aves; order Passeriformes; family Petroicidae; genus Petroica; species Petroica traversi. The sequence continues at coordinate 3,706,516 of JAHLSL010000043.1, read as the reverse complement.
CCTTTCATTCATACACGTGAACCTTTCAGTACTCCTGGATCCAAGTCACAAGCCTGGAACAGTCTGAGTTCCAAAGCAGGGCAGCAGCCCAGGTCTTGGCTCCCAACAGCACGGCACAGCCCCCCACCTTCACCTCAAAGTTTCACCTACTCCAAGTGAAAGCACAAGAGAAAGCCTTCACAGATAAAAAGCATGTTCTAGCCTGAGGCCTGTCAGCATGGCACATGCCTAAAGAGAAAAATGAATCTGCATGATAGAGACTTGAAATGCAGGTGCCTGGATGGCAACGAGCATTTCCAAAAGGAGGCTTATGTATGGTAAAAGAAAAGAAAAAAGGGATGCTCATTTGCAAGAGAAGGCAGGACAAAAACCAAAGCTACACCTGTAAGAAACAAGTTCCTTTGCCAGATGCAGGAAGAAGGAGGTTGTACCTTCATTTGAGACTCCAGCCAAAAAGATTAAAGCCATTTCCACCCTCACCCAAATCACCAAGGAGACCAAACCTTCTTCAGCTTTTAACTGCACTGAAGTCAGAACTGAGGGAGGATGGAAGAGAACCCTCTCCCAAGCCCCAGATCACAATCTCTGCTCCACAGCATCCTCCCTGCCCCTCTCTCCCCCTGTCCCAAGGGATGCAGCAGCTCCTGGCCAGCACACCACACACAGCTGGGGCAGCATCTTGCCGGACAACACATCCTGATGGATTCCAACTTTCCCCTGCAATCATGCCCATGGTTTGGCAACACCATGCCCACAATCCAGACAAATGGCATGCAAGATCCTACTCCTTCCAGGGGAAGCTGAGCTCCAGCTCAGAAAGTGCCTCCAGCAATGGGGAACTCTACCAAGTTATGTACTCTTATGCAAGTTTGGGGTTTTTAAAACACCTGAAGAGAAAAAGAAGAGAGGCAAATCAATCCAGTAATCCTTGTTGACTGTATTCACAGTGATTATTCTTGTGTTATGCCAACAGGATCTTCAGTCTTGAGATTGGAGATAGCTCGACTAACTCATGGATTAAACAAAGCCAGAAGTTTTAAGCCTCTAGAAAAAGGACAGTAGGCGTGGAAGGTGTTTTGGGGATGCAGGACAAGCAGAGCAGCTGGATGCTGGTGCTGTTCTGTAAAACCACTCTGCTCCTTCCTGGGGCAGAAAGCACAGCCCAAACTCTGCTCAAACAATGGAAGCAGAGCAGTGAAGGGGCAAGGACACAGCAGATCAGAGCAGGGGCCACAAGTTCAAGACAAGATGAAGATGACAGTGTGCCAGAATGATCAGATGAGGCCCTCACGGACCAGAACAAAACAAGACATTTTATGCAGGTTCAGCACCTCTGCTGTGGGGACCTGCTGTGTCCAGGGCAGCCAGACCCTCGGAGCCCAGGCAGCTGGGACCTGTCTGTGCCTGGCATCACAAGTGCCACCAGTGGGGGACACAGCCCTGTGCCACCCAGCCCCTCGGCTCCTGCTCCTCCCAAGCTGAGCAGAAAGATAAGAACAACAAAACCCTCAAACCCCACTTACCTCTCTGTGCATCCAAGTGTTGGTAGAATTACTAAACTTGTAAAATCTGGTTTTTTTCCTCCTAGTTGAAAGCTTTACATTCACATTAGTAAAGAAATGCCCAAGGTCTAGAGGACTCAATCCAAGAGCTACCATCCTCCAGTCCTTACAGGAAGAATGTCCAACTTCCTAAATATTTGAATATATATTTTACAATGTAAGTACATTGTGTGGGATGAGAGAGAACAGTCACCACATCACAGTTTGCTCAGCTGGATCCTGCCCAGCTGTGGGATCACCAGTGAGCAACAGATAAATTTCAGTCCTGTTCTGACACTGGTTCCTCCTGTTGCTTTTGGCGTGTTGCTTAACACCCAGCATGTCCAAGTTCCATTGCTTTATATATACATACATAGATCTATGTATACATACATACTGTAGAAATCATATTTATTCAACCTCCTACAATGTTCAAGAAAGCACTGAATTATGCTAAAGCAGTTGAAAGCAAGGAGCTCTATCAGCGACAGAGATCAGGAGCCTCGAGAGAACGAGCAGTGATTTCACATCAGCCTGCAGAGCTCTGGAGTGAGCAGCCATCCACAGCCTTTGAAAATCAGGACCCTTCTGAGAGAGCTTAAAGACGGGTGAAAAAATACTCAAGATCTTTGGAAGAAAAAAAAAAAAAATATATATATGATCAGAAGGCACCACAGCCAACCCAAAGCACTTATGGGCAAACCACTGATTTGCAATTCCAAACCACTTTTCCGCCTGAATCCTCCACTTACTATCTTATCTGATCTTCTCTGAGGGAATCCCCCAAACCATCTCAGTTTCAGAAAGGACCTCTCAAGCCGTACTCTGAGCACTTCTTAGCACTACAGGTTTGTGTACAATGCTGACAAGCTAACAGCACTTTTCTGCACTGTCGCCTTTTTCGTAAGGTTTTGGGTTTTTTTTTGTTCTGGCAAGATTATCCTTATCAGGCAACCAGGCTCTTCTCTCTCTGCCAAATAAAGGTTGCCACACCCCACACAGACACACACTTTTACTGGCCACACGTTTATATCAGCATAAAATAAATTTTAAGGTGGACATGATCTGTATGAACACCTTAACAAAAATGTTCCAGAAGTGTTTTAAAGTCTGCAACCACGGGCAATTCTGCTTGGTGGCTCAAAATCAGGTGTGTTCTGCTACAGTGGTAAAAATACTGCTATGAAACACCTCAGACCCACTGCACCACACCAACAGAGAGGTCATGATGAAGCAGAGACTGAAGACATTGATTCTTTTTATTAGCAAAATGCCCTATATTAGATGACCTCAGCATTTCAGAAGCATTATATTTAAATCCTCCAGCAGTCTCTCAACATGGCAACCTTTTCCCATTCCCACTTTGCAGACAGAAGCACAAAGACATGGAGGACATGGTGTAGCAACAGTTATGACATAACAAAATGTCAAATTTCTGACAGCAAATTTAAATTTGCAGGCTTCACACTAATGCCCTTTGTCCAAAAATCTATTCACTGAAATCAGTAAGAAAGTAAGAAGGCTCCCTCCCTCTCCCATTGTTATTCTGTCTTCTTGGAGGCAAAAAAACCTAAGAAAATACATTCAATTTGGAATCAAAATGCTTTCAGCAAACACTTTTTGAGGAACACTGCATGGAAACACACCTGTTTTAAGTGGGGATGTCAAAAGCCCAAAAAAAAAAAGTGTCACAGAATAATGATGCTTTTTTTGAACAATCAGTATCAGTCTGTTCCTGGCATTAATTTTGGAAATGGTATAGCTAATATGACAGCTATGATTCGGAGCCTTCAAAAGGCATAAGCTATTGGCATTTTAAATACATTACACACAAACACGCACGCACCCCTACACCCACACTAACTCTGCAGATTTGTTCTGCTCCTGTCTGCTGGCTCTTCTGCGTGTACTCCACAACAGATTGTTTCCTTCCCTCATCCCAGTTTTTTTCCTAAGGGGGCTTTACATCAGGCACCCAAATAAAAAGGGTTCAAAGAGTCCTGCATTAACACAGCAAAGAGCAGAAGGGACCCTCTGTGACTCAATGGACACAATCAAGCCTTTCAATTAAACTATTACCCAAAAAGGTGTGGGTGGCTTATTACCAAAGACAGCATTTATTTTAAAAAATGAAGAGTACCATTAGAAACACCTAATATAACTCTTATTAACTTATTTGAATCTAGTTGTGAGCACATTGGGTTTGTAAGTGTCTGCTAACATAGCATTCTGTTTGCCTAATTAAGTTTTCAGCAGGGGAAGCTATAGCTCTCACATTAATACAGGGAACTGAAAAAAAAATCACATATAAACCAATGCTGAGCTTGATTTACCTTTATTGTGTAAGGATTTGCTATGGGCTCTTCAACAACTGCTAACTAATTTTCCATCAAAAAAGCACAATTGCAGTACAAATTCCCATTCCAGCCCAAGGGATGAGGGACTGGCCCCAAATTATAAGCCCTCCATGCAATCCCTACAGCACTTCCAGGCCCTCTGGTTTTCCTCATCACTTTTTCCCCTTGCTGGTCTACGTTCTGAACCTTGAGCTTATTCCCCCAGCCGTGCTGCTAAGCAGGAATGCTCTGGCTGGGGAGCATCAAGCAGAGGAAAATTACCATTAGCCAAAAAAAAAAATTAATCTTAAGAGGCTTAAAAGAAATCTCAGGGAATCAACTCCGATCTCCATGACAAATAATTAGCAAAATAAAGATAAAATACTGAAGCATCTCAGCTTTCCGCTACATTCCAAAGCGGCTTATTTTCTCCCTAAATTTTACTCTTGCTGCATTTAAAATGCTTGCTTGTGACTTCCAAAGAAAGAAAAGGGGGGGGGGGGGAACTCAAAAAAACAAATGAAAACGGAGTGTTTTACCCAAAACCACAAGATTTCTGCATGGCCAGTCCCTGTACCCTGCTCCAGGCAGGGCCCCCAACCCACGCCCCCGGGACCTGCTCATGGGGTGAGCACTCCTGGAACAGGCCCATATTACAGCATTAATATAATTTACAAAATGGTTAAAAATCAGAATGTTTTTCCTTCGTGAAAAATAACACACTTAATGCTTTTCATCTGGCACATAAAATTTACAATACCTCCAGGAACATTTTCTTTGGTTAAATCAACACTATTGGTACATTTTTAGCCTATAAGCATATTACAGCCCCAGCTTTTTATGGGTTTTTTTTGGTTGTTGTTTTCACCCATTGTAATAAACTTTTCAGAACCAGAAATGATCAACAATAAAAAGCATTCCCATGTCAAGCAATTTTAACTACTGCTTTTAAAACAACAATAAAAAATAAAAAAAAAAGCGGGGTGGGGTGCGGGGAGAGAGGAGGATTGGCTTCCAACCCGACTCGCACAGTAAGTATCTCTCGGCAATTAATACAAAGTACTGTGCGCGGCCAAACTCCAGCGCTCTGGCCGGGATTGTTTCCACGCCGCTTGCAGCAGGCAGCCGCAGCAGATGTTGGCTGCTAAAGGGCGCAGACGACTCAGTTCACGACTCCTCGGAGGCGGCTGCGCCACATCTGCAGCCCAGGAAGGCGAGCGGCAGCGCGGCAGACACAGCGAGCAGCCGCGGCCGGGACAAGCCAAGCCGGGCCGAGCCAAGCCAAGCCGAGCCAGCCCTCTTCCACAGGCACATCCAGCCCTTTCCGCGGCTAAAAATAGAGGAGGTGTTTGTTTGCTGCGGGCCGGGAGAGCGGAGCATCCCGGGCGGGTTCACGCCGAGCGCGGAGCGGCAGCCGCTGCCTCCGAGCGCCGCTCCGCACGCCCGCTCCTCATTAACTGGGCGGCGATCCAAGTTCATCTGGGCCCCAGAGAAAGGCAGTGCTTGTGTTTAGACCGCACAATACTGACATAACATTAACAGATTTACATATGCAAAACTGTGAAGCAACAGGCATTCCCCCTCAATTGACCCACAGCTTGTAGTGGCTGCCGAGTTATTCCCTGCTTAGGCTCCGTAACCAAGTGGGCGTCATGCGACTACCATCTGGGTACCACTTATTTAAAGCTGGCAGTCTCTCTGTAATAGGCAAGCTGGCAATAAGCAGGAAGGGAATAAATTGCATCATTTAGTTAACATCCACTTGCTTTGCGGCTGTTAAAAACCCATGACTGAATAATAATTTGGTTATTTCTTTTGCCAGACAATGCTGTCAGCCAAAAGCGTACTACGCATGCTGCAAAACGTCAGCTTGCAAAATTTCCACTTTAAAAATAAATTAAAGAAATTTGCAGTATAATGCGAGCTAAGAAGTTTTTCTAATGCTAGCAACTCAAAAGCAATCGAGCTCTAAAAATAAACATGCACTACTGTAGTCACCAGATTCTGCTTTTCCCTAAAATCTTCTTTGTTTTTATCAGCCGCCCACCCCAATCCATTAAATTCGCCAAACATCACCAACCTGGCCCGTTACAAGCACAGGAACTGGGATTTGCTCTCAGGAATGCTCGTTAGATCCCAACACTTCTCCATTTCATGCTACCCACTGCCCTTCTCATCCTTTGCCTTAATTCGTAGATTTTATCATTTCCTTCTGTCTGACAACTGCTTTCACACAAATCGGTATCAAAGAAAGTGGCTGAAACCAGAGACCACTGAAATACAGCTAGAACGTAGCCTTTGTTAAAAAAACAAAAAAGGAGGAAACAAAGAGCTTTTGAAGTGGGTTTCTCTTTGGGGCTCTTTAGTTTGCAGAAAATTAAGTTACCAATAGTAATCAATTTTTTTTGTCCCAATTTGCTCGAAATACGGCCTATGCACACATATCTCAACATCCATCTCTCCTCAGGACTAAAGGAAAAGCCCATGCTGAGTGCACTTTTATACTGCAGAGATAACAAGGCTTTGCATTATACAGTGGGAAAAGGCAGAAGAAACGTTTCCATTGGGATTAATGGTGAGGACGAGCCCAGAGCAGAGCCCACAGGTAAGAGTGTTCTCAGCACCTCCACCTCCCACAAAACCAGGCTCGCTCCTCCCTCATTACATTTTGAAGGGGCATCAGGGACTCTGAAGTGCAGAAAGTAGACAACCAACAGTAAGTGGAACGCTGAGTTCATTAGGAACTTTGCTTCCAGCATCAGTGATGGAGAAGAGGACGGCGGAGCAGAGCCACACACGCCTCTCAATGTCCCTGCAGTGATGCCACTCTGGGTCTGGCACAGGAACACCACACAGCTGGGCATGGAGACACCAGAGGCAGGGGGGAGACAGCTGCCTCTGGTGTCTCCATGCCCATCACAACCTTGTCTCCACGCAGGTTGGGGGCACCAGGGCACAGCCCAACAGGCAGAGGTGCCAGTGCCCACCCCGTGCCATGCTGCTGACGGCAGGCACATCCAGGAGCACCTGTGGGTTCAATACAGGTGGTCCCTTTCACAATCCAGCAGCCACACAGCACAGCCCAGGTGCAATAGGACCTTCAGCACCCAAAATCCTTCCTGAGTTATATCACACACGATTGCTCACTTTAAAAAAAGAAGAATCATTTGGAAAAGGAGCTTTTAACAGGCTAGCACAGCACTGTGCAGCTCTTGCTGCTCTGCCTGGGATGCTCAGCCAGGGAAACACAGCACCCATGGCCACCCACAGCATTCCACAAGGCGGGACCCCCACTCTGGAATTCAGCAGGGCCATTGTAACAGCTTGTGGGATTTACAAACATGAAAGAAAATAAGATGGAAGAAAAGGATTTCAGTCGGCACCAACCCGACAAGACAGTGTCCAATGAAGGGTGAGAGGAAAAAAGGGAACAGAAACCGAGGGCAGAGAGAAAAATCTGTCAGAGGAAGTGTGATGCCAGAAACTGTTCCAGGACCCCATGGCTGGATGCCAACTCAAAGCCTCCAGGAAAAAAAAAAAAAAAAAAAGCTACAGAGCCCCTAAAAACCTTCCTGATTAAAAATCTGTGCAGGCTGAGGTTTGTCAAGTCATACTTGTGCTTGCTGTGCCTGCTCCACCACTCTCACCCAGAGGTTGCAGCTTGGAATATTTCTCTGGAGAGGAGACCCAAGGCATCCAGTAACTTTGGCAAGGAGAGAGATGCATTTCCTAAAGCATTTGTGTATCTCAGTGTTTGAAAAGCTCTGCAGCACTGAGCCTCAGCACTGTTAATTGTATGTTCCATACCCAAGATCATCAACCCAGCAACGTTGTCACACATGTGGTACATTACTGTATGGTCAGTCTCCCTAATTATTCTTGAGTTATTTTTTCCAGTAGATCTACAAAATTATCAGCATAAATCTCAAAACATTTACTAGTCAACAAACTCAGCACAACAGACACAAGCTTGGCCCTGACAAATAAAAAGACTAAGGAAAATGTATTTATTTGTAGCAAATGTCCTTTCCTATAACCATCAAATAGATTACAACTGCATTTTTTTCCTCGCACTGCACCCTGGGATCCAGGCATTTAACTAGCACACACTACAGTGCTGGATTAATCATAAATAGAATATATTTTTAAGTGCATTAATTATGTAACAGATGCTTCCAGGATTCCAATGGAGGTAATTTTTAAAATCCCACTGTACAGTTTTATGAATCTGTGCAGTTTCAAGGTTGTTTTTAATTTGTGCTCAATACTACACTTACTTAAAGCCAAGAGGTAATCAACCACTGCCTAATTATTTTTTTTCCCAGTTCAGGCTGGAATACATATCCTACACTGTTGCTGTTGGACACCCCAATTGTTGACAGAGGTTACTTCCATTTCTTTGCCATGATGATGGGTCTGAATAACGAGCTATGTGAATGCAAAAATTCTTCATTTGCCTTCTATTAATTTCTCCTCCTCAGACTGATTTCTGCCATTCAGAAGTCTCGGTCTCCTCCTGCACATTCCCACTCAGATGTGATTCCGGGCATGCAGCACGCATGGAGGCCCTAACAGGGCCAGTGAGGCACAGACTGGATGCTCAAAACAGCCCTTCATTAATTAATGGGGTACCAAGAACAGTTGGACTCCATGATCTCAGAGGTCTCTTCCAGCTTTAATGAACCTAATTCTATGAAATAACTCTCACTGCTTTGAAAAATGGAGTTAAATTGAGCTCACTTAGAGCTCTACCATACTAGAGAAAAATAGTGTTTACCTCACTTACCTTGATAACAACAAAAATGGCACATCCAGCTCCTGGCTGTGGCACTAGGGTGACAGGGACATGGGTGGGACCATGGAGATCTCAGCAGCTTTTGGATGGCTGCACTGGAGCACCCAGAGGCACAAGCACCACAGCCTCCATGTGCTGGATGAGAAGTTTGCTTTCCTTTCCATCTTTGCACATCTCACAGCTCTTGGATCAAGTCACACATCTCCTCGCAGAGCTTCATCTCTGCATCTGTCTGCAACGCTTAATTTGCAGTGACTTGGAGGGGCATTTTTCCAGGCACTCACAGCATGTGCAGCCTGGGAAGGGGGAGAGCCCATACCCTGACAACACTCCCCCTGCAACAAACTCTCCCTCTGGTCCAGGAGGTGAGGGGAAAATACAGGAGCACACAGAGCAATTAAGGTTTCAATCAGATGTGGTGTTGGCACGTAAGAATGAGCAGTGAATAACCCTAACGCAAGGTGAGGGTTATTTAGGAGTCTGTATAATTGCACATACAGAATATGAAACCTCAGCACGTGGTGAAGAGAGGGGATGAGGACAGAAGGGGTTCAGGACCACAGCTCTGCTCACCTGCACATCGCTGCCCCCAGGGATATCCACACCTCAGGTCAGGCACAAACCAAGAAGGAAGAAAATGTGGGTAACAAGCACTTTATTCCTACTAAATGTTTTATTCTGGCTGCTACTGCTTTCCAAAAATAAAGGTAATAATTAAAAGTGAGGGTTAACACTTTGATGCCTCGTTCCCCAGACTGCACACTCCAATTCCTCAGCACGGCAATGCAAAAACAGGCAGTGAACAGGCAGAATTCAGCTGGGGAAGGCAGATGACTTTGTGCAACACCAGGGAGGCCCCAGGGCAGGCAGCTGGGTGCTGGGGTGGGTCGCACTTCCCTGGGCACAGCACAGCCAGTCTGCAGCCCAAGGACTCCACTGACAGTGCAAGTCCCGTGGGTGCAGCCCTGGCCAGTGGGCACCCAGCCTCTCCTCACACCACTGAGGACTCTCCTCGCTCCAGAGTCCCCTAAAATTACCCACTGGCTCTGATGGGGCATGGAGAATGCTCACCTCACCTCCTCACCAGACACTGGCCACATAGCAAGGCTTGGGGGGCAGTGAGGGACATTCTGCAGTGGAGCTCTGTGGTGCCAACCCCACCTGAAAAACTCTGCTGACCCACCCACACTGGTGCACAGGGACAGCAAAGGAGAGAAGCTCTCAGGGGCAAGAAAATGCCTTCACATGGGTAGGGAGACCAACCCTGAGCACACAGCAGGTAGAGGGACCAGGTCCCTGCCAAACTGCAGCACACCTTCACCCCCGTAATCCCTGTGACACGGGAATGCCAACACCATGCCAGGTTATCACAGGGTGAGAAGACTCGTGGGCTGTACCTGCCTGGCTCGAGCACAGCTCCCTCGGGGCTCCTCTGCTTTCACTTCCTATTAATTGCACCTGCACCCGTATCAAAAGCAGTAAAAGCATAAACTGTATTCAAAGCTTTACTCAAACCCCCTCTGGAAGCCTGAGTAGAGACCAGTCCCTGCCAACACCTGGGCTCACCAGCAGTGATGGGCCATCACCAGTGATGCTGTCACTGGAGCCACCACACCCATCCTGCACAGCACCCGGTGAGCACAGGGTACATACAGACCCTTTTTGGGGTGAACCTGTTGCTCAGCTCTGGTCACCTCTTTCCTTATCAGTTTGGCTCTCTAACTTCACAGGCTGGCTGGGCACAGCTTTATCTGAGTTCTATGTGCAGCTGCATTTGCTTACCACATAGATAAAAACAAGAAGAAAACAGCAGCAGCCAGTCATTTGGATATCTCAGAGCCCTCATTACAAATTCCCAGCCTCTGGACCAGCTCATCATCCACGGCTCACAGGGAAGAAGGAAACCCAAAGAAAACAGGATGCCAGGACATGGGCAGTAACAACTTCAATACCTGGCACTAAGGGAGCAGCATCAAATTATCAGTTAAAGGAAATTATCAGTTAAAGGAAATTATCAGTTAAAGGAAACTTGGCAGCTTTGGCAGGATGGTTCCACCAGCAGGCACTGCTGGGAGCATGCCCCAGGGCAGCTGGGCAAGGAAGGATCCTCTGCCCAGACAGAGAAGAGCACATCGAGACACAAAGCCTCTGGCAGAGGTCTCATATTACAGCAAACTCCATCAAGTGGCCACAGGTTTACCAAGGGGGTGGCCACGACCCCTTCAGACCCTCCTCTGACCTCCAGAATCCAACGAGGATGTTCAGCTGGCAGAAAACATTTTTCTCCTGCTTAAGTTAGTTTTCTGCTGGTCCAGCTGCCTGTGCAGTCTCACGCTCTGGTCAGCTGAAGCACAGGGGATGCAATGGGAAGCACCCAGGGACAAGCTGAGAGATCTGAATCAACTGCAAAGTGCACCAAGCCCTCACTCTATCCAGCACCAAGCACACTGTCAAACAGTCAAACAGAAAGTAGCTTTCATGTGAGAGAAAACAAAGGAGGCAAAGGCTTTGCACGGAAACAATTCTCATTTGATGAGTGTCATGAAGTTGTGAGCACACCTGAGTCACAGCACACGTGTGGACCATTGTGATGCACTGGCAGAGCAATGTGTCCTCCTCCTCAATCTGCTAAGAGCATCCAGCAGGCAGAGGTTGAAACATGCGGAGGTGATTCAAAGTCGATGAACAGGAGCACTAAGACAGGCTGTTCCTAACACAGGGGTTGTACCTGTCATTACTTTTATTCACTCAGAAAAGTTTTCTGCCCTGTATGACCTTCCCCTGCCAATTTGCCCATCCTACCCTGGATTGCTCACTACAATCTGACAAGTAGACTGTACTTCCAGTTTTGGACCTATGAGAAATGTAAGTTGAAAACTTGAATATTACCTGTTACCTATCAAAGCATTATACTTCCTTCCACTTCCTCTTTGTGCTTATGGCATCAAGAAGGAAAAAAAAAAAATCCAACCAAAAAGAAATCCCACAAAAAAATGGAAGGGGGAAAAATCTTCCTAGCAGAACGTAAATATTTGTGCATAGCAAGAATGGAGTATTTCCATAAAGCTTTCAATAAAGGATAATTGCAGGCCAAATTTTACCCGTAGAATCAGGCATAACTCCAGCTGAAGTTACTGAGAGCTGCCCAAGTTTCTGCAGAGGCCAACTCAAGCAAACAGTGTTCATGTTCAGAAGGACTATGAGCTCAGGAGCTGAGGCCACATTCCCAGCTCTTTTGAGAGAGGCAGACGAGATCTGCTTCTAATCAGTGAAGAACTTCAGAGATGAGTCAAACCTGCAGGATTTGCTGCAATACTCGCTGCAAAAGAGGATGTGAGAACTGGCAAGTACGCTGTGTTTACTCACTGTGCCATCTAATTCTGGAAGCCCGAGCTGAGATTCAGCGTTCGAGCACGACTCCAAGGGGTGGTGGGAAGATCTTGGCCCCGTTACAAAGCCATTCTTTGGGCTGAACTCGTGGAATCTGCTCAAACAGGGCCACGGGCTGACCCAGACAGAGGTTCTGCAGCTGGCAGGCAGAGCCTCCCCAGGGCAGAGGCTGCAGCACACCTGCCCCCAGCCCAGGGACGAGCGCCGCAGGCACCAGCGCACACGAGGAACAGAGATGCTCTAAAAATCACGCACTGCTTCAGTTAATGACACAGATTTACTCTGGGTGTTAGCCTGTTTTGCTAAAAAAAGCCAACCAGATTTTTTTTTCTTTTTTTCCTGGTGCAAACTGTCCTTTATAGAGACTATTAATATCCCTCTTCCTTCAGTTTAAGCTCCACTTCTCTTCCTTGTTCTCCCACTGACTTAAAAGATAAGTTGCAAAACGAGATCTAATTTATCTCTATCTTTTGTCCTCATGCCTTCCCTCCTGTTACTGCCTGGACAGGCAGATTGTTCTGTAGGGAATCGCTGCATGGAGCACAGAGTTTATATTTGCTGCAATATTCACATTTTTAAGCAGAAAATGAAAGATGATGCCGAGTTTATACTGAACAGAACCCCTTTGGTTCTGGCCTCATGTAATTAATTCTGCACAAAGTAATAACTTAGATAAAACACCCTGCTATAAGCAGCCACCTCAAACAGCTGCAAATATTCCTCACTATCAGACACCAGTGAAGACAACAGCAGTGGATGATGGCTGCCAGGAGGTTATGCTGAAACAAATGCATTTTTATTTTTCCCTTTAAATTACAAAAGATTATCATTTTACTCAGCAATGTCCCTTATTAAATTGAAACTCTCCACATCAGAATTAAATAAATCCTATCTACTTAAAAATGAAGCGTATTATTTATCAGTAATATTTAATGACAAAAACCTGATAACTTTCTCCGATTATACCACTGATTTCCTCCAGTCATGCATCATTGGCTCTGCTGGTCATTAGCATTATCACAGTGCATAAACTCTGGCTTAGGCAGCAAGTTTGATAACAGAGCCAGACACCTATAGCTCCCATTTTTCAGTTTGTTCAGATTTCCTGGTTTACCTCTCTGTGAGCGTGCCTCTATCTAATGGCATCGATTACAATCCCTAAAAATCCTAGACAGCAAATTTCCATTTCCATGCAGCACGCTCCTGCACACTCAGAATTCCTCAGTAAATATAAAGCACTTGCTGAAAAATCAGATTTCCCCTTCAACTGGCTGAGGACCCTTTCCTGAAAGACTATACTCCAGCCAATCTGAAAAATAAATAGGAAATATTTAGCCTTCTCTGACTGTTTAATGCCAGGAATACGCTGGATAGGCTTAAGATATTTTAGTTTAATTCACAGGCAGTGTTCCATTTTGATTTTTATGAAACAGTATTTTTGGATGCTGCAGATACTGCTTTTATAGAAGTGAAGAAAAAAAAATAATCAGAACAAATATACATGGTACAACATCAGCTAAAATATACCTAGACTGGTTTCTCCCCTTCTCAGTTAAATCCTGTAAATAAAATGACAGATTAGAAAGGTTTCCTGAGTAAGACCATAATTTCTCAGACCACTGGACTTCAGAAAACTCTGATGGGTTAAGCCAGAGAAAAACTTTAAAATACTTATACAAACAATAATTTTGCTGCATACTTCTGACATTCCTCTTTTAGGTATCAAGTAATTTATCACTGAAAAATACATTTTCTTTTTTCCAAACCTACAACTCAGGAGCTTAACAAACTTTAATATGTATTATCTGAATACACATGCACAGGCATATAATTTAAAACTAACAAAAACAATTTACTGCAAGCTATTTCAGAGCCATCTTCTCCCAGTACTCATTTAATTCAATGAGAGTGGGATAGCACCCCTGACAACTCTCTGATTAAAATTAATTACTAAAGCTGTTAAGACATTATTACTATTGCAAAACTTACTGAGAAAAATCTCTCTTCTAAATCTGCTAATGCAGGTACAGGCTATGATGTTCTGCACAAACATCCAGAGAGGTTCTCACATGTTACATATATGAATGTTTTAAGACTTTATTATCTATCCTAACTGATTTTAATTTTCTTTTATTTTTTCTTTTTTTAATTCAGCCCATCCAAGGAAGCTCCCATGATTTCAGCAGGGGTATATAGGGCCTAGGCCACATAACTGAACCTAAATCTGCCTGTTTTGTGGAAATACAACTATTTATGAAAGTCACCCGGGGGGGGGAATAATTTACAGTACACTGATCAACAGAGTTTGCATGGTGCTGTCTGAAGGAGCCCTGTTCGAGAAGGAGAGCAGTTATAAAAGCAGAAATTATCAATACTAACACAATTGGGGCCACTGGGTTATGCTATCTGCCGGGCAGAATCCATCTCTCGCACAGAAAATCTCAGTTTGGGTGCAGTTTCAGCACCACTAACTGCAGTATTAGAAGTTGGGACCATTATACAGGAAACAGCAGCGATGTGATGAGGTTAATGCCAAATTCTGTGATTTGTTGAGGCAAAAAATGGATCGAACCCTGGAAGAAGGGCAGAGAGCTCAGGATGCAGAATCACTAACACACAGCCCCTGCTCCTCTCATCCAGGGGCTTCAGTCTGATCCTTCAAAAATGAACCAGTGAGAAAAAAGTCATTGCCCTCTGCCTGCCTGCCATTCTACCTGCACGTGCACCATTCCCCAAAACACACTTCTGACCTGACTGGGCACCAGCCAACATCAAACCCTGGCCAGGCATATCTTCCCCTGGACTGCCAGCCCTTCCCAGCCCTTCCCAGCCTCAATGTGCTCCAAACCCAGTGTCTGGAGTCACTCTGTGATGCCCCACAGCCCCTGCACTGCACTGCACTGCTTTTAAGGGGATTTCTGCCACAGGAGGAAAAGGAGGATTTACAAGACTGATTTTAATGGAATTTTTCTTTCCAGAGCAAGTATAAAACGTGGGAACTGGGCTGGACGAGCTGCCTGAGCGGCTAACAGAGATTTGTCATGAGGTTCATGGAAGACAGAGTTCATGACTCACTGTCAGTGAGCTCACTATTACAACATAAAAACTATTATTAAAAATAAAAATGCAAGCGCCAAAAGAAGCATTTCAAGAAGGTTTTAACTTCTTAATCCCAAACAGAATAGCCTTGAAATGAGGCTTGCAGCAGGCCCACCGGACAAAATCCATAAAAGACAATATTGTAATCAAAAAATCTATTAGAACAGCACATTTTAGTAAAAAAAAATAACCCTATTTCTGCTCTCTTGGTATTCCCAGAAGCTTCTCAGGAAGTGTGTCTCACTCACGCTCATCTCCCAGCTCTCCAGCAGCAGAAAAAGATACACTTCACATTTACTGTGCTACATCGGGAAGATGCTTTTTAAAACTGACATGGGTTCCTAAAGAAATATCAGTTAATTACTTAATCCTCCTTAATGGAATGATCAACATCCTTTCAGCAAACAAGGCTGTGATGATTTAACGTTCTACTGCACTGGGAGAATTAACCCCACTCCTCTCCCGTCTGCTGTGACCACTTGTTTCTTTAGAATCAGTTCCATTTTTCACTTCTGCAGAGCAGCTCCTGCACCCAGCCGAGAAAAAGCTCCAATAGACAAAAATCTGCTTCAGTGTTATTCTGCCAAGGCCTGACCTCCAGACTGGCAGAAAGGCAGGTGGCCAGGGCACCCAGGAAATCAAGGTACAAGGCAGCACAGAGCAACAAGCCCCAACGTGAGCCTGGAACAACTTCATCAGCATCCCAGGAACACCACTTCAAAAGGAACTGGGGAGGGATGTCTGAATCCCAGCTCAGACAGCTCCTGAATCCCTGAGAACCCCCGGCCCTCGTTCTGGCAAGAACAAAAGTCCTTTCAGGGCTCCACCACTCGCTGCAACCAGACCCAGGCTCAGACAGGATTCTGCAGGCAAGTGTCGTGCAGGGAAGGGAATTCAGCATCGATTTTTGTGATCAGATGTTTAGTGGCTGCTCTGAACACTCCAGCAATCCCCCCCCCCTCACCATTTTATCTTCCTTTATCACAAGCTTTTTAATAGAGACATGACATTCTCCTTACTGCTGGGCTCTCTCTATTTATCTCTCTCTTAACAACACTTTGGCATCATCGGCTCCGCTATCTAAATCAGCAATAGTGCATGTCCGGTCACATAAAACCAGAGAGGGCTTCCCGAGATGCCTTGGGAAGTCTGACTACTCGGGTTTACTGATGTGTTAATATGCCCCATCCACTAATGAATGAACAAACAGCTTAGCCAGGGAGCTGGGGGAGGGACACCGACACGAAGACTGCGGAGAGCCCAAGGAAAGACACTTGACCCTAATTGCTAGCAACAAGATGACAAGACTGATCGGGAAGTA
This sequence comes from Petroica traversi, assembly GCA_025920805.1. NCBI lineage: Eukaryota > Metazoa > Chordata > Aves > Passeriformes > Petroicidae > Petroica > Petroica traversi. Next base: position 3,690,034 of record JAHLSL010000043.1, on the reverse strand, counting down.
CAGCTAAAACTCGGATCCAACATGAAAGGAAATGTCTGGAGAAGAGGGGAAAACTAACGATGCCATGGGAGGCTGCAGCCAACCTGCAGCACTGTGCCACCTTCTGTCGGGCTGTCAGCTCAGTGCCCTGCACCTGGCCTGGGCTCTCCAGCACCATCACATCCCTGTCCCCATGCCCAAATCCTCATCCTCTTTCTGCCACCCTGCAGCTCCAGGGTGAACACTCCAGCCAAGAAAATCCAGGAGTCTGCTCCAACCCGTGATGGGGTGATGAGAAAGTGCGGCTCACGCTTCACCTTCCCAGCAAAACCACCTGCAGAATTGCAGCCAGTGGGTTTTAAGAAGGGACAAAGTTTGGCTGAAGTTTCAGACAGACACAGTTTTTCCTGGGGCAAAACATTCCTCATCTTAAAAGCAGCCTGGACCACGTACCACAACAGAGATCCTGCAGGTGCACCGGCAAGAGGGTGCAGCGCCCTGAGTGCACTTTGGGAAACACTTCCATATAGACTTCAAACTCCTGAAAAAAAGGTTGTAAGCTCTTCCTACCTGAAAAATCAATTCAACTGAGAGTCACAGCAGTGCAGGAGATGCTGCAGGACCATGCTCTGGGACACACATCCAGGAGAAAGCTGACTTACAGACGGCACATCCAGCACAGTCCAAAACACTGCAGAGCCCCTGTTTTCAGTGCTAGATTTTTAATTTCAGTGCCCCATTTTTTAATTCAGTGCCTCTGAATTAAACTAACTTATTAGGAGAACCTGCTTCCTCAGTAAAAACACACCAGTGACGAGCACTGTACAGACAGCACCATTAGCAGTAAACAGTACACTGGAGAATCATCCGAATAAAACATTCTGGGTATTTATTTGCTTTCCGACACCATTGCAACTGAACGGGAAAACTGGAAGGGAAAAAAGCCCACAATTAGTTTCAGAATAGCACTCCCAGAAACACTGTAGCCTATCAGATCTATGTAAATATTTTACGATATGGGTTCCATTTCAGTAGATCTGTCAAGATATTTACAGGGCTTGACAGTATTTCTGCCTTTAATTAAATTTTCACACACATACTTTAATGTAATTTAAATAGATTATTAGTTGTCAGAATATAGTATAAATTTTGTTTACGATTTAGTTACTTTAAGTACTCACATTGAGGAAACTCATTTAACCCCCTGACTGAGGAGCATTAAGTGTTGAGATGAGACTTCTAAAGAGCTTCTACTGCCCTTTGCACTCTTGCAATAATCTTAAATTACTACAACTTAATTGCAATTTCAAGGCACTAAAATGGAGATGTTTTAAAAACAGCACCAGGAGGGTCAACGAGAGGAGAGAAATTATTTAGTCCTCCTCAGGTACCAGATGCTTCTTGGGGAGAAACTGACTTTGCGATGCTCTTCTCTTTGCCCATTTTCCATAGAATCCCATTTCCATTTGCAGAATGACGCGGAACAAAAAGTCATCAAGATTATTCTGGATACTTGCCACATCCAAACAGCCATTAGACATAAGCCTGCTCACTTGCATGCATGGAAGAGACCCGTGCCAGGAGAACAGAAAGACAAAACCCTAGAGCACATTTGCAGAGAAGGCTGCACACGAGCAGAGCCAGCAGCTTCCCTGTGAGCTCTTGGGAGCTCCTGTGCTGGAGTAAGGAAAAAGAGCACGTGTTAAACCACTCCAGAAATCCCAACCAACAAATACCTGATCTCTGTAAAACTATACAACTGATTCCTCTACAGCACAAAACATATCTTTTTAAAATAAAAGACTACAGAGATCCCGCAATTAAGTTTCTCCTCTAATGACTGCATGATTTATTCCATGCTATTTTTTTCCCCCCTCTCTCTAGGCTGGCATCACCTTGTTACCTGCAGGAGCTGCAATTCCCAGCACGGCGAGCTGCGGGAATGGCAGGGCGCGGGGAGCAGGCTGCGAGCAGCGCTTCTGCCAGCTCAAAAACCCCACCACTTCTAGCAACCACCAGATCTTCTCCGCTTCTTCTTGCAGCGAGACATTTCACAAGGATCTGGCCAACAGAAAAACAATCAGACTCACGATTTAAACCCCGCTGTGCCTCAGCACGGCCGGCGCTGACGCACGTCCTCGGTGGCACGACGCGAAGGGCTCCCAGCCTGGCCATACCTTTCGAAGCACTCGCAATAAAGTTTGCTTGCCAGGACCTCTAAGAACGGTCGCAAAGACGCTGCTGATCTCTAGCGCACAGCGTCTCTAAATTCCACCTAGCAAATGCTTCCTGGCTTTCCCTGCACATCACATCTCTCGCCGGGTGTGAAAACACGCTACTGTATGTGGAGGGAGGGGGAGAAAAAGTTTCAGTGACACCAGTTAGTGGCACAGACCAAAAGCCAAAGGCAGCGACATCAGCAGAAGCCCCAGTTGATGCCAGCACGCTCTGGATCAGGCCCAGGGCGGCCAATTGCACCCCAAGCTCACCCCTGGGGACACGGGGACCACGCCATGCCCAGGGGACACATGTTCAAAGCAGGGTGCCACCATGTCCCCACTCTGCTGTCCACCCCTGGGCTCCCCCCCCAGCTGCCAGCCCTTTCCCACCTGCCTCCCCAGCAGAGGCTTGCAGGGAAAAACTCTGGGAAGCAACCTGACAGCAAAGCTCATCTGAGGAATAATTAAAATGTGCTATTTAATTCAGCTTAAACACGGACAGGAAACAAAACCCGTGTGCACCCGAGCCCTGCAGGGCCTGATCCCGCTCCCCCCACAGAGGGAACCCCAGGGAAAGCTCCCTCCCAGCTGCCCTGGCCGTGCACACCCGATGCTGGATGGGCTGGGAAGCACAGGAGAGGCCTGAACAAAATGCTGTGCCTCCAAAAGACACCCAGCTACCTGCAAAAACCCCACCGAGCCCTCCTCAGCCCTGGCTCAGCTGCATAAAAATAATTCAGCTCAGTGCCTTGAAGTTGCAATTAAATTGTAGTAATTTAAGATTATCACAAGAGCAAAGGGCAGCAGCAGCTCTTCAGCAGACTCCTCTCACCACTTAATGCTCCTCAGTCTTGGGGTTAAATGAGCTTCTTTAGTATAAGTACCTTAAAGCAAGTGAATCGTAAACAAAATTTATACTATTTTCTGACAGCATATAATCTATTTAAATTTATTAAAGCTTCTCGGAGAAAATTTAAGATGACAGAAGTATCATTATGCCCCATAAATAACTGGACAGCCTTGCAGAAATAACTGTATTTTACATACATATCCCACATATGTGTGTGCGTGTGTTATTTCATTCAATATACAAATAAATGCTCAACAGATACTTCACAAAAGGAATTGTATTATCCAGTTCAATCTCTCAATATAAATGACCACAAGAGGTACGAATACTAAACACCAAGGTACATTCCATATATTTGCCTTTTTACTATCAGCCTTTTTGCTAATTTTTACAGCGCTGTGAAACAGGAGTAATTCAGGAGCTACAAATGTTTACAGTGTATCACATCAAGGACGATAATGCAAAATTTTAGCTCTTAAAAAAGGTGATGCACTCCATGAGAAACGCGTATTGCAGCGTATGTTGCACACTAATGTCCGATGCATAATTTTCTGCTTAAATCAGTTCCACCAGTAACCGTAACACAGCTGGGTTTTGCCCTGGTAGGAGAAGGAGCAGGGAAGTTGAGCAGAAAATGTTTATAGATGTTTTTAAAAAATTACACATTACGCAAAATGGCTTAATAGCATACATGTGCATGTTTGATGCTTATACTTTTTATTGTCTAATTAAAATATATACCATAAAAATCTACAGGCTTTAGAGTAAGTTATGCAGGACAGTTATGAAACCTTACCTTACAGAAAGTATAAAGTACTTATTGTGAGATCTGCACCGCTAATTAAAAAAATGCTTATGCAAAAAGATTTGGGATTTCTTAATTCTTCAGCAGATGTGCACTTGGTCTGCCTCCTGATTAATATACATTAGGCTAACAGCCTCTTACTTGGATTTTTGTTTAATAGATATTTCCATTGTTTTAGAGTATTTCAAAGAAAGGAAAGAGACACATTTGTAAAGTTTCCGATCAAGTGTTTGAATACAAACATGAAACTGACACACAACAAAACTAACCTCCCTCCCCTGGTTTAGTTTGATTAGTACCTAAATCCTAACTATTTATTGAATTAAAATCAAGGGTCTATTAATACTCTTTACTGATATTCCCACTAAAAAACTACACAGTAACAGTCTCTCTGATACAGCTATGAAGACACATTACACACAGTCTTGTAATAACCCCGGCTATCAAAAGCAAGGTCCATCCTGACTGCCTGGCAACGTGTTTGAAGGAAAGATATAACAAGTTTTCCAAACTCCAGGAATGCAGTCATCCAACATACAGTGATTAATCACAACCAAACTCTTCTATTATACACCAACACAGAACTTACACACAGAGAGGAAAAAAAAACAAATCCACATTTCCTCACAATTCAGCGATCCAGAAATAAAAGCTGAATTCCACAGAACTTTTACATTTTTCTGCATTACACTACTGTAATGCCTTCTTCTCTGCAGCTCTAGACAGCGTAAACAAAATCAAATCCTAAGTCTCCCTGAAAGTCTATAAATGCACTTCAAACTATCATCACTTTAAAAAAAAACAATAAACACCAAACCCCAGCCCATGCACCAAAAAACTAACTTGGCAATCAAAATTGTAAGCAACAGAAAACCTTGTTTGAAATAGTAGTTATTTTTCTCAGAGTTATCCTTTGGTTTCACAACAAAGATCAGCATTTGTAATGGTCCATTTCTGCATAAGTGAACATATAGCCTTGCTGCCTGATCGAATAGTCCAGAGCTTTCAGTGAGGCAGCTCCTGACAACAGCCCAGCAGCAGCTTTGTTTGATCTCTCCTGCCTTCCTTAATCTGGGTTGTCAAGGTTCACTTGTTGGAGGCTGTTTACTTTACTTTTTCCAGAAAAAAAAAAAAGTGATTTTTTTTTTCCTGTCTCTCATACAATGACTAATCCAAAGACTAAGGGGGAAGAATGCTGCCAATGCAAGATGTTAAAGCTACAATACCTTTTTGCAATGAGATTTTAGCCGACACCTTTTGAATGGTAACTAGTGGAGAGCTTCCTCCCCCAGTGCCATGGTGCATTCAATATGGTTGGGAGATAGTTCAAATAAAATGTGCAGGGGAAAAGCTTCAGAGGAGAGAAGTTGAAAGGAGTACCCCCAATTTCCCTGTCTTCCCCCAAATCTGGCTGCCGAGATGCACGGTACCTCCTTGCCCACACTCGCTTCTCTGGGAACTGGAGTTATTTCAGGCTCTCCCAAAAAGTAAGAGCTTCTCAGCAGCAGCAGAAACTGTAAAAATAATACTAAACCGAACAAAACGCCTGTTTGCCAAAATATTAAAGCAAGCCGTGAATTAACAGCACAAGCAAAAAAGTTTCTTCGATGACATGCTTGCAACTTTGTCCAATTAAGCAGCTGTGACTAGTGACATCAATATTTGGTCAAATCAGGTAAAATCCAAGTTTAGAAAAACTGTACGGAAAGAAAACACACCTTAAAGAAATGTTTTAATATTTAGAATATCCAGCACCCTAGAAATCAGCAGGCTATATGGTGTAGACGACACACTACGAGCAGCACACATCCATTACTCACTCCGAGAACAGTTACTAAAAATGAAACCTTAAACTTCTGAGCACAGAAGTTGGGCTCCAGCTTCTCTACAGAAGCGGCTCGGAGAGCGCTCGC